>VXAV01006110.1:102510-124980 GCA_013399715.1 Alectura lathami | reverse complement strand
AAAAAAAAAAAAAAAAAAAAAAAAAAAAAAAGCTAGATAAGCTATCAAAGCGCCCAAAAAATTTCTATTTTTCTGCTACAGACAATGTTTCCCAGTTAACCTTTTCCCTTAGCTTCCAAGTTGGCTGTGAAAACTCCATAGTTTGGAATAATTAAAATGTGATTTCACTCTTCTTAACAACTTGCAAGAAGCAAGATTTCTTCTTAGCTGTTGCATGTACGAAAAAGACCTAGGAATATGAATTTAAACAAACAGAGATTTGCCCAAGATGACAAATTGAAAGCAGTGGGGATCTGCACAGGTCACTGAAGAGGAGAACGCAAAAAAAACAAACAGAGTGTTTGGACACAGCACAGTGCAGAGATACCAAACGCAAGTATTGAAAGCTGTTTTAGCTTTATCTGCCTTAGAACAACATTTGTCTTTGGCAAGCAGAGACAGCTTTTCAGCGGAGCTAATGCAGCTCGGTTAGCTCAGCCCAAGCTCAGGTGTCCCTGTATATACAGGTGTCCCTGTATATACAAATTTTGTTGTAATGTACAGATAGAGCCACAACAGATCTAGAGCTGGATATGATCAATGTAAAACTAATTCCACAATTCTTTATAAATATTCTGTATGAATTTGGGCAGACTAGGTTCTTGAGGTGAGGAAATTCACATGACACAACTTCAAGCACCAGCAGGCTCCTCTGCAAGCAGTGGCCATTGCTCTTTTTAGCTGCAGTTGTAACTGATGGAGGCTTTAACAACGTGCCCACTTTCTTAGTGCTTAGAGAACACTCAGACAAGTAGTACCTTCACAGGTTTTACACATGCAGGACCGTCTGGAGCAGGACGGTGTTGAGCCTCTAGGATCCAGGACTGCTGACTTCTGAACATGACTTGTATTACGTCCACACCTGTACTACGAGTCTGCTGTGCAGTCTAGGAAAACCATGGCTTGACTGAGGTTTTTTGGAGCAGTCCTGTAACAGCCACTACTATTTTTCTTTTTCAAGCAAGAAGCTAATTCTCTGCTCCTGTTTCCCTAGCAATGCTTTTTTATCTTTCCACGGGTTTATCCAGTAAACTAGACATGAATCTTCTCAGTCTGCCCCCCATGGATTGGCCCCATGTTTCACCTTTTCCTGTCGTCCTCAGTTCATAGATGCAGCAGATATCTTAGTTTTGAACCATATTATAACAACAGCCAAAAGTCCTAAAAGCAGCATGATTTCAGTAAATGCAGAGAATCTGGTTGCTTTCTGCAGAGAGCAGGCAGCAACCAGAGTATTATAGCAGAACATGACAAGCCTTGTTTTATATCCACAAATATTTTTATTGAACAACTAAGAGAAACTAGAAAAAAAATTAATCTCTAAACATCATGAGTCATCTAAACTTGAACAATGTACTCATTACTAGTTGGTAAACCCAGTAAGTTTGTAACATTCAAAATAGAAATGCATACCTTGACAGGCTAGCAAGTCAATGCAGCAGAAAGCTCCATTCTTACCCCTGAACATAGTCTCATCTTTTCCCATAAACTCTGTTGAAATCAAGGAAATATCTATAAGGACACCTGTATACTTACCTACAGTCAGTTCTCTGATCTCTTCAGCCCGCAACAAATCTAAGATACTTAACCACTACCGTGTTATGTAGAAGCCGTGGACTTTTTTTAAAATAGCTTCTGGTCAAAACAGTATGTATGGCAGAGAGAGGATACTGTCATGAAAACATTAAATTTACGTGAATTCTCCATTTCCTTATGGGAAAGGCTGTATGGGATCTGAACACTCTCCAAACCATGTGGTGGTTCTGGACTGAGATCTGAACATTCAGGCTCAGACTTGCCTTTCCTGATAATATGTTGACACAGACCACATATGTTACATATCTGTCTCCTTTTCGCCTGTTAAATTCACTTCTATGATCATTGGAGCAAAGATACAAAAGGAAATTCATCTGCTGCACATAAATGACCTTCAAGGTATTTAAATCCTTTCCCAGATCATAGTTTACACAGGTACAAAGGTAGGCCAAACATAAATTGCAACATGTAGCTTTGGGAGTACAAATTTTGACAGAAAGGAAAAATTAATTTTCTTTCAACCTGTCTGCTGAAAATGAAGATTCTCAGCTCAGTTTATGAAGCTCAGGACATATCGGTCACAATATTATCATCTATAGCCACAGATCTCAGATTATAGGTAACATATTTTTTCCTTTGGGAATAAAAAACACTGAATGTTCTGAAAAATTCTTACTTACAGCAGGGTAGTTGGGTTGATATTGCTTTATTCATTCTGTATTCATTAAGCTTTGAAACTACTATGTGTTGGTTTGAAGTATATTTTGATAAGCTACCCAAACCCAGAATAAAATCATTCAAAGCTATTGGGGAAAAAAAAAAAAAAAAAGAAAGAAAGAAAGAAAAAAAGTCCCTGCTGTTAGTTCCATGCCTATTTGTGAAATTGAGGGTGAAACTCCCTATTTACAGGAATTAAATAACTAGAAATAGATGACAATCTCAGTAATTCTCTGTTAAGGCTAGAATAGGAACGCCACCTGAAGAACAAACACTTCCTTTTACCAGTATTTTTAAGTAGCTGATATTAAGAGTTTCAAGTAGAGTTTTGATAATTCTTCACTTAGAATAAAAATTGAGTTAAACAGTGGAATACATGTACAGTTTGTTATCACTGAACTGAACAATTTCTGAAGGATTTGCTAAAACATCTGCAGGCAACACTCTAAAATTGTTATAGATGGTTGAAATTCAAATGGAAATTGTTGTAGGGATCTTCTAAGCAGAGTCACTGACTAACCGAAATAAACCCTGCACATGTGCAGGTATACATGGTATGCATAAATCCTAAGTGACTAGAAATAAGTGCTTTTCCTGTAGTTTCTGAAGCAATGATTTATCTGGAGACGTTTCTCCCACAACAGTCAACAACTACTTTGTTGCTAATTCCTCTTTTCCCTTCATGAAAAGTGAGGGATGAAATGGGATGTTAAAGACAGAAAAGCAGCACCTATGTGATGAAATATCTGTTCTGTAATTTGCCATTGGCGTGGGAAGAAGCAAAGTTCCTACCTTTGGCAAGAGATGTACAAAACGCAGCACATATCTTTTATTCCAAGGTTAGAGGAATGCGGGGAATACTTAGATGTATTTATTATACGAATGATGAGGCTTATGCTTCTCTGCATTTGCCAGACAATTCTCCCGTGTAGATGATCTTTAAATAGCTTCAGGAAGAGTCTCCAGCCCCTGTGTAAGGTGGCTGGATCAACAGATACCATGCCTATCCCTGCTCAGGCTGCTGAAGCAGGGATTCATGCAAACCAGGACCCTGGAAAGCCACTTCCAGGTTCCGTTTTCTGACTACTACATGGTAAATATGTAGTGCTTGCCTAAACATCATGTCTTTTTTTGACCAAGATGGTAGTCCTAAGCCAAGCCAAAAATTGCAGCTGTGGCATTTGTTAATGCATTATCTGCAACAGGTTCAGGGAAAAGTACGTGATAGTAAAAGAGACCTGGGAGTCACTCCCAAAGCCTAGACTTCATGGGCTATGCAATAATGACTGCATTCAAAACAGTATTGGAAGAGCATAAAAGAGTCAGATATAGACCCTTCTAAAACTTATTTCATTTTATATTGATTACTTAGCACATAGTAGATAATTCATTGTCATCAGCTGTTTCTCCCTTTAGGAGGTTCTACTAAATGAATATGCTTGAAGTCAGTAAAAAAGCAATAACCCTACAATAGAGAAAAAACAGTTGCTAGCTCATTAGGAACAAAATTGTTTTTCACATACCAATTAGTTTATTGTCCTTCTTCAATTTGCAGACATAAGGTTGAAATCATGTCTAGATGGGTTATATGAGAACTACAGGGATTTTAATGTATTTTATTATGGATGAAAAAAAAAAAAAAGAGTATTTCAAACAGATTCTGTCAATAACAGCAACGGTTACATTTGGGACACATGAAAATTAATATCTGATTAATAAATAAACCCATAGTTTCCTTGCAATTAATGCACATACTGCACAGTAGCTGTAGAAAAAGTAGCTATAAGTTAAAAAAANAAAAAAAAAAAAAAAAAAAAAAAAAAAACACTGACAAAATCTTAGTCTAGGAGATGTATTACATTTAGTTTTTTCTTTAACCATGGCTTAGAAGAAGGAACAAGTTCCAGCTACCTTTGTATTGGGAAAAAAGAAAAAAAAAAAAAAAAGGGAATCTGTATCAAAACTAGAGTAAGGGCTAGGCCAGTAGAAATAACTTCATTCTTCTTTGAATAAATTTTCTTGCAGTTCTACACAAGGAATGATAGACTTGTTCACATTGGTTAGTACACCAGGCACAGCATTGCAGAGAACTTCAAGACAGACCTACTGACTCACTTTTGATTTGAGGTTGGCATGAGCTTGCCACTGTTGCATTGGACATTCTGCTGATCAGGAAAGGGAGTAAGACACGAGCTGTAGAAATTTACTGATCATTTTGTAAATGTGAGTATTCATTCCATTGCAGATGTTTATACCTACAGAGTAAAGAGATGAAAAAATCTGGCTGGTCAGAGACAAAGTAGCTCTCCAAAAAGTTACTATATCTGTCTAGAGCAAGGGATGCCATTACTATGACATCTAAGGCCAAGAAAGCAACTAGTTATTCAGACTGCCTACAACCAGGGCTTCCAACACCTGATTTACTACACAGACAAGAAAAAAAAATGTTATAATCAATTATTGCAGCAGACTGCAATTCACCTGGTCGAAAATAGGCACCTACTACACCAGGTGCAATTCAGCTGTCCTGGGGAAACAACAAGAACATCCATTCAGGTTGACAAGCAGGCTTGAGAGGTGGGCTGCAATAAGTGTTTACTAATGGGGCAGCCATTGATGGAGACCAGTGAAGTTTGCGCTAAACAGATAGGAAGGAGATGGTCACGAAACATTAACAATAGAATTTGTCTGAAAAAATTGATGTCTACTTCCACAATACTCTGCCAAATTCATTTTAATTACAAAAAGACGCCTTAACATACCAGACAAAATGTTCCTCAAGAGAGTGTTGTCACTTCAGGGACTGCACAGGTCCCCCAGAGACAATTCAGGTACTCTGTAGGTATCCAAAATAAGGTGAAATGAACCCCACTTTGCATGTCAGTGATATTGAAAGTAAAATAGGGCATCTCAATTCAAGATTTACATGAATAGGATTGTAGAGTTAAAATTTTGGGCAAGTTCTATAGTTTCTAGAAAATCCTGGTCTGTGTCTCTTTAGAAATCCAGCCAGTATTGCTAGACAGGCTGTAATATATCAAATGCTTTATATAACCAATTATTTCTATAAACAATATAATGACAGCTTAATCTCTTGCATTAAAAAAAAAAAAAAAAAAAAAANNNNAACTACTTAAAAAAAAAAAAAAAAAAAAAAAAAAAAGTACAATATCCTTTGTGATTTCAGTCCAAAAACAATTATTACAGAATCATAGAATGGTTTGGGTAGGAATGGACCTTAAAGATCATCTAGTTCCAACCCCCCCTGACATGGGCAGGGACGCCTCCCACCAGACCAGGTTGCTCAGAGCCCCATCCAGCCTGGCCTTGAACACTTTCAGGGAGTGGGCACCCACAGCTTATCTGGGCAAGCTGTTCCAGTGTTTCACCACCCACACAGGAAAGAATTTCTTCCTAATATCTAGCCTAAATCTCCCTTCTTCTAGTTTGTGACCATTACTCCTTGTCCTGTTGCTACATGCCCTTCTAGAGTCCCTCCCCAGCTCTCCTGGAGGCCCCCTTCAGGTACTGGAAGGCCGCTATCAGGTCCCCCCGGGGCCTTCTCTTCTGCAGGCTGAACAATCCCAACTCTCTCAGCCTGCCTTCATAGAGGAGCTGCTCCAGCCCTCTGATCGTCTTCGTGGCCTCCTCTGGACCCCCTCCAACAGCTCAATGTCCTTCTTGTGTTGGGGTCCCCAGAACTGGATGCAGAATTCCAGGTGAGGTGTCGCAAGAGCAGAGGGGCAGGATCACGTGCTTTTGCAGTTTAGCATCTTTGTTTAGCTTTTGCAGTTTAGCGGGACACTGTCAAATGCTTTGCACAAGTCCAGGTAGATGACGTCAGTTGCTCTTCCTTTACCCACAAATACCGTTACTCCATCATAACAGGCCAGCAAGTTTGTCAGGCATGATTTGCCCTTAGTGAAGCCGTGTTGGTTGCCACCAATCCTCCTTCATAACTACCTGAGAATATATTCTCCAAATGCAGTTAAAATATATCTCAGGTGGAATGGTTAATAAAATAATGTTTGTGTTTTCATAATGCGTTGCTAAGGGATGTCACAACTAGAGATTGTTATCTACACAGTCAATGTGATTACAACCAGAAGAGCAAAATGATTGAGGTCTTTCTCCCAAGTAGCCTAACAAGTTCTGACAAGAAACAATGCATTGTTTGCTTTCAGTACATTAGTATCTTTAGTGTCACTGTGTTACATAGACAGTAAAGAGTTTATATTTGCTGATTTTGATAATTTCATTTTCAACTTGATGAAATTTCTGTAGTGAAAATGCCATTAGCTCTCAGTTGCAGAAACTTTTTAAAGCTAACTAAAGTTCTTAAAAAATATTTTTCAAATGCAGGTCACTTTGAAAAGATATATTAGTTTGCAGCCTGAGACACGACAGCTTGACGTCAGTACTCAAGCACTTTGTATTCTAAGCACTCTCTTTTGTGTTTAGGGACCTCATGATGTTATGTCAAGCCATAGACCAAACACCAGATTTAAGATTGAAAAAGAAAGAAATTACATCAATTAATTTGGCAAATTTAACATACCAGTCTACACACACGATCTGCAGTCCGTAATGTAACAATAGTCTTCTGATATTTTGGACTAATTCCTAAAGGCAAAGATTTTAGCTATGTTCAAGAACAATAGAGAACACAGTTCAGAGGGATTAACAAAGTTTTTGTTTCGTACAGATGTAAAATCCATGCAGAAGGTCTTAATTGCATGCCAAAATATCAGTTAGTGATTTTCCTTTTCACAGGCCTTTTTCCTCTTTTCCTTCTCTTTATTGTACTTCATACTTTCCCATGTTCTCCCTAGGTTTTCATCCTAGCAGAGCAGGGGAGAGGGTGCAGCGCTCTCTGCAAAGAAACACTTAAGCTCAGCTGTATATTGTGTGTACAACTCGCTAGCCAGCTGGTAGCGTATAAACATTTGAGGTTACACTCCATCCATCCATATGTGACCTTGGAGCAATCTCTAATTCCTTTTCACTAGCCTCAGGAGTACCAGTTCCTGATCTAAAGCCAGTGTAATAAGTGCATTTAAACCTCTGCATTTCAGTTAGTTTTGATTCACCAAGGCACATGCCCTCCTGAAGAAACAATATGCTTACATGCACTTCAGGTAAATCTGGTTAGGTAAATTTCACTTGGGTCTTCACTTGGGAGGGAAAATTTAAGAGTCATGTTTGCTGACTAACTTGCATTATGCACATTACATAAGAAAACTCCAACAGACTGGTCGTTTCTATAGAAAAATAGATAATACTGGCAAACACGGCTGCTTCCATGAGAAAAGGAACACTGACTAAACACGTCTTTTCTTACACTGTGGAGGCACAGGGTAGACAGGGAACACATGAGATCTTTAACCCTCCCTCCTGGACAGTCACTAGAAAAAGGCATCAGGATGGACCTCAGTTCATTACAAACAACTCCATATTACACAGCATCGAACAATACAACACACACACTTCTGCTGCTGCTCTGAAATGTCATTATTGGTCACGAGACCAAATCTCTCTGTAGGGCCTGACCATCTGGTACAGAGAACAGGACACTCTTTGACGCACAGTGTTATCTATGGAGGGAAAAGCAAAAGCAGTAACAGCAGAGTGAAGTGGTGCCTAAATATGTAATGCCCATGAAGGAGGGATGTGCCAACTAGTTCTTTTATTTCATCACTTCTTAGCTGCGAAGGAGACATTCTTGCCCAGATCCTCAAAAGGAGCCTAGAGATATCTCTGAGGATTTGAAGCTGAGAAAGATGAATGTATCCATATGTCTAGGTCTTTCAGTTCCCATTATTGAAATTCCTTGATTTTCAACTGAGACCTTCTAAGGGAACATCCTCTTTCAGAGCTTGGAGCCAAGTGAGATGGAAAATAAACTAAATAAGTTCAAGAAAAAATTGATAACTGTATCATTTGGACCTTTGTAGGGGTAGGCAAGAGGGAGAGGGGAAGGAGGTAATGATAAAACTCAGTTTGATGAATTGTTTTTTATAGCTTAAATTGCGCATTTTAAATGTGAATTTGGAACAGCCATCTTTGACAGGCTGGTAGTTTTACAGACAAATAGGCACTACTAGAATAATGGCTTGTAAAGTTTCTCACTTGGAGGAAAGAATGTTAAAGCAACCTCTTCATGTAAGGAACAAGATGTAAGATTTTCCTGACCACTTTTTCAAGAGTACCTCTGTACAGTGTTTCCAGCTCAGCCAAAGCCAAAATTGCAAAAACAGAAAAGTGATATCCAGAGCAAAGCCAAGATAATGGAATATGGAAACACATCCAGATTTTGTGATGCTTATAAGGCTGAAAATGTCAAACACAATGACGTTAACCATCATTAATTTGTATCATGCAACACTATGAGAAAATACAGAGGTAATCCGCATGGAAAAAAGAAACAATTTTCCCTTTCATTTTTGTTTCATTGAGCTGGAATTAATTCTTTTTTCTCTTGGCCCATAGCCAAGTTGAACACTGATGTTAGCTGATTTGAGTTTTTGTTTTCTTATTTAATCGGACAATAACATATTGCTGTACATGAATCCAAAGGCAGGCTGTAACACTGGATACTATGATAGGCCTTCTCTAAATAGGGTATAAATATTTTCGTAAGTTTTCTACTTGAAAACAGCATTCAGCGGTCTGCTTTAAACATGTAGTGAACAGTTTTGAAATATTTTGCCACTGGAACAGGGTAAACAGGCTCAGGAAAAGAAAGAAGTTCAGCTGCCTGTGTTACTGGGAACTAATCTGGAAAGACAAGGGAGTTTTAAATGAGCGAGTTATGCTTTCTTTGGTTTTGATTTCCATATGATTTTCAGACTCAGTCATACATGCGGTTTCCTCTACAGCTTTTAAGAGGACAAGAAGCATGCTGATCTCCCAAAACTTCTGGCTAGGCTACAATCCCTCAAAAGAATTAGCAAATATTCAGAATAGGCATAGCACTAAAACTAACAAAAAAACAAACAAAAACAAAAACAAAAACAAAAACAAAAACTAGATGATCTGAAAAGCAATTCAGCCTTCTCTGTTACAGATTTGACTTTTTTATCTTTTACCATAGAAAAATGTCAGGAAAGTACTCATATCTCCCAGCATTGTTGTGTACTGCCTGTCCTGTGCTTCAAGAACAGCTGGAGGGCTGGAGCAGCCTTTGAATAACAGAGTCAAAGAATGGTTTCTGTTGTAAGTGACCTTAAAGACCATCCGGTTCCAACCCCCCTGCCATGCTCAGGGACACCTCAGGCTGCTCAGAACGCCATCTACAATATGGTCTTGAACGCTTCCATGGATGGAGCATCCACAGCTTCTCTGGGCAACCTGTTCCAGTGCCTCACCACCCTGATTATGAAAAATTTCTTCCTTAAGTCTAGTCTAAACGTGCCCTCTTTTAGTTTCAAACCATTCCACTTTGTCCTATCATGACAAGCCCCGGTAAAGTCTCTCCCCATCTTTCTTACAAGCCCCCTTCAGGTACTGGAAGGCTGCAATGAGGTGTCCCTGGAGTGTTCTCTTCTCCAGGCTGAATAAGCGCAGTTCCTTCAGCCTTTCTTCATAGGAGAAGTGCTCCAGCCATCTGATCATGTTTGTGGCCTCCTCTGGACCCGCTCCAAATGAAAGTTTTTCTTGTACTGAGGGCCTCAGGCCTGGACGCAGTACTGCAGACAGGGCCACTTAAGGGCAGAGCAGAGGAAGACAATCACCTCCCTCACCCTGCTGAACAACCCTCTTTTGATGCAGCCCAGGATATAGTTAGCTTTCCAGGCTACAAGTGCACATTAGTAGCTCACATTCAATTTTTCGCCCACCAATACTACCAAGTCCTACTCTGCAGGGCTGCTCTTAATCCGCTCATCACTCTTGCCCCGAGCCAGGTGCAGGACTGTCCTCACTTTGGTTAGGACGGAGTTAATTTTCTTCCTAGTAGCTAGTATGGTGCTGTGTTTTGGATTTAGGATGATACTAATGTTGATGTTCGTTTTGTTGCAGACCAGTGCTTACACAGAGTCAAGGAGTTTTCAGCTTTTCATACTCCCCTGCCAGTGAGGAGCTAGGGGTGTACAAGAAGCTAGGAGGGTATAAAACCAGGACAGCTGACCCAGACTGACTAAAGAGATATTCCATGCCATAAGGCATTATGCTGATCAATGAAACTGGGGATGCTCCTGGGGATGGAAGGCTGATGATGCTCAGCGAATGACAGGGCATCAGTCAGCGGGTGGTGAACAATTATATTGTGCATTACTTCCTTTTTTTTTTTTTTCTCTCCTTACTATTAAACTGTCCTTATCACAAACCATGTGTTCTCACATTTTTACCTTTGTTGATTCTCTTCCTTCATCTCACTGTGTGGGGGAACTGAGCTATGTGGTGCTGAGCCTGTGTGTGCTCCCTGCCAGGTTAAATCACAACAAGGACGAGCATTTGGGCCTTAGTGAACTTCAGGTCCACTCCTCAGGTTGTCAAGGTCTTTCTGGATGGCATCCCTTCACTAGAGTGTATCAGCTGCTCCAAGGCTGTGATGCTTCCTGCCCGGTCAGACTCCATCATTGAGGACAAGAAGCAGTTTTGCAGAGAAGCCATGACCAGGGTCCCATGGCTGACCTGATCTTGGCTAGCTTGATCTTGACTCGGTGCCCTGGGATGGCCGTGGGTCTCCTCCCACAGAGCCTGACCGGGCTCCTGCAGACCCTGCAGGGCTCCAGCCTGTTGTCTGCCCCAGGAAACCCTGAAAAGCCACAGATTCTTGCCCCATATCTCCCCAGCAGTGCTACAACATTCATTCATAGATTCTGTGTATTTTGGAGCTGATAGCAACAACAATGAAGTATTGTTTGCACTGAATGCTTGATTTATTTGTACAGGCTCTCATGGAGAGAAAATAGTCCTTGCTTGCTCTCTTTTGTGCTTGCTTTAGTATTTTTCTTTATTTTATTTTATTCTTCATATTCACTCATTTAAACAAGGTATTAAAATAGGTCTGCAGCCCAAGGAATTTCATTTCAAGAACAAAAGTTGTAGAAAAATAAGGCAATAGCATAGGGTGAACACTTTCCCTGATGGTGTAATCAAATTGAGCAGGAGGCAGCAGAGGGGAAAGGCAAGTTTGCTATGTTCACTGCACACTTCAGAGTCTCCAAATTTAGTTTAGATCCATCTGAAGTTTATCACCTGATCAATATACACCTCTTGTCTAGACATGCCTGTAGATGCTAAACACTCCTCTAGCTAGCAGTAACTAGTCCAATGGTGGGGGACTTGGCAGTGTTCAGACATGGTTGAACTTGACAGTCTTAAGGGCCCTTTTCATCCTATATGATTCTATAACCAACAGTAGCACAGACACAAACTCAGCTGCATGCACACCTCCCCTCTGGTGTGTCCCCTACCAGCCGGAGGTTTGGGTGCTCCTGCTCTGTGTGCTGCCCCATCCCATCACCCCACCACTTGTGTGTGGCTCCGTACAGTGTCCCACAGGGGGTGTTGGGTCAGCCAGGGCAGTGCTATGGTGCTGGTAAAGCAGTCTACAGTGGTGTCAAACTGGGGTGCAACTGCTGCTGCAGTTCCCTCCCCAGGGTCTTTCTGCACTTCACTCATGATCATCCTTTTTATTTCTTTTGAAGTTGACTCCTCCTTTGTTTCAAAACACAAAAATATAAAAATGCATATGTATCTTCCTCGTTAATATTTAATTCATCTGATGACCATCTTTCTCCTGAATATGACAAACTTTGAACAGCTCTGCATGTCCCACTCACTCCTAACCTACAAATGGCTGCCTTAGCAGCCATTATTATCCAGGTCATTTTGCCAAAGGCAGACCACATGGGCACTTCTATAAGAAGTCCTAAATTCAGGAAGTGTATGGTATTACATGCATACTTCTAAGTACTCTACTAAACCTAAGAATCCTTCTGCCACTTGCATTTTCTGTCACTTGTGCTCCGAAATAAGTTCAACCAGCAGAAATTGATGTCAAAACAAAGTTACTGTGAGATTTAATGCAGCAGGTGTAGTTTTAGGAGTATATGGATGTTTTTAACAAGAATAACCACTAGAATAACTTACTTACTGATGTTGCCTGGGTCAAAGAAAAGTTATCATATAGAAAGCAGTTATTTTTCTTGACCTATGCAACAGAAGTCAGATTAGAGGAGAGTAAGTACAGTAACCATATTTCTATACTTTCTGAATATGCGATATATTCCACCTAGGAATTAAGTAAAGTACTATTTGGAATTCAAGGATTTTGGTCATTTTTCTAGAAATCTGTACTGCACAAGTGCAGAGCACTGCAAGCATGCTGTTCTGATGATGTGGGCATGCCACATAAACCCACACACAAGGCCCTTTTGATATCTGACTACGCAGCCCACAGCCAGCAATACTTTTAGATAAAGCCCTTCCCAGATGTGTTGTTCTTACTGTACACATGCATGTGTGCTGCAGAGTGCGTATTTCTGCCTAGAAAATACCAGCCAAAATTATGGCAAAATGTTGCCATATACCTGAAAGGAGGTAGAGGTCAGCTTCTTCTCCCAGGTAACTAGTGATAGGATGAGAGGTAATGCCCTCAAGCTGCACCAGGGGAGGTTCAGGTTGGTTGTTAGGAAAAACAACTTCTCTGAGAGAGTGGTCAGGCATTGAAACAGGCTGCCCGGGGAGGTGATGGAATCTCCATCCCTGGAGGTGTTCAAGAAACATGTAGATGTTCTTCTCTTCTCACTTAGGGATATGGTTTAGTTATAATAATGGTGTTAGGCTGATGGTTGGACTAGATGATCTTAGAGGTCTTTTCCAACCTTAATGGTTCTATGATTCTGTGACTCAGTTCTCACCGTAAGGTTTCTGACGTTTTTAATTCAGTCCTATCCTTTGATGAGAAACTTGCCTGCGACAGCAAAAGTGTTGCTGGCCACAGGTGAAAGAATACAAAGAGTTACTCCATGCTCTGAGAAGAAATTTGAAGGACAGCGAGATTAAGTAGGTAGAAAGCAAGGAATTGAAATAACATTCAATAGGCTAAAAAGCACCACCCTCTCTTCTAGTCCCAGACAACATTTCTCTTAACCTATTTACTGATGAATCTTTAACCTGGCTTCATTTTCTCCTGGCTGGCCCTGATCAAGAGAGTGCAGAGCTCTAGAAAATGAGTGATATGTTTGATACTCAAATATTTGAGTATTTGATACTCAAATAGATCTGAATCTTCCCAGTAAGTGGACATAGCTGTTTGACTGGGATTTTGTTTTGCTTATTGTAATTTTCTTTTTTTTTCCCCTTTTTTGTTTTCCTTTTTTTTTTTCTCTTTCGTTTTTGATATTTGCAAGCTTTTCATTACATCTGTGCCTAAAAGTGGAGGGGACAGTTTAGTCCCAATTAAGCCAAGTTCATGTGTGGTATCCACTCCTACTTTCTCTTCTCAAAATGGGAAGATGGCCAAGGAACATTCAATCAGTAGGAAAATGATCTTCAGGGATGTATGAGCAAGGAGCCGTCAAAGTAAAGAGCCAACACAGCTGGAAAAATTAGGAGTAAGCAAGACCTCACTGAAAGCCAGATGTTGAATGTGTATTATTTTATTACAATGTTTTAACAACAGAAATGTATACTACTTTTTTCTTAAAACTCACGCAGGAAAGGAGAGCTCAAGTAAATGTGTTTTATTGTTCTAATTACTTTGAGATATGTTTAGATATAAAATGTTATTGACTGGAGGAGAAACATATGCTTCTTGGCCCAGCAATGATCAATGCAGTCAGTATTAGATTTGTTTTCCGTCTGTGCACTTTCACAAGATGCTTGTTGGTTTTGGATTAGCTGCATTGTAGAATTAAATTTATATGAAGGGTTTGAGCAGACAAAACAGAAACATTTTAAATTGTTTTAATGCAGATTTTGATGGAAGAAGAGATACGAAATGATGGGGAAGGGTGTAGCTAAAGAATAAGAACTCTTTAGGGAATGTTCCCCTGCACAACTTAAAAGCTTGGTAAATCCCATACTGAACTAATGTACAAGAGATTGTGACTGAAGCAATGCCAAAAGGAAGAAGGGAGGATCAAATGTCAAAAAAAGTCAGAGTCATATTGAAGAACTTAGTCTGGGGGTAGACTGGTAAAAGAACTTGGAAAGAAAGATGCCTTGTTCAGGCCAGATATCTCAGAGTTTCTGTACAGGTGTGACTGATATTTCCCCTGACACACAACAAACTTGTGGAGAAAGAGCACTCAAAAGGGATTTGAAAGTCCAGATTTTGGCTCTGTTATTGACCTTTTCTGTGCGTACAGCAAGCCCTCATTCTCCCTCTTTACGTCAGTCTCATCAGTGCTCTCCTAGAAAAAGCATCCTGTTGTGTTTGCAACCACGACAATGAACAGAGCAAAACTGAAAATTTTCCTTAAAAATTCAATTCAACAACAAAAGGTACAGATTTTTTCAATCAACAAGCAGGCACGTAGTGGCAAATGGGAGCCCTTATAAAAGGAGATAAAATGGGAGAGAACAGTCTGGAATATTATGTTTGTGAGGAAAATGATTAAGAAGTTCTTCTGATAGTCATGCTATGGAACCAAAGATTGGATTCAGACCTTTCTACAGTCATGACTTATTATGGGAAACTAAAGCCTATCTGACACAAACTAGAGAATAAATGCTCTTAAGTAATGAACATATTCATATTCAACATCATACATTTATTTTAATTTAAAAAATAAGCTCAAGGAAGTTTTATAAAAGATTAATTCTGAAAAAAAATCCAGTGGCAAACTTAGATAATTGATTTTTCATACATCCCTCATCTACATGGATAGCACTAAGCTAAAAAACTGCAAGTGACAATAATACCTGAGGACTGAAGAGGAAAGTACTGGGGGAAAACAAGAACATATTTCCATTTGAAACATTTTCCATTTGAAAATAAGGAAATGTCATCCAAAATGAGCACAGTAGAGTTTCTCAAAGTTCAGCCACCTCTGGACAAGTTTGCTCAGTCATAGAATTAATTTTTTCACAAATAAAAATTAAGAATATTTTGATAAAATCTGCTTGTGATTTTATAAAATTTGTATCAATACAGACAGGACAAGCATTACATCCAATTATTGAGAATAATAATCATAAATAGGGAGTGAAATCAAATCATTTAGCACAAGATCTATCTTTGGAAAGAGTTGAAGATGAGGAACTATTTACATTTTTTATCATTAGATGACAATGAGCTGGCAGGCCACTGCTATGGAAAGGCAATGTAACCCTTGGATGAATGAAGGAACTATTTTAGGCACACATAAGGGAGTTTTACAAAAAGTGAGGAAGTTGCTGATTACATCTCATTTAGGAGACTAGAGGGAAACGCCGTCCTCTTATTTTAAGAGTTAGTGAGGAGGAAAAAGAACTCAGAAACAAGAGGTTGAGTGATATAGGGAACATACAACATGCAAGGCAAACAACAGGTAAAGAGCTTAGCTAGTTTGCTCTTGTAAATGAAAGGAATAAAAATACATCACCCATGACTAAATATTTTCACCCCTGCGTTAAAAGAACTACTTGTATTAAAAGAATTTCAGCATTAGAAAAACTTCATATTATCTAGTAGAGAACTGAGAGATAGAAAATTCTGTTTTTAGAAATCAGCAGAATTGGGAGTCAGAAGGTGGTTTCCAACAGTTAGAAGAGAGTTCTTATTAAGTCTGGTGGTTAAAGGAACCTTAGTAAAAATGTAAAGATATTAAAAGTTATAGGTGTGATATATGTCCTATATGCTTTTAAGATAGAATTCAATAAATTTATCAAATGGAATTCAGGATGGTAAGAGGATCACACCCTATGTTACGATCTGGCTTCCCATCACGTCCTTTTGTGCTCCAGGAGATATTCCAATATCATCTTATCTTCAAAGCCATCCAACTCTTAAACTAAGTTTGGCATCCTTTCAAGATTCTTTATAGCCTTTTCTTCAAGCCATACAATTACCCTTCCAAGTTGTTCACCTTCAGATCTTCATAGTCCTCCTACTTTGGATGAACATTTCCAGCTCCATATTCTCCACCATTTAACATCATTGCCAAAGATAAGGAGCTTCTCAGCCCTCCCCCTAAGGCCTGTATCCTTGCTGAGGCTTTTTTCCCCTCAGCAGCTCTCAGACTGAGCTCAGACTTTCCTTGAGAATCACTGACCCATTCAAGACATAATCTGTCCCAGATGAGCTAGCTCACCCTAGAAATTCTTTGGATCAGTAGGGGAGAGGGTAGCCTTTTCCAGAGGCTTTAAAGGAGCAAAGGGTTTCTTCTACTTCTAAAGAACCAACTTTATTTTTTCCTCTAGGAATAATTTATTCTTTTCCAAGTCTGCCATTTTCTCTTCAAAAATTCTCCCAAAACAAGCAGTTTCTGTTTTTCACTTGTCCTTCCAGAACACATGGAATGGGAATCATGGGAGACGCAGACATCCTCTGACTTCAGAAGACCAATATCCTATTACTGTGCATTGAAAGGTGCATTTTGTATCGACATTTGATATTTTGCTCACATAATGCTCAGTGGAAAACAGAACTTTTTTTGTTTCAGCCTCTGAAGTAGTAGAACTGCTTGATTCACAAAAAAATATTTCAATTCACATCTTCCAGTCAAAACTTCTGGCAGACTCAGAGTTGCAATCTTAGAAGAAGTAATTATAGGGATCTGCTTTAAAGAGATTTAGGGGCTGTAATTATTTTCATTAAGAACAGTTATTTCTAGTGATTTCAGTTTTCTAGGGCAATACATAACTAAAACTGTAAGTTTAGATAGCTTTAGTTACACGATCTCATGTGCTCTGTACTGTCTGCACAGCCTGGTAGAGATTGATGAGAAGTCTTTAGCATTCTCTTGTATCATCCAGCCCTTTAGTCAGACATTTTATGAAAGGACAAGAATAACTATACTTGTAGAGTTTGATTTGGGGCTCAGAATCAAGGTTTCTGGTCAATAACACCAAACCTTATTTCTCAAAACCTCTCAATTCTGTTAGTTTCTTGAACGTCCAGGGAATGGTGACTCCACCACCTCCCTGGGCAGCCTGTTTCAATGCCTGACCACTCTCTCAGAGAAGAAGTTTTTCCTAACATCCAACCTGAACCTCCCCTGGCACAGCTTGAGGCCGTTACCTCTCGTCCTATCACTAGTTACGTGGGAGAAGAGGCAGGCACCCACCTCACTCCAGCTTCCTTGCAGGCAGTTGTAGAGAGCAATAAGGTCTGCCCTGAGCCTCCTCTTCTCCAGACTGAACAGCCCCAGTTCCCTCAGCCGCTCCTCATAAGACTTGCGCTCCAGGACTTTCACCAACTTTGTTGCCCTTCTTTGTAGCCTCAACTCTCTCAGCCTGTCCTCACAGGGGAGGTGTTCCATCCCTTGGATCATTTTTGTGGCCCTCTTCTGGACACACTCCAACAGGTCCATGTCCCTCCTGTACTGAGGACTCCACATCTGGACGCGGTACTCTAGGTGGGGTCTCACCAGCACAGAGCAAAGGGGCAGGATCACCTTCCTTGACCTGCTGGCCACACTTTTTTTGATGCAGCCCAGGATGCGGTTGGCTTTCTGGGCTGCAAGGGCACACTGCTGGCTCATGTACAGCTTGTCATCCACCAGTACCCCCAAGTTCCTTTCATCAGGTTTCTGCTCAATCCTTGCATCCCCCAGCTTATATTGATAGTGGGGGTTACTATGACCCAGCTGAAAGACGTTGTGTTTTGCTTTGTTGAAGCTCATGACGTTAGCCCGGGCCCACTGCTCCAGCCTGTCCAGGTCACTCTGGACGGCATCCTGTCCCTCAGGCATATCGACCTGTCATGATTTCTAGCACAGTCGTATACGCAGATGATGGAAGAGGAGGGATTACAGAGTTGTGGGGGGATAGAGTGAGGACATCAAATGTAAATTGACCACCGAGATATTCCACACCATATAATTCATGTCATGGCCCTCCCCTTGCTTTCTTATGAGGGGAGGAAGCCAGGGCTTGCGTCTCTTTTTCCTCTTCTTGGTTGGGCTGGTGTGTGGGTGAGAAACGTGAGTCACTGTTTCCAGTTATCAGTATTATTAACCTGTTTTCCACATTTACATTTTCATTATCTCTTGTTCCTTAGCTATTTCAGTAAAATAATTTTTATATTAACTCCTAAGTTCTACTTTTTTTCCTTCCTCACTTTCCTCTTCCATCCCGCTGATACCAGCCACCAGCGGTATGCCAGCAGGCCTGGGCCTCTGTGGCTGCGGCTTTAGGTGGGGGGTGAGTGAGTGACTGTTGGGAGCCATTGTGGGTTAAACCACCACATGACCACACCACACAGCTTGGTGTCATCTGCAAACTTGCTGAGGATTCACACAGTCCCACTGTCGATGTCATTGATGAAGATATTAAAGAGTATCCATTCCAGAACAGACCACTGCGGGACACCACTCATCACTGATCTCCATCCGGACACTGAGCCATTGACCACCACTCTCTGGATGAGATCTAGCAACCAGTTCCTCATCCATCAAAGAGTCCACCCATCATATCCATATCTTTCCAGTTTAGAGAGAAGGATGTTACGGGGGACTGTGTCAAAAGCCTTCCTGAAGTCCAGATAGATGACATCAGTGGCTCTTCCCCTGTCCACCGATGCAGTTACACCATCGTAGAAGGCCACTAGGTTGGTCAGGCAGGACGTGTCCTTGGTGAAGCCATGCTGATAGTCTCGTATCACCTCCCTGTCTTCCATGTGCCCTAACGTAGCTTCTGTTCCATCATCTTCCCCGGCACAGAGGTGAGGCTGACAGGTCGGTAGTTCCCTGGGTCATCTTTTCTACCCTTCTTAAAGACAGGTGTTACATTGCCCTTCTTCCAGTCACTAGGGACTCCACCTGACTGCCGTGACTTCTCAAATATTATAGAGAGTGGCTTGGTGACTGCATCTGCAAATTCCTTCAGGACTCTGGGAAGGAGTTCATCAGGACCCATAGACTTACGGATGTTCAGGGTCCTCAGGTGGTCACGAACCGGATCCTCAGTTACAGTGGGAGAGACATTGCTCCCCCAGTCCCCACCTTCTGACCCATCCACTCAAGTGATGCATGAAGAGCAGTTATTGTTGAAGACTGAGGCAAAAAAAAAATGTTCAACACCTCAGCCTTCTCCTTTTCTGTTGTTACCAGCCTGCCTGTATTGCTCACTAGGGAGGGGACACCTCCCTGAACTTTCCTTTTCCAGTTGATGAAGAATAGTGTATGATGAGAAATAGTGTAACCTCTAGCAAACACACCAGCTGGTAAATAGTGTAAATAGTAAATAATGCAGGTTAAAAAGAAGTACATAACGGATCTCACCCACCCAGCACAATTGTTTCTAAAGTACCTCTAATTTCTCTTCACTGGAAGGTATGTGACATGAGAAATCTCTGCCAATTTCTCTGCGATGATAAATCGCTCCTGTGCAGTCTGGCTTCAAACCTTTGCAGGCTTTGAAATTTCCAGATTGCCTAGTTTAATTGCTTTCAGTGTTAATTCTTAGATGGCATGTCAGAGAACTTATGGACTAGTCTTAAATACATAGCACAAGGAGATTATTGACAAACACAAGACCAAGAAACTTGCCCTGAAGATATCAAAATCTCATGGGCAGGGCTAGTAGCAAGATGCATTATATCCTGTGAGGGCTTCTACAGTTCTAAGCACAAATGGAAAACAAAACAAAACAAACAAACAAACAAAAAAAAAGAACTATAATTTCAAAAGTGCAGAGGACCTGGTGATGCTAAGAACATATAGACAGCTTTTCATGTTCCCTGAGCCTGCTTTCAAAAAATACATAACACGAGATACTGTATATTATATCATATCATGATACCTATTTATGTATGCATCTGATGTGGTAAAAGTAATAATTTCCCCTTGATGAGGGAAATAGTTTTGGAGATGTGAGTGAAATTTGTGACAATTGTGTGATAAATATGTATTTTAATTATCATTCTACAATAATGAAATTATTAATAATAATAATAAAAAAAATTCTTCTGAAATCTCAGACTTGGTCTTCCAAAAAACTGCTGCACCTCAGTCTTTAGGTCATTCCTTTAAAAAACTTTCCTTTTTCAAAAATCAAATCTAAACAAATGAAAAACAGAACAAACTGATTTCTAATATGTACTCATAAGCCTTCTTGTTCAATTGGGCTAGACCTGAAAGTTTTCTGAGATAAGTGACAGTTTCCCACACTGGCAGTTCTAGCACTGAACAATTTCTCTTCCTGCCTGACTCTATTCCAGACAGTCTTTCTTAAATTAAACCAGTACATCCGTACACAAGCATCACAATAATCAGGTCAGTATGCACTACACATACGTGATCACAAGGTAGCTTCAAATACATCTCAAATAGTATAGGGATTTTTTACTGGTTGTAGATGTCAGTGGTATCACTAAAGTGAAAAAATATATATATTGCATTGTAGACACGACAAGTGATTTCATCCTGCTATTTTTAGTGCAATATCTTGAGAGCACAAAATCCTAAATCACTGAATGAAGCACATCACCATGAATTGGCTCTCTTATGCTGCTCTGTGATTCTCCTTTCTCAGTGCTGAAAGCTCTCACTGACGCTGCAGATTTGGTTCTGTTTAGTGCAATCACACAAACGTGGTCTGAATCACTGCTCAAAGGCCTGGAATCTCTGGCTAGAAGGGCTGCTGAAGATTCCTTGGAAACCTCTCCTGAGGTGGATAAGTGACCTCAAATGATGAGACAGAGGACAAAGACAGATATTTCTTTGAGTACTGGTGCTTCCTGCAGGCTGAGGACACACTAGTGCATCACAAGTAGAGCCCACACTGCTTTGCTAAAGGTGGTGGTTAAATGATGGGGCAAATATCTGTTCAGGCAGAGAGCAAGCTTAATACTTGAATATCATTTTTGTTCCATATCTAAGCACGGCACCTCTGAAAGGCAATCTGTACAGGATCCAAGGTACTTCAGTGCCCATGGTGAGCTGAGGCACAACTGCACTGCAAGGAGCAAACCCACACATTCTACTTGCCAGTTATGACCTTAAACCTTCTCTGGGAAGATTTCTGGTGATAAAAGTTACACCGTGGGACATTTTCAGAGATGCCATCATTTTGGTGAACAGATTCTACCCAGGGACATTTGGGATACACAAGACTCATCAGACTCCCAAGGACAGCTGAGACCCTTCCAGGCCTCCACCCTTCATCCATAAGCAGAGCAAACGTGAGGATCCTTGGCAACACTGACCCCAACACATGATGCTGTAACCTTATTCCCATTCTTATCAAAACATGGACTGCAAGTTTGAGTTCATGTCTTTCAATTCCCAGGTAAGCCTCTGAGCTTCTCTGAGTCAGGAGTGGCTTGACACGGTGCCATCCATGCATCTTAGAAGTCAGCCCTTTTTGGTTCTGAACCATATGTTCACGTAGCTACAAAACTCAGTCCTCTGCTTCAGTACTAAAATGCAGATATATGCCACTTCTAAGTATTTCTTAACAGTTCATTTATTTATTCAGAGGGTGCCGTTAGTGATAAAAATCACTCCTAATTGTCAGATGGTTGCTGTATATTAAGCCAAGCGTTTTTCAGATTCTGAGTCCTGACCACCAAGGATTTCACCTTTGCACCCAAGAGGTTTCAGGGCACATCAAGAAGACCTATGAAAAGTTTTACCATGCTGCCAGACTGACTTTCTTTTGCTATTCTCATAAGACAACAACAGATCTTCCAACATAACAATGTAAAAAACAACTATTTCTTCTAGTGCAATGCATTTACACTAGCAAAGGAACTGCTGATTAACAGGCAACTGCAGCTCGCCTTGGGACATCACCTAAGTTTGCATTAAAAGTTAGTAATTGCAGCTGTTTTTTGCCCTCTGCCACCCTGGAGGAACAAAGGTCTTCCAGAAATTATTCCTGGCCTGAGCTGACTTTTAATTTAAACTTGAATACGTGTGGCAAATTATATGAAGACACATGATCCAAAAAAGTAGTGCTTTCAAAACCTGGAAAAATACTGCTCCAGAGAATTTATGCCTTTTCTGTGGGATTGTAAATTCCATCACCAAAGTGAGGTCGATGTAGCATTGCTAAGGTTATTATTACAAAACCCAGTAG
>VXAV01006110.1:86074-99560 GCA_013399715.1 Alectura lathami | reverse complement strand
GAAGCCTTCAGAACTACAGACTTTATAAAGGGAAAACCATTAGGCCAGCTGCTGTAGCTGGAGAAGATGTATGTTTTTGATGCACAGATTATCAGGTCTTAAGGGAAGAAGCAATCTTCCAGTTAGAAAGCAGTTTTCCTAAGATTAATTAAACCTATCAATCAGTCAGAGCTTAGGAGAGATGGGATACTTGGTATCTGTAGAGCAGAAAGAAATGTTGACAAGAAGAAAATGAGAAGGTAATTTTCTTTTATGAAGGGGACAAGGATAGAACCAGAGCTGTCTGTGCAACACAGACGGCTACAATTTGAAAGTCAGGAAAAGTAGCATGCAATAAAACCTGTGCCTTTGCTGAGCCTGTGATGTCAATACCCAGTTCAGCTATGAAATCTTGTTTGGAAATTTATCTTTCATCTTGTTGTAGGGGATCTCTTGTGAAGATAAGGATGCAGATATCAAAGACAGAGTAGGTGGTTTTAACAAATATTTCCACACTTCTATATGGCTATTTCTAGCCCTTTTCAGTTGTATGAGTTAGATCATTCTGGTACACTTTTGTTGCTCATTTCTAGCCACATGCTTTCCATGAGGCCATTGGATGACTTGGCCAAAACCCATCATGTGAAAAAGTGCAATATAGTAAGTGCAGACCCTGGTGGGTCTCTTTTCTTCGGTGTTTATTGGGATGGTTGTGCAGTGTCTTGGAAATTTATACGTTATTGTTGAGGTAATGTCTAAATCTATTCTTTGTAAACATTTAGAACATTTAGTTTATGGAAGTTTGTTTTTGATGCCCAGTCTACCTGATTCCACAGTCCTACTCAATATTGCAATTCCTCGTCGTAGACCTCATAATATTATGACATATTCATTATTTAAAGTAGAGAACTTTGGGTTTTTTATGTTATAGTCAATAACAATATATAAATATAAACAATAATCAACTTCTGCATGAGGTTGTGGACTGCAAATATGATAAGTCTGTGTCATGTCTATACAAGTAAAAAATAGTACTAGAACAGCATAGGTGTATGTGTTTGCAAGCACATACATTCCAGTTTAGAGATGTGTCCACTCGGGACCCTCTTCCTCGCTGTTATCACTGTTCTTTCCAAAGGTTAAATACTTTGCAATAGAGATCACTACTAACACAGTAAATGGCTAATGGTGGAACTGTTGCAAGCTTCCCCACTTGATAATGCAGTTTTGTACAACTCCCCTGAGCAGCTCTGGTGGATTTGGAACAATATTACCAAGATTAATTTGGCTCAGGTAATTATTGCTGGGCTGCTCTGTCAAAAAGCTGTAGAAAAAGCACGGAATGTAAGTGACTAAACTCATATATATAATATGGAAGGAAATGTAAAATTTGTGCACTTTCTGAAAAATGTACATTTGTCAGCCAGCCAACACTCAAATAATGGGTCTGTATAATGGAAGAATAAAGTGTAATAGGAATAAATGTGCATGCATTAACCTGAAAGTGTTATTAAGCTTGTTCCTTCTGAAATGATTAGACAAGGGCCAGTTCATTACACAAAATTTAGTAGCAGTAATAATTATGGCTAGCCATGGCAGCTGAAATATTTTCTTCTCAATAGTCTGAACCAAACAAACTATAACTTCTGCTCCTACCTTATTAAGATAATGTTTCTCCAGTAAATTGAGTATGCAGGTACATAATGAATACATGAACCAAATTGTTGCAGACATCCCAGAGTATGCCGTTATCTTGGGACAGTTTAGAAAATGATCACAGCCAAAGGAAAATCTACCTCCTGAAGAACATAAAGTGATATGTAAAGGAGATTCAGGCTTTGACACCCAGGAGCATAATGCACAAAAGCCTCTCACATTCTAGCAAGTTGAAAAGCAAGAGGCATCTAAAATATTTTCTCCAAAATTGCATAGGCAATTGGCAAACTCAGTGCAAAACCCAGCAGTCACACACAACCCTTTCTGCAAAGCACACTTTGCTCACGTTTTGTAGGCATCAGTCTCACTTGGGTACAGTGATACCTCAATGATATGTTCTTTCGGGCTTCAGAATTCACTGCTTCACTCTTCCAGAAAACTGTGCTAAAGGTAAGGTNCTGCAGGCATTTTTCTTCAAGCAGATCTGCAGTTTCCACATCTTGCATAATTCTCAAATCAATTTAAAAAAAAAAAGGTATTGGATCCTTTCTCCAGGAATACAGTTCTTGAGTTGTTTAACAAAATGGCCTCCACTGAAAAGTGAGACATTTATGTTCAAATTGGCTTTGTCTCATAAAGCTACAGCCATTAAACTACATTCAACAGATTTTGGAGTAATGACAGAAGTCGTTGGGATGAATTAGAGAGAATGAAGTGAGTTTCCTGCATCTTCCCGTTTCTCAAAAGGCTTGCCGAAAAATATTGAGGTAAACTCACAATGAGATGATGGTCATGGACCTTGTCATTGGAGGGATTTTAACCAGACAGCTCCACTTCACCTCTGATATATTTTCACATTTGCCCAAGCTGCTTCCAAATGTGCTTCCTGCAAAGACACACCAGACATTACACAGCTCGTCTCAGGGCCGAGAGAACTCATTTGTGGAGCACTCTATAGAAGAGGAAGGAGGACAGGTACTTTGAGTTCTGTAGCAGTTAAAGAAATGGGACAGAGAACAAACATGTCACGGACAGGGCTAAAAGCCAATTAAGCCAAAATCATCATGGATAAACTGATCTTCTTGGCATGATGGCTGGTCTAAAATGAGAGCCAACAATATTCTGCATCTGCACTCTGTGATCACAAACCTACCATTTCACAAAGCATGATTAGCAAGTTCTCTCTTTGCATGCAATCTATAGTTCATTCTGTCTGAAAAAAAAATACATATACTATAGTGGCAAGTCAATATTAAACTTACGATGTATTAACAAGCAAATTTATAATGTAGCCAAAGAGAGCAGTTCTTAGACAAAGGAAATTTCAATTCTAACTCTGAAGGTAAGAGGCGCTGCTTCAGCACTTCCTGACTGAATCAAGAATGAAGAAATAATGAACAGGGAGGCGAGAAGAAATTCTGAACCTCAAGAAGCTCTCAAACATGGTGCGTAAAACAAAACTTGGGATACAAACTTATATTGTCCCCCAGGAAAGCAAAAAACATAAGGATATATTCAAGAAAAGCAAATACTTTAATAACTTTTCAGCTGAATGCCACAGAAAGAGACTTATAAGCTAATCTAAGTGTTAGGTTGTGTAGGGTACATTGTTCTCTTTTCATTTAAGTTCACTCCTCCCAGGACTTAAGCAGAAATGGCAAGGTAGGAGTAATAAAATCCAAGAAGCAAACAGATTTCAGGAATTAAATAGGCAAACTAAATTAATCTTTTTCTAGAAGAAATTAGGCAAAACAAAGTAGGAATATTAACTATGCTAAATGCAGTAAGATAAATAAATAAATAAATACTATAAAAAATAACAATTAAAGAAACGTAATGTTTGTTATTTGCTTACCACTGCTTTCATTCTTTTTCTTGTGAGTGAATCTCATCTTTTTCTGCCCACATTTCTCTTCTTACTTGTGTATTTCTGTCACTTCTGACCGTTCTTTAGGACAGAAGCTATCTTTTCAATTCTGACTGAAAACCCTTAGGTATACTAGAGGAGTATAAAATGAATAATTTTACAGAACTTCATTAAAAAGTATTAAACAGGGTATTTTAACCATAAAAAGGGAGGATATTTTTTATCCTATTTCTATAAGTGTCACGACAAAAACTGTCTTTGCTTTCAATAAAACCAGAGTTTCACTTCATTTACTCCAGAAGTAACTAGTTCTGGACTCACCCTGAGGATGGCCTATTCATAAAAAATGCACCTGGGAAGCCTAGAAATATAACCACAAATTTCCTGTGTTTGTGTTTTCTGCTGAACTAATAGAAAGGCTGGACGAGGTTACAGTGGTCCCCATACTACCTACTTTCGTATATGCGAATGGCATTGGAGCGAGGGGCCAGATTTGCTGACCCATACAGTATTGGAGTCTTATATCTCCTCAGACTGCCAAATGAAAGTGAATTGCGCAGAAAGTTTTTATGGGAGGGAATAGAAGTAGAATAATTTGGTCAACATAAACGCGATCTCTCTGTAATCATGTTCTAAATTACATTTTTATGTGCATGAAAAGAATTAATGAAATTACTGCTCCATTTCATCAGCAAGGTAATTTTTTCAACCCAGTATAATCCATTCAAGAGAAAAAAAAGAGTTGCTCATAAATAATGAAAAAAGTATTCTATTTAAAGAGACAGTCTTCCAAATCCGAGAGAATTAGAGAGAAAAAAATAAAAAAATAAAAAGATTTAGGGTAGCAAAACCCAACGTTAGGTCCTTTACCCACCCATTGTCTTTTAAATGATCATCAATGTGTTAGAGGCTGTTTGCAAAATGGTGGCTTTCCAGCGTATTGAACATGTTTCATTTGCCATGACAGGCTGTTGTGAACTATCAACACACCCAAAAACTCAAGTTACTTTCTACTGATGGCCAACTCTATGACAAACATTTTACCCTTGTTTTCAATGTTGGAAAGTTTCCAGCTATGAAAAAAAAAAATACTTGGGACATAATCAGAAAGTTTCCAAGTGTACCTGAAATGTCATTGTGAAAGGGATCCCAATAGGCAATCTGTCCATTCCCTGTATTAGTTGCATCAGTTGTGTATTTGGCTTTCCTGACATGTTTATTCAAGCATAGTTAAAATCTTATCATGATAGAAACTCCTCTATCTCTCTAGGCAAGTTATCTCAGTGTTTTATTATCTTTATCTTGGAAGCCTGGATTTTCATTTCCTTACATATTTGAAAATGTTAGGATGCTCCCCCGCAATATTTAGGCTAAACAATGTGGTTTTTTCTTTCTTTTCTTTCTTTTCTTTTTTTTTTTTTCCTCCATTTTCCCTGTAAATTATGCACTTTAGACCTTTAATGACTCCGAATTGCTCTAGCTATTAAAGTGAAAAGCCCTAAACTGAACACAATGTTCCAGCCAAGGCCTTACCAGTTCTGAGTACAGCAGAAGGATTACTTCATGTGTCTACAGACTGTTTATGCTGTTTGTATACCTCAGTGTGTTGTTTGGAGGGCTTTGCAATAGCATGACATTTTGTGACTGTCATAGCATGACCAGTATGTGACCGTCTATAACCTCAGAACCTCCTCTGAAGAGCCACCAAATCAAGAGGTGTTCCCATCCACTTTTCATGCAGCTTTACTTCAAAATAAATATACAACCTGGAAATGGCCGCTCACTTTTTTGGTTCTTACTTTTCTTATCATTGCAGTGCTATGTCCTCTGCAGATGTATTGATTAATCTTTATCCTGTTGTCTAGATTAGATTAAAAAAAAGTAACAAACAGAAATAGACCCAGATTCCTACAGATACTGTTTGATAACAAACTTACTTCTTAACAATGAACAACTTGTAATTTTTCTTTCGGTACAGTTTTCTAACTATTTAGGCATCCATCCAATAGCTGTTTCTCTAAGGTCATTTTTTTTTTTTTTTAACCTGGCTTTTTTAAAGGTCACATTAGACTTGTCAAAACTTTACTAAGTGGAATTGTCAGCTCCTGTTTATCACTGAGCCTGTATGTTGAGGAAGGAAAAGTGAAACACTGTGCCTAAAATGGTCCGCCTTCAATCTTTATTCCTTCAGACTAAGCTTTTATAAATTGTCAGATTTTTTTCCCAGTATTTTTCTAGAAATTCAGCTTTAGATGACTGCTGCACAATTCCATGGTGTTCTTTCTTTTCTGTTTTAAAGATAGTCTCGACATTAGGCTCCATGGTTTGGATTTAACAGATATAATTTCCAATAATTTCCAGGCATAGAGTTTCATCTCCTCCTGCTGCTTTACTATAGGCTCCAACTTTAGTTATAATTTGTTACTGTTCCAGCTGTCTGCTCGGAGCTGACCTTTCAATGGTGACTGAGATCATGAGGCAATCTTTGAGCTGTCTTTATGCTTCCTCCTTTAAAACAAGAGATTTGTTCTTCCTTGTCTTTCTTCTGCTCCCAATACACATACAGAATGATTCCTTCACTTCCATGCTAGTTTCATCTCAGTTTTATGCCTTTCTGGTTTTGTCCCTCACTCCCCTTTTATTTCATTTTTGATTTTTTGCCTGACCCACTTTCTGGTTTTTGTATGCTTCTGTCTTGTAATTGAGGTCAACAAAGATCTCATGATTTAGCCAGGCTGGTCTCATAATGTGCTTCCAACACTCCCTCCTCTTTGAGATGGTTTGTGTTTATGTTCTTCACTTAGGGATTACAGCCAACAATGGGAAAAAAAGTAACTGTCTTTTAGTTGCTACTATTTAAGTTTTTGTCTAATCCCCATTTCTCTTTTTAATGCAGCCTTTCATCTGGTGCCCTTCTTATGGCAGATCCAAACAGCTATCATTATCTTTTCATGTATCCTTTGCCATATCTATTTCTGCCAAGTTTAATTAGGAAACCTTCAGCTGGTTGATTTCTCCTTTCCCAGCTTCTGCCTTGCTGGCAGCAGACTTCCTTTTTCATNTCACCATTTTTCTATCATGCAGTTAATCTTCTAGTTTTCTTTCCCCCTTGGAAAAAGTGGTTTCAAGATACAGAAATCTGGTATTAGACTGGTACACCATACAAACCATCAAAGGCAGGCACACGTTTCAGAAACATTTTCAGATGTTTACAGGGTCTAAATCTGGAGCACTGTAACTGGCTTGCTAATAATTTAGTTTCCAACCACCCAGGGGCACCAGCTAAGCGCAGTTACCCACAGCCCCTCAAGCTGCACACAAGCCCAGAAGCCTTTGTGTGACACATGCATTGGAAGAAACAAACCACAGCAATTAACTGGCTCAAATAACCCAAAATCAGTATCACCCTTTTCCTTCAGGACCTGCTGAACTCTTCAGGAGTAGGGTGTTGTCCCGCTGCATAAAAGGATAGAGTTGGAGCCTTCTGCCTGTGACAAGCTGACTCTTGAAATGGATGCAGAAATGGGTATAGGTTCAAGACCTAGAAAAGATGGAGAAAAACTTATCAAATAGGTGAGAATAGAAAAAAAAAATGTATTAGAAATTCTGTGAGTCACCAACTCACTATCAAAGAGAAGACTTACAAGGCTTATTCTTTCTTGTTATAGTTATAAATAATTTTTACTAAAACTGTAAGTTCAGAAATACACATAGCAATTTGAAAATATTCTTATTCCTAGTGAAATTAATGGAAATCACAATATATTTCAACTGGTTTCCAGAAAAAAAAAAAAAAATAGGACCATTGTGTCCCTGGAAAGGGCATGAAGTACATAAAATGCCCAACCTTGCTCTTTCCTGTGCTTCCACAGTTTTTAAACAGTGGACCTATTCCCATGATCTTCAGCTGCTTGTTTCAGACTTTATCACAAAAAATATCATAGGTATAGTCATTGCACATAAGGTCACTGGTTGCTGTTATTCACTGGTCAGTCCATTAAAATGATATATTTTAGGGGAACGTTTCAGCTTTTCAAAAATATCTTCTTTCTGACAAGTTCCTTAAGATGAAATGTTACAGGAATATGCTTTTAAAACTGTTGAGGCAGTCCAATTAAATCCCATTGAAGCATCTGGCCCCTAAATCCCTACGCATGCATAACTAAAATTGGCTGAATCTCCACAAAGAACTACTGTTCTACAACCTCCAATAAGTGTATGTTTTACAGAGTTCACAGGAAAATAACACATAATTTTTGTAGCTCTAAAAATATTGTAGATATGATATGTCTGCTTTTAAGGTGATATACATTTTTAGACACCTTATATTTTCTTTAGTCTTCCTTGTGAGACATTATTATCAGTCATGTTGTAGAAATGCCTTTCCTGAATAATAAATATTTTTCTGGACAAGTGTTGTTAAAGTGCCCCTTACTTTATTTAAATGCTAGTTACAAGGCAAGCTGTGAAACCTTAGGAATTGAGAGTTCAGTTTTCATTGCCGTCTTCTGCATTCCCATGTATCATAACCAAGACACAGCCTGCTCATACTTGTCCTTTAACATTCTCTATACCGAACATTTAAAAAACTGTTAGAGTGTACTTTGCCTATAACCAGCACATAAAGTTGATTTGACATGAAATTTGACATACTTCCTCATATTTCTATGAGTTAAGCTATTGTGCAATAATATTTTCCCCATATTAGATTTTAATAACAGTAGTTACAATGGTGAATTTTCTCTTTCCTTTTCCCCTAGCAGTTAATTAAAAGCCACTTCCCAGCTAAAGAGAGCACAGTGTTTGCACAGTTAAATTGCAGCTGTTTGTCTTATGGGTGAGCTCCAGAGATGTTACAAGGGATCCAAACTCTGGGAGGAGTCAGTTGCAAAAGGGAAGATTCTGTCTCAAGTTATTTCCTGCCTTCCTAGCTATTAGAAAATCATATAAAAATTATAATTTACTTTTTATTAAAGTTTCTTTATGATGTTGGGTTTTTTAACTGATCCCTGTTTCTTCTTTCTTGCTTTATTTTTTTTAATTCAAGAATTTTAAATACATACTATATTTTGTGATTTTTAAAGTGGGCAGAAAATGACTCGAAATTATGTTAACACATAATTTCGTTCAACATACAAATGGTATGTATTTATTAAATAAGAGACTTTTATTTTGAAAATATATGCACCTACTGCCAGCTGTCTGCAACAGGACAAGTACTAGAAAAAAGTCTTCTCACTGCTTCCATTGGCTTTATTGTTTCTGAGTGTAGTTTCCTAAGGGAATAAGGTTGATGATGCTATCACTTTCCCTATCTGTCTCTCACCAATTTTGAACCCATTGCCAATTTCAAATAAATCTAATATAAAAAGGAGAAGCCTCACAGGTAATTAAGTTCCCTTAGGTTAAACAAAAGACTACATATGTAGTAAAAGAAACAGAAGTATGTTTCAAATTTGTGGTGAGCTTTATCACTACTAGATTCCACTTTTTCTTTAGTTGAGCAAGAGGAAGAAAGATGTAAACCTGTGCTCAAAGGAGTGAGATTTAGCCAGAAGTAAAAGTGTAAAGCACAGCCCTTTTTCCTGTGTTGCAGGCATCTAGGCAGACAGACAGGGCAAAGAGTCATCACTCTTGGCTATACCTCATTTGTCAGTATAGCAAGAATATATCCCTGGTGACACATCCAGCTTTCATCCTACCGCCATGAAACGTTGGCTGAACTCTAACTTAAAAAAAAAAATCAAGTAAAGGACAGAGAGATTGACCCATTTATGCATCATTTATGATGGTTGGCTTTCTGAAGTGAAGCTTTAACTTAAAGAAGGTATCCTCACAGAAATTTATGATGGATGAAGCCTTTCTTCCACCTCCTTCCACTTCCATCCACTACAGACTTTTCTAATTAAAAGTTTCTTCTAATCCTTCTTGCCCAGCAGCAACTGTACCCATCCAAAATATGGGAGTCGGGAATGCAAATACCTTTCCCCAGCCAAAAACAAAATATAGAAAATTGGCGTGTAAAGATGTGAGTGGATGCAGGAGACTGACTAAGGACTCCTTCCGGCACAGGCTCTTCCACTTGGATGCTCATCAGCTAAGCAACCATGCAGCTGGAAATATGATCGTGGAACATTTGGCCCATTTACCAAATGCTCTGGAGATCTAGCCTAGTCCCTGCTCTAGTGACCAGCTGGTAGGATATTGCAAGGCTCATGCATGAATAGGGACTCTGCCTCTTTTCTGGTGACTATCCAGAAAAATTTAGGCCAAACTTGTTAGGACAAATACAAAATCACAATACCTCACTTTCTGGTTCTCTAAACATCTTGGACATAGTTGGAGTGACTTTACCAGAACAATCTGAGAGTCCATAAGCATGAGTTTATATTTCCATAAGCTAGGAGAGTTTCCTGAAAGGAGGAGGCTGGACAAAAGAAGAGGGAAGAAGACATTACCACATCTAATGATTTAGGAAACCTGACACTATGCCCAATTGTCTACATATTTACATGAGATGGAAATGACCACAACAAATCAAGAAGGTGACTTCCATCTATGAAGGAACCTTGGTAGAAAGAATTTAGGCATCTAATTTCTTTTGAAATTTTACAGCAGGAATTATGTACCTGTATCATGTTCCCTGTATGTGAAAGGCCCGAGCACTTAATCATGAAGATGAAAAGCTGGCCATGAGCCGGCAGTGCGCTCTTGCAGCCAGGAAGGCCAATGGCATCCTGGGCTGCATCAAGAGAGGGGTGGCCAGCAGGGAGAGGGAGGTGATCGTCCCCCTCTACTCTGCCCTTGGAAGGCCTCACCTGGAGTGCTGTGTCCAGGCCTGGGGCCCCCAGTGCAGAAGGGATGTGGAGCTGTTGGAGCGGGTCCAGAGGAGGGCCACCAAAATGATCAGAGGGCTGGAGCACCTCTCCTATGAGGAAAGGTTGAGGGAGTTGGGATTGTTTAGCTTGGAAAAGAGAAGGCTCCGGGGAGACCTCATTGCGGCCTTCCAATACTTGAAAGGAGCTTACAGGCAGGAGGGGGACCGACTTTTTACATGGGTGGATAATGGTAGGACAAGGGGGAATGGGCTAAAACTGAAAGAGGGGAGGTTTAGGTTGGACATCAGGAAGAAATTCTTCCCTGAGAGAGTGGTGAGGCGCTGGAACAGGCTGCCCAGAGAAGTCGTGGATGCCCCATCCTTGGATGTGTTCAAGGCCAGGCTGGGTGGGTTCCTGAGCAGTTTGATCTAGTGAGCTAGTGGCTGGCAGCACTGTCCATGGCAGGAGGGTTCGAACTAGATGATCTTTGAGGTCCTTTTCAACCCAAGCCGTTCTATGATTCTGTGATAAGACAGTGGAGAGCAAGCAAGGATGAATTATTGCAACTCTAAGAACATGTTCCATATTAATCCTTCCAAAAAAATACCCTTCCCAAAACAGCTAGGATTCTCTACCCTCCTTTTGCAGCTCAGAATTTTCCCCACGAATACACAGAAATCACTGATATTGCTTTTACTGTGTATAACCTGCCTTGAATATAATGGTGTTCCTGAAAGTAAATATTATTGAATTTCAATGCCTAAATCCTCTTGAGAGTCTACTTCTATCTCTTGAAAGTTCTGTTAGCAAGTAGTAAAAATTAGCAGAAAACTGCACCTCTTGTTAGGCAGACTGATTCTGACCAGATTTTTCTGCCTTATGCTAGCATGAAAAGCCTACAGGAGGAAGATTTTTGTCAGCTATTTTAGCAGTCTGACCAAAAAGCAATATGTAACAGTAAGAAGAAAAAAAGGTCAGAATAACTACGCAATTTAGATAGTCCTTAAGGCAGGGAGTGACAAAAGTTGAAGAAAATTGGTATTCTGATGGAAGGGAAAAATAAATGGTGAAAGTAAAGGGCAGAGGGAGGGTCTTTTTGGAAGGACAAACGGTTCCAAGATGCTAAGTCACAGGGTGCTGGAGTGCTGGAGAATTTCCATAATTCCTGCCAACAGCAGAAAATTTCTTTGGAAGAGAAAAATGAAATGGGAGCAGTAACAGAGATCAGAGTGGAAAATGTTCCTGGATCACTGAACAGGTAAGTCATTTTCATGGAGTTTTCTGCTGCCGTACTCTTCCAGAGAGGTTGCACCTCAGGAACTTCTCTATGCCAGCATATGTAGGACAGACCCTTCAACACAGCAGATTTGTTTCTCAGCTAGCACCACACCTGTTTGCTGGTTAACAGCTCTCTGTGCAACAATAGGTTTATTATTATATTATAAATTCAGTCGATGACTTTCACACAGAGTACAATAGCCTATGAAAAAATTCTAGATCTAGAATTTTTGTTTGTCCAGGTGTAAAAAAAACAAAATTCTGAAGTCTTGTTGAATGCATACTGACAACATGCTATTGCCAATTATTTTCTGAGTACAGATTTTCATCTAAAGACCTACCCTGACTTTGCCCAGATCAAATTTCTCTATATTACTTGGCAATAATACAGGACAGCATTACTAAATAAGCAAGGTGTTCAGCATGCACTTTTTTTTTTCCCCCATAAATCCTGCAATCAAACCAATTTAATTCGTGACAGTTTGACAAATCCACGTTGAAATTAAGTATCCTTTCCTTTCTTATTGCAGGTAAGTACCATATTTACTTATTTCCAGTTGGTTTGGTTTGAGCATTTACAAAGCACTCAGAAAGTTTTGCAATGTCAACCTGTGCTGAAAACACTCCAGCTTAAGTTCTGGAGGGGCTGTGTTGTGGAGAGTGCTGTACGCTCCGCTTTCTTCTTGACAACCACTCATTGTGTTTCATGCAAGGGAGATTGCTGGAAACAAGAATCGCCTTTGCTCTTGAGAAAATGTTTTAAACCTATCCCCATGAATAAAAAAATTCACATATTTCCTAGCAAGTTAGAATTAATTAGAAAATGCAACTTCAGTAGTCCAAAACTTTGAGTTGAATACCTTGAAAAAGCAATTACGTTTCACTGGGTTTTTTTCAACTGTTCATCTGTTTGACTAGTCAATGCTACAGCGCTCCTATTAGATGAAACACAGCCAATATATGCCTATGTACACTGTAAATGTTTTAGACTGCAGTGCAGAAGTGCAGTAGGATTTGAACTGCCTAAAACTCAGGTTCATTTCTGTCAATGAAATGTATGGATTCTCCTGATTTTCTAGACCTTCTTTCTTTTCTAGAGAAGCTGGTCTTTGTCAGATGAAAACAGGCTCTGCCAGGACTGCTTTAGTCACCTCCACTCTCAGGTGAGGGCTGTGCAGAGCTCCTGGGAGTTATTCAGCCTTTCAGATGAGCACAAAGCCAAGAAAGTGGCTGGAGAACTCAGCCAGGTTGTGCCCCTTGTAAATCCTGTACGGGCAACTCTAATGAAAGAACACATGTAACTCTTCCATGGATTAGATGTTCCCAGTGCAAAATAAAACCCGTGTTCCTTGCACTGGGCCAAGTGGAGGGAGAAATATAGAAGTTGGCTGATTTCTAAACCACTGTGGGACCATTCAGTCAATTTTCAATTTTAAAAGTGTTTAAATGAAACTGGATACTTTTCTCAAGTATCTGTTCCCCTTGTCCCCTTACAGTATTCTCCATACGTGAATGCAGCTGTAGATAAAAATAAATGTGAATGTTTTAGAGGATGCTTCAAAGCTGAAAGGTCAATCTACATACTAGCAAATCCATCCATTTCATCCACAAGGTGATACTGCCCTTGGGAATCTCACTTTTGTTTGAAATTATTTTTTATCTTTTTTGTGTGGTAGGAATAAAAACCCCATGCATGCATGCAGTATAGGACATAAGGATCTGTAAATTACCTTAGGACTTTTGCTTCTGGGACAAGCAGGGGTTATAGAAGATGTGACAGTTATTTGCTTTAGTCTCTGAATAGAGAAGAAGAGGCAAGAAAGTTTTGCTATACGCTTCCTTGCAGCTGAAGCACAGAGTGGACTGCTTTTCCTAGAGCAGTGTGAGC
>VXAV01006110.1:62819-77941 GCA_013399715.1 Alectura lathami | reverse complement strand
TTTTTTTTTTTTTTTATCTTCCATTAAAAGTGAAGCGTCCTCATGTCTTGTATCAAATTTTGAAAGAAAATCAATGGGCTGTGATGTACAACTACCAGGAGGAACAGGCTATTCTAAGGGTTTCTAATCCAGCAAAGAAGGAGGTATTTAATCCTCATCTTAGTCCTGGAATTTCTTTACCCACTGAGCAGAAACTGTGCTCTCCACTTGCAGTACTGTGTTATGTGGGACACACTCCAGGTGCCCTGTGTACACTCCTGTATTGTCTGGACACAGTTCCATATTTCACCATTGCAATTAGATGGCTAAAATTTGTATAATCAGACATCAAGCGGAAGTGTGCTCATAACACAGCAACAAAAATGCTTTCAGCCTGGATGTCAGCCTTTCACATGCTGCTTTTCTTTCTGGCTTCCCTGTCTCCCTCTATTTGTGTTTTGAAAGTTTTTATTCACGCTTAGCCTAGCCCCCAGTTCTGCTAGGGTTTCCATTTCATTTTTCTCCACATAAGAAAGTAAAAGTCATATTTAGAGTATTTCTCAGTTTTTATTAGCAAACCTCCCCCTATCTTTGACACCTCTGATACAGAAGACTTTCCTAGCTGACTTGTCCCCTACACAATTTTCTGTTCCCAGTGAGGTTACTCTTTTATTGCTCCATATTAACATCAGATCACCCCTGTGCTCATTTTCTTCATCTGGGAATGGAGCCAAGGCTGGCTCAGGTGCAACACTCACAGGGCTTGCCCATCCTCCTCCTGCTGTCTGATTCATCCAGGAGACATCCCAGTCCAATGTTTATGAAATCTTCGTTTTGCAATCCCCATGGTAGCAAATCAAATGTCACTAACACTGCATCACTGAATGAATCAGGCAGGAGAAGGATATAAAAAGGGAGAGCTACTATTTATACACAGATATTCTGCAGTACAATGAAAACACAAATGGAAAGTGACACTGAACAGCGTGCCCATCTCCTTGGGGTCCTCCATGTCAAGTAACAGCAAGTGTGTCTGCAGTAGCAGCAGAAGGGCTCCCGTCCCACTCTCCAGACTACACATGCAGCATTTATTTAGGGAATTTACACATTCCTGGGAGGGAAACCTTGCACGCTGGGAGAACAGCGAGAAAGCAGCTGCTTCAAGCAATCACAAAAGGCAGGTTGTGGAAGCATATGGGATGTATCCCAATGGATTCCCATCCCTCTTGTTTCGTGATATCTGGCTCTGAGTCATTTGTTTCGATTTTGAGTGCTCATTGATCACAAAGGAGGGAATTTTCTCTCTTGTGTAATCATTTTTAATGGTTAAAACATGTAAGACTGTAGAAGCTTTCACGAAAAGGGAAGAAAAGTCTCATTTAAAAATCTGTTTTTCTCAGTTAAACTGTTGTCATAATGGAGCAACTCTGAACACTTGAATCAGTGAAATTACGACTAACAAGCCAGGACAAATCAGAATCAGGCCTGTTGCCAGATAGAAATTCCATTTCACACCTTTTCTGAAGTTTCCCTTATTCCTATAAATTTCACCACTCTTTTGTGACACACAACACGCGAATCACACAGGCTTTGTATGACAAGGTGTCACAGTGACCTGGACATGACAATCCAGATGTCCATTCCCACCGCAGCTCTCTGTGCTGATCAGCAGAAATACCATCAAAAGAAGATTAGAGAGAACAGTTTACAGTCCCATCTTATGTAGCCAGTCTCATGGGAACCTATAAGAAACATCTTTAAGCCTCTCAAACAAGGGCAGCTATTAGTTACAAATAGCAGGCAAAATAGATAAAATACGACATTTTTCAAAATTCAGATAGAAGGCTGTCTTTTTAATGATTCTTCCTGACTTAAACACTAAAAGAACCTAAAGAAAATTGAGTTGACTTTGTAATAGCCTGAAGCAGAAAAGATTGTAAGATGTGATTCTCTGGTTTCAATAACAACAACAAAAACAACAAAACAACAAACAAACAAACAAAACCACATTAGAACACATACAAACCAGAACAGTTTCTGGCTTGAAACAAAATACATTTTCAATTAAGACATGTGCTAGTGAGCATAGGAGTGGCCTGTTCTGAATTCAGATCTTGCATTTAGTAAAACAAAATCTTCTTGGATAAATAATATAACTTTCATGTGTTTAGGCAAACAACCTTTGTCCTGAATTCCAGGCAGAGGAGCTCATTTAGATGTAGTGTAAGCTGGCATTGACTTGAATGGAGCTTTCATTGTTTATAATAGCACTCTCACCCACTCACACACCCAGCTACGTTAAATTATTTTAGGAAAAGTTAAGTCAATTCAAAATAAAACATCTTTCAGCATCGAAGATAATAAATCAAACCTGTTATCTTTAAGCTCATTGGTGTCCTACTTGTCCTCTCATAGTACCCTACCAACACACATCTTTAATTTGGTTCACTGCAAAGTGATACAGCAGGATGGATGCTGCACAGAGGCAAACCTGCCAGAGAGCAATTAAGTGTTTATGTTTTGGGTCAGATGCTAATGTGCAATAGATGGCAACGAATATCTGTCTATACCTCCTGCTGTGAACAGAGCAGAAATAAATCATGCTGGGTAACTTCAAAGGTCCAGCACTTGAAAAGACACTAGGCAAGGGGCAAGCCAGTTCTGGCATCTCTGCAGAGAGCTGCTGGTGCAGGGTGTTCCCCTTGCGCTTTAGGCAGTGCCAGCAATGCTCTGCTACAAGGGAGGCAGCTGCAGCTAACATTAAGGAGCAGCTAAGGTGCCTGGAGGTGCACAGTGTCTGTGACTGTGTGGTGGAGCTGCGACGTGCTTGCTGATGTGCGAAAGGCAATAACTGCATGAAAACAAATTTAAAGTTATTTTTAATCCTAATAGCTGTCTTGTGTAAGGTAGTTTGATTCTTCTCTGAGCAGGTTTAGAGTGTATCTGCATAGTACTTTTCCTCTGATCCCAGATGGATAAGTGTGAGATCCAGTGAATCAAGTAATTTAGTCATACAAGGAGACAGGTACATCAGCTGGGGCTCACTTCTTCTCTAGTGCTGTTAGTAAAGCTGCTGTAGCATGGCACTACACAAAAATTCTTACCTGCATTTTGTGGGGCCTTCCTGTTTCTTAGTTCTTCAGGCACTTTTTTCTCACCACAAGAAAAAATTGCAAATGTGACCAGAGGTGAAGCAGGTAGAGTGCTACCCAAAAAGATCTGGTTGAACATCCTGCCACAGTAAGTACTTTCAGTTAGATCTCTGACCCAAAAATGGACTTCAGTGGAATTTAGGTGCCTTCTCCTAATGCTGCGGCTTGTGAGCACGTTTATATGTATATATGTATATAAATAAAAGGGCTTTCCTGTTTGTTGCTCAGCATAAGGAATGTGTCTGTTACAGACATCCTTCCTGGGAACACTTCAGTGAAGGACATCCTATTGGACCGATGAAATGACAGAGGGCTGTAAACACTGGCAAGAGGAGAGATCTTGATCAAGGACCTTGAAAAGTCAGTTACAGAGAAGAAACTGAAGGAACTCTCAAGTGGATGGAAGATAAGAGACTTCAGATCTCTCCAAAAAAGTGAAAAGTGCACTCCAAAAAAAGTAAGTGGATATGGATGTTTGGATGTTATAACAGTGCTTATTTAATGCTTATCTTTTCTTGACAAGGAAATTCCTGCTGATATGAGGCAGCTTAGGGCAACAAATTTTATCAGTGAAATTTAAATCTGTATTTAAAACATTCATATGGAGTTTTCAACTTTGTACAATAAAACATCAATGTTTCGGTAGAAAGTGAGTCCCCCTCAGAAGCAGACAAAAAAATTATATATTTTTCTGAACTTCTGTGACTTGGTCACATCTGCAGAGTATCTTCATATCTTCTGCAGCATCTCTTCTTTCTGTAAGTCAGCTTGCTCCTCAAATACAAACATAATCTGTCTTATAGATCTCTTAATGAAGGTAGCAAGGAGGATTTTATTCAGATTAGTTAGGCTCTTTTGTCTGGGTGTTGTCACCAGTGTTGATCTTATCAAAATGCCTCAATCCTCTCAACATATTTTCTCCAGTAGATTCTTTTTTTTTTTTAACAAGTGGCTGTTCAGTTACATCAGTTGAATCAGCACCACTTCCGTCATCCAGACAGAAGGTGTCCTCTGGTAGATCTAAAGGATAGTTGTGGTTTAAGCCCACTAGGCAACTCAGCACCACACAGCAGATTGCTCACTCCCTCCACAGTGGGATGGGGAAAAGAATCAGAAAGGTAAAAGTGCAAAAATTTGTGGGTTGAGACAATGACAGTTTAATAGGTAAAGCAAAAGCTGTGCAAGCAAGTGAAGCAAAACAAGAAACTCACTCGCTACTTCCCGTTGAGGGGCAAATGTTCAGCCACTTATAGGAAAGGAAGTCTAATCATACTTAATGTCTTCTTCAGAAGACAAATGGCATAATTCCAAATGTAGCCCCCTTCCTCCTTTTTTGCACAGCTGTTATTGCTGAGCTTTACGCCATATGGTATGGAACATTCCTTTGGCCAGTTTGGATCAACTGTCCTGGCTGTGTCTCCTCCCAGCTCCTTGTGCACCCCCAGCTCCCCACTGGCAGGGCAGCACAAGTAGAAAAGTCCTTGGTTCTGTGTAAGCACTGGTCAGCAACAACTAAAACATTGGTGTTATCACTGATATTTTCATCTGAAATCCAAAGCACTGAACCATATTAGCTCAGCTACTATGAGGAAACTTAACTCCATCCCAGCCCAAACCAGGACAAGTTAGCAATTTCAAGGCTTTCTTGATCTTCTCTAGCTGTTCTACGTCTGTTTCTAGGTTGAATCTTCCAAGCTACTGGAAGGTCTTCTATATTTCTTGCACATCCAATTTTTTCTTTTTTTTTTTTTTTTGTTTATATCATTTACTTATAAATTGCAGTGGCATCTTCCTTTCACTGACATGAAAGCCTTGTTCTCAGACACTGAGAAGAGCTGTAACTCTGTTTAACTACTTAACCGTTTTAACTAGTTGCATAGTTTTCCACTTTATTAAATAATTGGATGCTTTCAAATAGAAATAAATAAAATCCTCAATATCAAGTTAGTGAATAACTTATTGCACTACAAAAACAGTTAATATCTTGCTTTACCCGATTTATCCCTGGAATTCAGAATTTTTAGGGATTTATATGAAAATCACCTCCATTATTTCCTGTATGAGCTGAAGTTTTCCATTTAGTTGTCTATTTCAAATCTCCTGGGTTGTGAAACCGTTTGTATGCACGTCTGGTTTTGCTACCTTTCTATTCAACCTCTCTGTTTGGTGCAGAAATGTTAGAATTGTGTGCTGGGGACAGAAATGTTAGAACTGTGTGCTGAATTCAAAATCATGACCTATTATGGACTTGCAGAATGGCACAACGATTTCATTTCTTTTGCCATCTATTCTTACTTGCTTTTTGAAGTCTATTTTCTTTTACAGTTTCTTATGATTTCATAAAATGATCAACAATGCCTTTTCCTCTTCTTTGCCAAGTAATACTTAATGATGCCATCTTTGAACATTGGTGGTATTTTTCTAAATATGCGTTGTTTACTTTGACATTTCCTCTACTTGCAGACACTTACAATCATAAAACCATTCTGCAGCTTTTTACACTTAGCGTTAGGTTTGGCAGTTCAAACCCACTTCCTAAAACTTTTGTGTAATTATAAAACTGAAAATGAATAGAGAGAGCTGCCCCACTGCTTGAGACAAGTAGGACTTGGCATGCAGAGAGAATGAACATCATTGAGATGCAAGAGTAGCCTAAAAAACAGATCTAGAACTAAATTTGCTGCATAATAGCCATTGTTTAATTCTAATGTCTTACATCTGAAGTTTCGTCATCTGTTTGTTTTATATAATTGTTTTTCTTTTCTCTTATTTTTGACTGCTTTTCATTGTATTAATTGATGAAAAAGTGTTACGTTATGCTGTTAAGAATGTAATTTTCTATTATTTAATCCATTGTAACTGTTCTTTGGAAGGAAAAGTAAAAACAAAAATTAGTTAGACATTTTACTTTCAGGAAGGTAAAATAAATGTGATACATTCTCCTCCTATGCAACAGATCCTAACTTTACCCATATAATCTAACACTACAGTCAGATGACGTTTATGCATATGGAGGATTATATTATCCTGAGAGTATTTTCGTGGATATCAGTGGATATCCAATGCTACATTACACTCAGGTAAGTACAATATGTAAAACATTGCCCATTAATTTTGTAATTAGCTATGGCCGTAGTTTTTCCTACTACAAAGCTCAGAAAATCAACTGCTGTAACAACACAGACCATTCTTTCCTTCTTGCCATAAAGCATCAGAGGTCCTCTTGAATTTTTAATTTCTATACTTTTTCCTCATTCTGAAGAACAGATGATATGAGCTAACTGGGCTATCTCTCAGAAAGGACCACTGAAGTCCATCTTTGTCCCCCCAACATTGCAACTCCAATGTAGTCCACAGAGACACTTTATTTCTGAGAACTGAGAATCAGTTGTAGAAGCTGGTATGATCCACTCCCTGCTTAGTTTCTGTAAAGTTAGAGAGATTTCCCAGTCCACCTGCCTTTTCTGGTCCAGTCCAATAGAACCCTGCTCCTTCCAGACATTGCTAATGGGTCTAGAACAGGCTGAACATTTTGTTCCATGTGGATATGTACACCAACAGTGCCCAGGCAGGACAGAGGGGAATACCCACACACAGAATTAGCTTCACAACAAACACAGACTGGCATGCACTTTCCTCGAATCCCACTTGGAGTAAGGAAGATCAACGCTCAGCTAGCAACTCAGAGGATGTGATGTAATTTGTTTTGGTGATATTTCTCAGTTACCACCTATTTAAGGCTGGCAGTTTTAAATGATTTGTGGTGAACAAATGGACTTTAATCAGACTTTTTTAAAAAATAACAGACTCAGGTACAGCAAGCTGACAGGGAAAATGTGTAAGTTTAATTGGGGAAAATACTCAGGGTATAATGCTGGCTGGAATACTTACTCATTTCACAGCAAGAGACTATAATTAGTGCAGAATTATTCAGCTCAAAGAAAAGCTGCCAGAAAATTTTTTTTTTTTTTTTTTCAGCTGCTTCAGCCTACTCCTTTTTTTTCCTCAACAGATTTTTTGAAACATTCATTTCAAAAAAAGAAAAAAAAGAAAGAAAAAGAAAAAGAAAAAAAAAAAGAAAGAAAAAGAAAAGAGACACAAACACGTGCTCAAATCATTTCATATTTACAAAATGGTCTTAAAACTAGAGCTCAGAACCTACTAGAAGCACAAACTGGTGGAGCTGGAGCCCTAACTGTGCCTTCTTCATGTCTCAAACACCACAAGGAAGACAAGATATTCAGCCCCCAAAAAACTAACTGCTGAAATTTGCTCAGTTACTGAACTGATTGGTAAAACACAGGGTGGTGGGCTGCAGCAACCTGCCCTCTGTCCAAGAAGACACACCGTTGTGTTCAGCTCAGAAGAAGGCTCCTCTTACTCTGCGTATCCCAGGCCCATCTTGCTCCTGGCTCGCCCTTCCCCTCCAGAGGAAGGGATCCTGCTCACCTTGTGTCCCACAGCACCGCTGAGTTCCGCTGCTGCCTTGCCCCACTGCTGCCCATAGCCACGCCTCGTGCTGCATGGACCCTCCTCAGGGCAGAGTCATGTTCTTTCGGTAGGACACATCTGAAGACAGCAGAGGAATGTTTTCTAACTGAAGAACTGACAAGCTGCCTGGGACTTCGGGACAAGTCTCCAAAGCAGCAAATTCATAAGCAGACCTCTGTTTCCTATTATTGAAGACACTTCCATGCAAAACTTAGATCCTTAACCTCCACTCCACTTCCTTAGCAGCTCTCCAGCCCTGGAATTACCTAACATTTCAGAGGCTTCTCCCACTAAAATTCCCCAGATATCCAACTGTCTATTGCTGGTCCCACCCAGAATTGCTTAATTCTTGACAGTGCTGAGAAACCAGACATTCAATTCATGGCTAAACGCCATCATAATTTATAAACTAAGCTTTTCCCCTATGTCTAGCTGTACAGCCAGAGATCGTGGACTTTCTGAGCACACATTGCCAGACAGTGCCTCACATAATGCAACAAGAGATAAGAAGGTGCTACACCCCTTCTGTTTAACCCCAGCAGTCAGCTCTCTCAGCTAAGATACATGAAGATTTGTCAGCAGGGCTAGAGAAACAGTGATTTCTGCTCTTCTGAAAAAAAAAAAATGTTCCTGTAGTACTAGCACCACCCAGTACTGCATACTTGCTTCTGTGATACATGACGCTGTTAAGAGCTTAATAGCCACTCCATTCACGTAGAGTCTACAGCTTACTCAATGGTGTAATGCAAATCCTTATTCCTGTATATCTCAAGAACCTTCCAAAAAAACTGCAGAGCATCAAAGCATAGGAAATACTCTTGTTGGCTGACCTCAGCCTCTCCTGTTGAGATACCAGTGCAGCTTCCTGCTCTAAGGGCTACCATGTCTCAGAGCCATGCTGTTCTGGGCCATTTCTCAATCATCTGTTCTTTCTCTGGTCCAATAAATAAATCATGGTTTGCTGTAAAATAAGATCTGCATAACTTGAAGATAGGATTCTGACTTCAGATAGCAAGGGCGTGTCTGGGAGCTAGGTTCTCCAAACTCTACATCGTATTCTGTACATAGGCCTGAGGCATTTTTAAAATGTTGTTTAGGTCTTAAATAAAAAAAAATGTACTGTTCAGAACTAGGAAACAGAGCTGCTTTTGGAAACCTGACTAGGTAATCCTTTATATTTTTACTTGACTTGACTCTTTCCAAATCTGGCTAGGGGACATTTTTGAAAATGTTACCTAGTCACCATCTTGCTCCGTAGACTAACCCCTAAACAGGATATGCCAGGACAGAGGTCCTCCTGTTCACCTGGATGACTTAAAGTGTGTAAGAATTGCCATTCCAGGCTGGCTTCAAAGCGAAATCTTTGCTTTCTGCCTCCATTATCTTACTGCATTTTACATTATAGGCATCAGTGTAGTTGCCTATTCCAGGCAGAGACAAAACTGAAAGACTGGGTCTCAAAGGGAGTGTCTTCCATTCCATTGTGCGTATTTATGTGAAGACAATTGTATTGAATGCCAGATTAACACACTGAATTTGAAACACAAAAGTATGAAAATGAATGGATGTATTCTACCTTTCATTTCCAGAGCTGCTGTTCAAGCTAGCAGGATGTTAGGGATCTCCGTGAGACAAATGTTTGCTACAATGGTATCCATGTTCTTAATTAACTTTCACCTATTGGAATCCTTCCTCCAGTTTTGTTTAATTTTATCTCTCCCTGCCTAGCATTTTTTCTTCTTTTGCCTGTTTATCTCAAGATTCCCTGTCAATAGCCAAAGGGTAGATTTGATTGCTGTACTGTATGAATGGAATTTCCAGTATTAATTTTATTCAGCTCTGTTCTTTACTTGTTTTTTTTTTATTTTTTAATATGTTTTTAGTTTGGTCTTACTACCCAGAACTTTATGATAGATTATTTTAGATATGATAGTTGAAATCACAGAATCACAGCAGCGTCGGCTGAAAGAGACCTCTGAATTCAGTGGTCCGAACTCCCAAGCACAGCAGGAGTATCACCAAGTAGCTTTGCTTAGTACAGTGCTGAAATCCTCAAGGACAGGCTTCACAAGCTCCCTGGGTATGCTGTTCCATTTCTGTGCTACTCTCTCAGTGACTGTTTTATGTTGTTGGTTTTTTTTTAATTTAAACACTGAACCTCCCAAACAACCAATTTCCACCATTGCTCCAATCAGCTGAGAAGAGTCACCCTTTCAATTTTCCTTTAAACCATTGCAGGCAGCTATTAGCTATAGTCCTAACTTCCTTGTTAGTAGATTAAACAAGCCTAGCTCCTACACCCTCTCTCCACAGGACATGTGCTGCAGGCTCTGACCATTTTTTTTAACCATCTGCTGGACCATTTCCAGTTGCTCTACATCTCTCATGACCATGGCAGCTGGGGAATACACCAAAAACTGGGTGCAGTGTCCCAGATGAAGCCTCAACAGTGCTCAACAGATGAGGACAGTAGCTTCCCTATGTCTGCTGACCAAGATCCTTGTAGTGTATGAAGTTTGCCTTCTTTGCAATAAGTGTGATGGTGGTTTGTGTTCAGCCTGGCACCCACCATCTTTGTCACAGAGCCAGTCACTTCCCAGACTACACCAAAGCAGAGGTTATTCCTCTAGATGTACAATCTTTCTTTACTGAGCCTCAAAGGGGTTTTACTGGTGCAATCAACTTTACTGAGGTCACTGGACTGAGAGGTCATTTTAGTCACTACATCTAGTTCAATGCCCTCAAAGATTTGCTGAGGGTGCCTTCATGTTCAGGTTTCAGATGATATTGAGCAGTTGGAGCTTCGGTATCAACCCGTAGCACACTTTCCTGTTACCAGTGTAACAAGATATGCTGCAACAGTTCGCCGTGGTAACTTGAGACAAGATCCAAAATCTAGTGAGACAAATGGGAATATTTTCATCGAATCTGCCAAGGCCCAGGTGGTTCAGGTCCCTAGATATGATTAAGCCTTAACTTGTATCTCCAAGCTGTTTGAGTACAGGCAGAAGCGGTTTCAAACCATTATCCTTATGATTCAGCCACAGATGACAGTGTATAACACATCCAGCCAGAAATTTTACTTCTCTGGGCTAAGGGCCAGATATTTAGTGACTATAGGTACCTTGTGCCAAAACACATCTTTACCTATTATGGAAGGTGATAGAATGAATATTGCAGGACAGCTTTGCTATTCCTGAGCTAAGTGCGCTGAACTGTAAGATTACTTTTTGTGTGTTACCAGCTAAAGTGTTGTGTTACTATTACCAATGCCTGTAAGGGTTTGGGTGCTCAGTTAAGGGAGAAAGATCATATCATAAATAAATAAGAAAATAGCTAATACAACACATTCCAAAGCACCAATTTTATCATTTATTTTCAAGAACAACTTAGTTTAAATTCCTCATATGTATGGATAAATCTGAACTAGTTTATTCTGCTTGAAAATGATTAAAATTTACTATGACAGGACAGGCATACCTTTTAACATTTTCTTGGACAGAGAATCTTTCCCTGTGTAGTGAAAAAACTCATTCAGTTGGGACAGCCCTGTGTTACACTAGGGACTAAGTTAGCTGTTCCTCTTTAATGTTTCCTACACTGAAACTTACACGCTTTTAAACTATGCCTAAGTTTAAAAGGATGAGGCTCTGCTTTTTTACACACACAGAAAAAACATACATACCTGTTACTCATTTGTCACTAAGAAAAGCATGTAGTAGAGTGCAGCATCTCTGCATAAAGTTGTGCTTGTGTGCTTGTGTTGTGAACCCCATTTTTTGTGGAAGTTATATTACCTCAGCAATAACAATCTTCTCTATTCCACTACGGGGAATAGAAGAGAAGGGAATATCTAACTGTGGATTATCAGCATGAATCCTATCAAGGCCACCTTGAATTACTCAATAACTGGGCCAGTGATTTGCTGGAGTGGGTCCATCTGGTGGCTGAAATTCATTTTTGTAAATGTCTGGCAAAAACATCAGCAAAAGATAGTAACATTCAATAAGGAAATTAGACTGACAAAAGAGAGCATCCAGACCACATGCCAGAAGACCAACCTGGAGGAAGATAAAGAGAAACAAACCCTCCAGGCTTAGGACACTTTCCAAGGAAGGACTCACAGGAAGAATGAGGTCAGAATTGGAGCAGGGAGTGGGGAGTCTAGGAAAGGGGTCTGTAAGTTCTCTAACATTTTTTTTTTTTTTTACTAAAAGAGAATGAGAAACTCTTTTGATATTACTCTCTGGCTCATGTATTCATCATACAACCACTGAAAATGTTAATGAAGAAAAGGGAAATACCCAGCTTAGCGTTGGTTATAGAGTTGTAGAGTCCAAAAGGGAAGAAACTTCCACATTCCAATAACACCTTGGAAGCCTGGAATAAGCAAGACTGACCTGGCTTTTCCCAGGCCTACTTGGCTCATGAGTACGTGGGATTCAGCAATGATTCACAGAGCACTGGTATTCATCCAGAGCCAAGCTGCAACTTTTGCACATCGTGTTCCCGGGAATGGACACACAATCTACGCCAGTTGGTTAATGAACTGAAAGCATCATTCAGCTCACTGTTACACCGCAACAAAGATGGGTGAGGCTTCATGGATCCATGCCAATTTATAGCCACTGCATTCTGGCTCCACAGAGGATTAATCACCGGATTAAAAAATTTTGTATTATATGTTTCAAATCAGCTTAAATTCTTGATAAATTTATTATTAGAAAGAGCAATTAGCTCTAATACCTGACTTGAAGCCAGAGACTCTTAGAAATGTACTAAAGCAGAATATTTCAGTGTCGCATCAGCATGATGGGCAACCACAACCACAATAACATATATTCCCCTCCCTATGTTTTTTTTTCCTTAGAATGTCATGCCAAAAACAATGGTAGGGACTGAGAACAGAGAAAACAATCCTACCATACCAGACCACAATATTGTATGCAAAATTTTTTTGTCTGAAAGGATTAAAAATTCTAATGATGTTAACAACATAGCCTAATCCATCTTTAGGTATCCAAGACAAAGGAGCAGAAAAGCTGGTATAGGAATACATCAGTAAGACAGGAAAGCCACCTTACAGGGTTGTTGCTCTACATATTATTCCATGTAAATATCTGGAAGTGGATCCATACTGCGTAAGACAGAGATGGGACGAATAACAAGGCCAAGAGAAGGAGTTTTCCCCCGTATTCGGTGAATGTATTAAGCTTCAGGAGTTATTAAAATCTGTCCTGCAAAGCCATTCATATAGTAAAGATGTTGAAACTGGCTATGAGTCTCCCAGGTTAGTTTTTCATATGCAGAGTGAGATTCTTCAGAATATTTTTCACTAGAGTTTTCTACTTCAGACTGTATTTTGTGCATTTCTTTTGCACAACAAGGAGGCTGCAAAATACTGCTCATACACTGCATAAGGAATAATGACTCTTCCCTGCATATCTTTTTCCCATTCTTAAACCATCATCTATGTAAAACTATGTGTACTGCATCCAGGTGTTTCCTACAACACACACCTGAGACAGATCTCTGCTCCCACAGGCTGTCATTTTTATATCTGCAGTGGAGAGGAAAGCATTTTTTCTGATCTGGACATAACAATACCTTTTTGCGCAATGCTAAAATTTGTGCCCTGGAGAAGAAACAACTGTGATATAAACACCAAGCTGTCTGCCAGTTGGCTCTGCTTGCTAAAATAACAAAATTAAGTCCTTTCCAATGTTAGCTTTACCTTGGGAGGGGTAAAAAATAAAAATAATAATAATAAAAAAAAAGACACAACTAAAATAAATCTGTGAAATATCCCTGTGATGTACTTTCCACACTGGAAAGCTTGTTGTTTGCCTTTCAGATTTAAATACAGAGTAAATTATGACACTATAGCTCATTTATAAGTGTAGGAAATAAATACTTATCTATACACTTTCATTTGGCTCTTAGAGGAATACAGGAACGATTCCTCTCTTCATTCAGAAACAACCAGCAATGATCAATTCCAGGCAAGAAGCAAACACACCTTAACCGACAGGTAGTTTTGGAAGGGACAGAGAGTGCTCCTAGAAATGATGATGAGGGCATCAATACTCAATATATTTAATGGATTTTCCTTCTGACCAGCCCCAGGCTGTCTGTAACAACTGAAGCATGCTGCATATATCCTTCATCATCAAACACCCTGAGACAACAAAAGAGAGCTTGATGTGTCAGGACAACCAGGAGATGCCCCTCAAATGCTGCTGATCACAACTGGATGGCAGACACTGAGCTAATGCTGCTGTGCCAAAGCATAATAAGGCCAGGACATCTCACACCCCCATCTCCAGCACTTACAGTAGTGGAGTGAAGATAAAACCTGGCAGCAAGTTGTTGTTCCTGAAATGTGCCTCACAAGTATGCTTGCATCCTGAGGGTGAATTTGCAAGCATATTTGTTGGTAACTTTATCTGTTGCAAATCAGTGAAAGAGTTGGGAAGAGGAAGATTTTCCTTCCATTTATAATCTTTTCCTTCCTCTGCTTTGGTTTTTGTTTCATATTCACCCTAACAACAAAATTAATGATGTTTTCTTCTTTTCTTAACAAAGAAAAGAACTGTTAAGTAAAATTTTGTCAGACAACTAGGTCTTCTTTTGTGTAAAGGAGACAAATGGCTACACTCCTTTTTAAACAAAAACTCAGTTGAAAGATTACATACAAAAAGAAAGGAAAGGCATGTTTCCTTTGAGTGAAATAATTTTTTTTTTCTATTTCCAGACACTTCATTTCTCTTTGTGTTTATTAGGGAAAAACAATCTCTTTACAAAATCCTATATAGGCCATTTAGGGCTGACCAAAGTTAAGCAGTGGTGAAACCATGCAGAGCTGCATCAACTGGTCTGCAGTTGCTCAAGCTTTGAGAGCTCCTCTGTCCCTCAACGCATCCTGTCAGTAGGTCTGGTAAACTTTGAAAGCCCCAAGCCCCATATGGTGGAGGCAGAAATGCCAGAAATCCAGCCCATTTGTTCCACAGCTTCTGACAAACCCTGGAGAGCAGATGACAGAATTCAAAAGTACCCCTTCAGAGTGATCTTGGGCTGAAAATATAATTCTTCACATACTCTGTTTTGGGCTTGACAAATCCAGTGGGAAAAAAATGATTTTCCCTAAACCTACCTCAACTGACTAGCGGTTTTATCTTTGGTTAAGTAAGAATTTAGTCCTCACAGACATTTACATGGTCTTCTGGTCTTCAGTCACAAGTATATAGAGAAGACTGCTGTCTCTCTCCGCTTCTGCTGAACGCTTGGGGTAGTTGTGGTTATGGTAACTTCAAGTACTCCAGGAGATCCCAAGGTGACTCTGACCATTAGAGACAACACAGTAAATCCATGACTTAGACTTAAACAAAATAATAGTCTCTCCTCTTCTCTCCTCTCCCTCTCCTCTCCTCTCCCTCTCTTCTCCCCTCCCCTCCCCTCCCATTTCTCCTTTCTCCTTTTTTTTTTTTTTTTTTTTTTTTT
>VXAV01006110.1:35782-62814 GCA_013399715.1 Alectura lathami | reverse complement strand
TCCCCCCCCCCCCCATTTCTCCTTTTTCTTTTTTTTTTTTTTTTTTGATTTAGAATCTACAGGAGGAAAACACTATCCTGCACCTTCCCTGGTGTAGCTTGAGGCCATTACTTCTTGTCCTATCATTAATTACCTGGGAGAAAAGGCCAACCCCCACCTTGCTACAACCTCCTTTCAGGCAGTTGTAGAGAGCAATAAGGTCTCCCCTGAGCCTCCTCTTCTCCAGACTGAACAGCCCCAGTTCCCTCAGCTGCACCTCATCAGACTTGTGCTCCAGGCCCTTCTCCAACTTTGTTGCCCCTCTTTGGATGCGTTCCAGGGCTTCAATGTCCTTCTTGTAGTCAGGAGCCCAAAACTGAACACAGTACTCAAGGTGTGGCCTCACCGGTGCTGTGTATAGGGGGATGACCACCTCCCTAGTCCTGCTGGCCACACTATTCCCAATGCAAGCCAGGATGCCGTTGACCTTCTTGACCACCTGGGCACACTGCTGGCTCATATTCAGCCAGCTGTTGACTAACACCCCCAGGTCCTTTTCGCCCACACAGCTTTCCAGCCACTCTGCCCCAAGCCTGTAGAGTTGGTTGGGGTTGTTGTGACCAAAGAGCAGAACCTGACGCTTGGTCCTGTTGAACCCCATGCAACTGGCCTCAACCCATCTATCTAGCCCATCCAGATCCCTCTGTACAGCCTTCCTTCCCTCAGGCAGATCAATACTTCCTCCCAACTTGGTGTTTTCTGCAAATTTATTGAGGGTACACTCAATGGCTTCATCCAGATCATCAACAAAGAAATTAAGGAGGATCAGCCCCAGTACTGACCCTTGGGGAACACCACTCGTGATCAGTCATCAACTGGATTTGACTCCATTCGCCACCACTCTCTGGGCCCACCCATCCAGCCAGTTTTTTATCATTGAAGAGTACACCTGATCAGGCCATGGGCTGCCAGCTTCTCCAGCAGAATGCTGTGGGAGACAGAGTCAAAGGGTTTACTAAAGCCTAGGCAGACTACATCCACAGCCTTTCCCTCATCCACCAGGTCACCTTGTCATAGAAGGAGATGAGGTTGGTCCAGCAGGACCTGCCTTTCATGAACCCATGATGGCTAGGCCGGATCCCCCATTTGTTCCACATATACCATGTGATCGCACTCAAGATGATCTGCCTCATAACCTTCCCTGCTACCAAAGTCAGGCTGACAGGCCTGTAGTTCCCTGGATCCTCCTTCTAACCCTTTTTGTAGATAGGTGTCACATTGGCAAGCTTCCAGTCATCTGGGACCTCTCCAGTTGACCAGGGCTGCTGATAAATGATGGTCAGCAGCTTGGCAAGCACTTCTGCCAGCTCCCTCAGTGCTCTCAGACGGATCCCATGCGGCCCCATGGACTTGTGACAGTGTAGGTGGAGTAGCAGGTCTCTGTCTGTTTCCTTCTTAATTGTGGGAGGTTTATTCTGCTCTCCATTCCTGTCTTCCAGGTCAGGGGGTTAAGTATTCTGAGGATGACTGGTCTGACTATTAAAGACAGAAGTAAAGAAGGCATTGAGAACTTCAGCCCTTTCATCATCCTTGGTGGCAATGTTCCCCACCACATCCAATAAAGGATGGAGATTCTCCTTGGCCTTCCTCTTTCTTTTTTGTTCCCAAGTCTCAAAAAAATTTCCCTGTTCAGCCAGGCCAGCCTTCTTCCCCGTCGGCTCATCTTGCAGCACACGGGGACAGCCTGCTCCTGTGTCTTTAGGATTTCCTTCTTGAAGAATGTCCAGCATTCCTGAACCAGTTCTGAACATCTTTGTCCTCCAGAATCAACCCCCAAAGGACTCTTCAAAGTCTGCTGACTCCCCTGCTGACTTCACCAAGAACAGAGAACTATATCATTTCATGGTCACCATGTCCAAGACAGCTTCTGACCACCACGTCTCCCATCAGTCCTTCTCTGTTGGTAAACAGCAGGTCTAGTAGGGCACCTTCCCTGGTAGGCTCTCTTACAAGCTGTGTCAGGAAGTCATCTTCTACATACTCCAGGAACCACCTAGACTGCTTCCTCTGTGCTTCATTGTATTTCCAACAAACGTCAGGCAAGTTGAAGTACCCCACAAGAACAAGGGCTGGTGATTGTGTGACTTCTGCAAGCTGCTTGTAGAACATTTCAACCGTCTCTTCATCCTGGTTGGGCAGTCTGCAACAGACTCCCACTGGGATGTCCACCTTCTTTGTCTTCCCCCTGATCTTTACCCACAAGTACTCAACTTTATCATTCCAAGCACCAACCTCTACAACATCAAAACTGCCTAACATAGAGGGCCACGCCTCCACCCCTCCTTCCCTGCCTATCCCCTCTGAAGAGCTTATAGCCATCCATTACAGCACTCCATTTGTGCGAGTGATCCCACCATGTTTCAGTGATGGTGACCGTCACAGTTTTCCTGCTACAAAATGGCTTCCAGCTCCTCCTGTTTGCTGTCCATGCTGCATGCATTGGTGTAGATGCGTTTCAGCTGGGCTGTTGGTTTCCCCTCCAACTCTGGCATAGCCCTCTCTGATTGTGGCTACTTGGATGTAGTGGTACAAAAATGTCCTACTGGGAAAACATGAATATGACTTCAGTGTTCATTCTTATAAGCTTGTTGAATGAGCCAATCTGCCTGGGCAGCTCCAGTCAGCCACTACCATGCTGTCTCCTTCCTGCAGAGCCCTAGCATCTTTACTTACAAGGATACAAATGGATTTTGAGTTGCTAAAAGAGACACTAATATTTGGTGTGTTTTTACTTGTGAGCAACAGACAAAATACAAAAAAAACCCCAAACTGATATTTTAATGAATTTGAGTGACTTACCTGGAAAAAGAAATTGTCAGATAGTCTGCTCCTGGGAATCTTATGTTCTCTAATCCTGTGAGATCTGAAGGAACACCAGCTGGTGAGCACTTTCTCAAACTCTTTTCTTGCATATTTTAGTTATATCTTCACTGCTTGTTAAGCTCAAAGTCCACTCAAAAACTAGACCCTTCCCATCTCCTTTATATTGTGCTCTTAATGCTCCCTCTAACATCCATGTGCTGAGGAGTAGCTTCTACCCTCATGTCATGCACTGAGGTAGACCTGTGTTGTCACATACTGCTGTGCCTGGTCGTACTCATGGCAGGCTGCTGCTGGCTCCCAGGTCTGCCATATGGACAGAAAATGGGAAAGGCAAGTTAAGAAGATGATGACTTTGTACTGCCTGTAAGCATCATCTTCTTTGCAAACGATGATGAACCGTCATCATTTTGCGTTCCACAAGCACAAAAGAAAGCATTGTTGAAACTGTCTAGCACAATACATACCGTTATGCACAGCTATGAGGAGACGGAGTTACATAGGTCTTCGGGACATTTTCAGTAACATCTGAAAGTCTTTCACACAAAGTCAGTAGTAATTTCAAAGTTCCTAATGTACTTCACATAGTTAGCAAAATGTTTGGACTAGTTGAGGTATTAAAAAATATTTCCATCTGTACAGACTTGATGTTTTCTATCTTTCAGTGGTGGAATATGCTTAGGAATTTCAAGATGTGCAGTTTGATTTATCCTCTGTAAGAATTGTAGGGGTATTCACTAGTCGACAACAATTTATTGTACTACCATATGGAAGAATAGAATTTGGAAAGAGATAAGAGAAAGATGATCTCAGAATGGGACCTATTAGAAGATAAGGATCATAATTCCCCCTCCTCTTTCTAGAAGGTTTTATTCAGACCTGCATTTTGGATATAACTCACAGAATATGCAAAAATTAGGGCCAATCCCATTGAAGAAGAGGAAGAGGAAACTGGAGTTTTATCCTTGGAGTAAAATTCAGTCTCTCTGGTCTTCTATAGCTTCATTGTACATGCCAGTTCCAGCCATCATTGATCCCAGCAGGAAAGGGAAGATAAGTATTTCAGAGCTAAAGGGGAAAGAAATCAAATCCAGATAGAACAAAATCACACATTTCAATTTGCATCTGTATCATCTTTGAAGTTGTGGTTGTGATTACTGAACGGAGATGACTGGAAATGTCTTTCATACCAAAATGACTTGGTTGCTCTGATTTTCCCTTTTAGCATGTCAAATCAATTAGCTGGTGTTTGGACAATGCTTTGAAAAGAGGAAGCAAGATATTACATACACACATACATGCACATGTGCATCCCTGTGTTCTTCTGTGCAATTAGAAACTGTTAGAAGAAATGGAAATCAATGCTCTAACTAGCAGAAGGAACATACAAAGCAGATATTCAAAGCTGATGTTACTTTGTAGATTTTGTTAAACCTTCTTAGAAGAACAAAGAAATAACATAATTTTTGGAAAAGAACTAAAAGGAATGAAGAGTAATCTACTGACAAATAGAGAATTGTATAAATTTTCAGTGTGGTGTGTTAAGTCATGTTTAAAACAATACAGATACAACACAGAATGTGTGGGACACTGAAGTGCCCAGAATCCTGGACAGCTCTTAGGCAGCAGTAGTTATTGATGTCTTAGTCAAAATGAAATGACAGTGTGAATAATTACCATCCATACATCATTGTAAGATACTGCATCTTTTCCCCTGTTCTCTCCAGTTTAATTGCCACTCAACAATGGCTATGTGTCAGAATTCAGCTAGGTCAGATGTACAGTGATACTATAAAAGAAGAATAAGATATTGCAGTGTCAGATTGCTTCAGAATACTCTATGACTCAAGGAGGAAAGATGAGGTAAATCTTTGAAAGCTGTTACATTCAAGGTGTTCTTGGCTGGCACACGTTAGCCTCTTCTACAATGGTTTTAAACTGAACCCCTGGCACTTGTGTTATTCTACAGGTTTTATCATAATGCTCCATCCTCTCAGCTCCATAAACCTACCCTTGTCTTTGCAAACATGTATATAGAAAAAAAAACATTTGTCTCTTCTGACAAATCCCTCTGTGGTGACGAGCATAAATTTAAAACTCAGATCTCAATAAGAAAAACATTATTACATTGGAGTAATATTTTTGCATTTTGCTGATTTGATGTCGTGATGATAAATTGTACTGAATACACTCAGACAATGAAGGTGTGCCCATATTAGCACCTCAGTTTGTCTCAGATGGAAACTTCTGAGATGAACATCCTACTAATGCCCACTTACTTCTTTTAATTCACATCACAGCACAGTCACAGAGAGTACACACTGTGTTCTCATTAGAGGAAAATAAAACAAGGTGTGCTCCAGCTGTTAATGAGCACCCAGCTCATAGACCAGGCAAGGGACAGCTGGAAACAGCCGCTTAGCACCATGAAGACGCTTTGTACAGTGGATCCTTAGCACCACCTCTCTGCTCATCAGCTTCTGCTGGGCTGCACTGGCTGGCTACTATAGAGATAGCTCTGAGGTATTTAGTTCCTCTTTTTCCTCTGCATGGCACTGTTTTTAATAATTCATATTTTATTGATTTATATTTAAAAAAAAAAAAAAAATGAAGAGGCTAGGATCTCCAGTGGTATTCAAGGGTTTAACTGCATTACCTGCTGACACAGAACAACAAACAAATGCTCTCCAGAGAGCTTCTAATGAGGTAAATAGGAGACTTGGCATAGATGAAGACAGATAGACTGAGAAGTGACAGTGTGGCAGCATGAGTTCAACTGACCTGACCAGAGAGAGAAGACACCTTCTCCTTACTGGATTACAGATAAGTGGGGGAAAGTAAGACAAGAAAAACTGAGAAAAAAAACTACAAAGTTTTGTTTGATGTGACAGAGAAGTAGCAGCAGTGAGAATGTAAAAAGAGGCCATATCTACAGTTTAGGAAAATGGTTCTTACAGCAATAGCCTAGATGGATATGCATGGTGCAAAACTAAAAATAAAATAAAAACCAAACACTGTACCCAAAATACTACCCAAGTTTTGCATGACCTGAACTAAGGGTAAGGCACAAACCTTTGACATCTGATAACAATTCTTTCCTCTATCCAGAATCACACCAGAGATGCAAAAGTCCTCTTTAAAACTTCCATTACCACTCATATTCCATATTAAAAGCGGAAGCATAATCTGAAAATAAAAATAGAAATGTCCCTTTTCACTTGAAATACATGGACAGTGCTGCTTTCAGCAGTAGACATCTTGTGACATAAAGGGACCTGTGACTACTCAAACAAAACCGGCTATGTAGTGAAAGAGGATATTGATGGAGCCGTTATCACCACAGTGAAGGGATTTAGAAGGCATGAATTTAATGTACCAGCTGTTCCATTTACTTTTCCTACTTTCAACACAGTGTGCATAAGTGAGGACACTGGCAAGTTGTCTTCTCCTGCCCAGTATGGAAACATCCTACTCTATGAGCAAGAGAAAACAAGAACTCTGATGGCACAGAGCTAGCTTAGGTTTCCCCTAGTGACTGAATCTGCCTTAAACTCCCAGCTCTTCACCCTGACCTAAGAAAACATTCAGTGAATGAGCACATGCTTCAAGGGCTCAGTATATGTCTAGACAGACACAGAAGTGACTTAGCAGAAGCAAGAATCAGGATTGTAAGTGCAAAGCACTTGGTAGAGAGTATCTTATTTTAGTGCACTTCAGGGCATAGGAACCATATTATCTTGTGAATATTCAACATTTTTCAAATGACCAGAGGAAGTAAATTCATTCCCCACTTTGAATCCATACAATATACATTACCAAACTCTTACATCTACAGGAGTAGATCATCAGCCCTATCAAATCTAATTTATTGTTTTGGTTTTATTTTTGTACTTTGTGGCAAGAACAGTTAAATTTTGAGATAAGGATTAAATTAATTTCATCCTATAGTTATAGCTGCAGTGTCAGAGCTGTGCTTGGGTGCACACCCAGTGCACTTTGCATTAGCATGGTCCCATATCTCCCAGCTGGTTTCTGCAGAGGTGACACAAGCAACTGCACCAAGACAAGGTGATTGCCTGAGGTCCCAGCCATCCTCACTTCAAAGCCTTTGCCCAGTTGCTGCAGGAGCTTTCCAGGGGAGAATTTCAGGCAGTTCCAGAGATTCCCTCAATGGCAGATTCTGCTGTGCCTAGACCATTTGACAGACATTATTTTCATGCTTCAATGTGTTAGCATCTACGATGAAGAATCTGTCAATGCCAGCTACACCCCCAGGCAGTTCCCGCTGTAAAAATAACCAAAGTGAACAAGAATAAGATATTTCTAAGTAATCAACAGAAACCATTCCTTTCAGTGCAGAAATGGTTGTGTAGGAAAGTCTTTTGTACATAGCTAAGACACTTATTTACAGTGCTGTGTCATGCCTGTAATGGAATGGTCATGTAGGAATACAGTCCAGAAGGATGACGAGTAGAGCAGAAGAGAAGTTCAGTCATTCAGTTGTTCAGCATTTTCTGTTCAGTGAAGACGTCATCACAATGAGCCTCACAGCAGACTCCCATCAGCCTCCAGCCAGTGACTGCCTATCCTGTTTAAGAGCTTTAATTTCTCAGGTGAGTGTTTCTCTCTGCAAAGATCCCAGTAAATTAGTTTAGCAAATACGTTGTCCATCAGTATCTGTGCATTCTGGCCATAACCACTCCCAGCCCAGCAGCCGCATGTTTCACAGGAAGGGCTGCTTGCTCTGGCCGTCTGCTTTGCACTGTCAGGTTCTACGAGACACTTCTGCCATACAGCCACCAAAAAACTAACAGAAAAACACCTAAGGGGAAAAAAAAAAAATCAAATGTATTTTTTTCCATATGTCCTCAGGAATTTCTACTCAATCACCATCTACAGAATTTATGTACACAAACTGCCATCTAATCAACTCACTGTTCTTTTCACTATGCCAAACATAGAAAGACATGCTGCTGAGTTTTCAGCTCTACTTCTGTATCTGGTCTGAGTTTTGGTCAAATGTGACTATTGCTTTTACTGGCATTTGATGAAAGTGATTATCTGCTTTCTGCATTCATCTTGAATGAAGATGTACAGCAATGTAAGCAATTTTCACCCAATTCCTTCATAGCAATTCAATGAAAAGCTCAATATAGTATTTCATGCCTAAAGTCCAATTAACTTTCTGCTGCATGACATCACTGTATTTTTCTATTAGACAAAGATCAATCTGTCAAGTTGAAAAATTAACCACTACTCCAGAATTTCTTTGGCAGCTTTATCTGGAATACACTAAAGGTGTTTGTTATAAACATTAGGATCATTATGGATTGTTATTTGGGTTAGATACAAATGCAATTCATTGACAGCATTGTATAGGACATGGCTGCCCAAAGTAATATTTTAGATAAACTGCTGCAGTAAAGGCCAGTTTGCCTGTGGAATTTTCTTGTAAACAAATAGAGAAAAAATAATTCTTTTTAAGTTGTATTTTCATGGGAAGATTAGCTTACTGCACTTTTATCCACAGTGTTATTAGAAATTCCTTGTCCAAAACTCTATGCTTGAAATCATAGAATTGCTGCTGTTGGAAGGGACCTTTAAAGGCCATCTAGCCCAGCTCCCCTGTAATGAACAGGGACATCTACAGCTGGATCAGGTAGGTGAGGTCACCCAGAGCCCTGTCCAGCCTGACCTTGAAAGGTCTCCAGGGACGGGGCTTCCACCACCTCTCGGGGCAACCTGTTCCAGTGCTTCACCACCCTTATTGTAAAGAACTTTTCCCTTATCTCTAACCTAAATCTTCCTTCTTTTAGTTTGAAACCATTTCCCCTAGTCCTATCACAACTGACCCTGCTAAAGAGTCCATCCCCTTCTTTCTGGTAATCCCCCTTTAGATATTGAAAGGCCACTATCAGATCTCCACAGAGCCTTCTCTTCTCCAGGTTGAACAGCCCCAGCTCTTTCAGCCTGTCCTCACAGGGGATGAAATCTCTCCCTAGACTTCAGAACCTGCAGGATGTAAAGACTTCCCAGAAATGTCTTTTTCCTTCGAGCTTGTTACCTAGCAGGACTAGCTTCACTGTTAACAGCTGTATGCCTGATGCAATGGCAACTCTCAGCAGTAACTCCATGGTTCAATTTCTGTGTTATACCATCCAGCATAAGGAATCACCAACATATTAAGTGCTGACCTCTTTAAAAAAAGTAGCTAGTTTCTCTCACGTTAATCTTTAAAAACATGTATATGAAAACACAGTGCATGAACATGGCATAAATGTCACAGAAATAGCACATTGGTGGGTTGAATACCTTCTGAAATAAGGTTAATGTAACCTTTATTTACCATCTGACACCGAAATTACTGGCTTGGTTTTTCTCTTAGAAGCCACTGTATAATTTAAAACTTATTTTCCATTGTATTATTTTAGAATCACAAAAATAAAGGTGACAATGCTAAATAGCATTTCCTGGTGTCTCTAGGTACCATATATGTCGTATGTTCTTGAGCACTGTGCGTCTACTACAGGAGCTGAGAAATCCATGTTCCCTCAGAAGATCCATTCCTATATCTGTTCGTGTAATGTGGCAAACAGTCCAAAAATGAAAGTGAAAAGGGGTGGGATACGGTTCAAATGGAGCAGCCAAACAAGACCTAAGGCTCTATCCCACGAAAAATGACATGAGCACTATCAACACAACTGCCACCACCACCCACAGACTAAGGGAGTGTGCACTTTTATAACAATACCACTAATCACTGAGACAGCCAGTTGACCAACAATACAGTAATTGATAACAGATGATCACACAAAATGACTATCAATCACAAACAAAAACTCCAGGGTGATTAATATGATTAATGTAGCTTTAAAAGAAACATTAGAGTAACTATTAACATGCCACAATTCTTTCACCATTGAATATTTTACTGTTAAAAGACACAGACTATAAAGTTGGAATAAAATCTATAGAAAAGAGTTGTGTTATTTTACTTATTGTTTCTCACTAAGTAATTCTCCTACCTTGAAGAAACAGTCAAAATTTTAATTAAAAAAATGATGCATTTGACAGTGTGATATAACAGGATTTTTTACAGTGTTTATGAAAAATTAAGTATCTGTCCAAACGGCAGGTTACAAATAAATTCATACTGGGTTTAGATTAGTAGCAGATTCAAAACATGAACTCAGTTCAAATTCTCATCTTTTCCCCATGGGTACTATTTCCACTGGACCATGATCTGTTCTATTGTCCTTATGTTACTGCCATCTCTGGTTTCAGCTAGAAAATTCGTGCTGAAAATAAGTACCTTTTCCCCAAAAGTCACTTCTTCACACTGGTCTACTCCCACACAGAGAGAGAGAAAAAAAAAAAAAAAAGAGAGAGAGAGAGAATTAACTTAATTGATTTCACATAGCAAAGAGTTTTTCTTGGAAAAAATCTGACCTGTTCCTAGAATTAGTTCACAGCAGGTGATAAAATAGCATCATCACCACAAATTCAGGGTCTTTCTCTGGGCTTAGCAAGCAGCCTGGAAGAAATCACACCCTTTAAGCTATAAATCATCAAGGCAGACAGCTTAGTAATTGTTTACAGCTGATCATAGAAACTAGCTATTGCCCTGAAGAAATACCAATTGTAATGCTAGAGAAAAAAGGAAAAGGGAAATTCTACACATAACACACGCTGTGTGGCTCTCTGACTTTACAACAGTTTTACACTGGTGTAACTGTTAATTTCAGCTAGCTGATTGTGGCATCAAATGAGAATACTGGAATAAAGAGTGACCTGATAGGAAAGACATTAGTAAGTATGAGGAAAATTATACAACTGCTAATAATAAATCAGTAGAAGAAACTGTAGCATGCAGCGGGTGAGGGAGCTGATACAGACTCTGCCTTTACTTTATTACTGGTGTCCAGCTAGAAACGATGTGACTGTTTACTAGAGTCAGATTATACTATGGATATAGAGGTGGAAGTAGGATGTGGAATTCCTCTTTTGCTCTGTGCACCAGGACACAATGTCTTCTCAACACCGATGATCACCACCTGGCCAGAGCATTGTCACCATCATTCTGGCCCTTGCAACAGACATGACAGTGAAGTAATAAGCTTGATATACGCACAGGCCTGCTTATAGCGCACTTCAAAGCGTCACTCAGGCCTTGGCGCACAGATGTCCTCATCTTCCTGTTTCTCCAGCCAGAGCTCCTCTTTAAAAGTACATTCGTGCTCCATGCTTCAGTTCGTTGTGACTGAAGGCTCAGAAGTGTTGGCCAAGAAAGTGCTGTCAGTCAGACATGCCCAAGTGTGTATCCTTCAAGTGAGGTTTCGGGGTATCATACTTCCTTCTGCATGTGGTAACTGCAAAATGAGCAGCTCTTGTGTGCAGAACAATAAACTTTTGAAGCTCATCAGCCATTCCACCAAATCTTACCTTCTTTCCAAGTACAAGGTACTGTGCCAAAAGTCCCTTTTGTTTGCAATGTAGTGCTACTAAAGTTAGGAAGGGAGAACAGAGGCGTGCTCACATTATTAATATATGCTGCTCAAGAAAAGGGTATGAGATGGACACCATAGACTCAAAAATTCCCAGCTCCTAGCATGAGGTTTCATTAACACAAGGAAAAATAAATTTGGGAAAACTCAGTTCTAGGTAAGATGTTACATAAAGGATGTGAAAGCCAATCTCTTGCCCAGTGTATCCCTGTGTGTGTTGAGTTCTTTCCTCATCCATGCGCTGCACTCCATAAGTTTTCAGTGCTCTCCTGGCTTGAATAAGAATCACTTAATCCCCTCTGTGTCCATAGGAAAATTGTATCTTCTTAATCTACTTGGCCTAGAAGATTCCTCCTTCTCCTGAAGGGTTTCCCTTACTCCAGCCTGGTTAAGGCAAATAGGAAATATGAAACCCCACTGCTGCTGGCCACAACATCTTAATCAGAGTACTGTGTTCAGCTCAGGGGTCCTCAACACAGGAAGGACATGGACCTGTTGGAGCAAGTCAATGAGAGGGCCATGAGGATGATCAGAGCCTGGGGCACCTCTCCTGTGATGAAAGGCTGAGAGATTTGGGGTTGTTCAGTCCAGGGAAGAGAAGGCTCCAGGAAGATCTCGTTGTAACCTTCTAGTACATACAGGAAGGTTACAGCAAAGATGGAGAGGGACTCCTTATCAGGGAGTGTAGTGATAGGACAAGAGGCAAAGACTTTAAACTGAAAGAGGGTAGATTTAGATTAAATATTAGGAAGAAATTCTTCACTGTGAGGGTGGTGAGGCACTGGCACAGGCTGCCCAGAGAAGCTGGGAATGCCCCAACCCGGGGGTGTTCAAGACCAGGTTGGATGGGGCCATGGGCAGTGTCGCATAGTGGAAGAAGTCCCTTTACATGGCAGGGGGTTGGAACTGGATGATCTTTAAGATCTCTTCCATCCCAAAGTATTCTATGCATCTGTGATTTAGAACATTGTATCCACACAGCAGGCTGCAAAACAGCAAATGAAACAGCTATAGCAAACCTGACAATATCTTCTCTCTAATAGCACCTTCACATCATTTTATAAAACAGTATCATCAGCTACTTCAGTGGTAATTGAAGGATTGCCCTCTCCTAGCTGAGTACCAAAAGCAGCATCATTTGGCATATGCTTATATTTTACACAATGATGAAGCTCAGATGTGTTACCCATTCACAGTGATTTAGAAGTCTCTAGGTACTAGAGGACACCAGCTAGATGTGCATGTTCAGACTTGGCAGATACTAACTAATGTGATTAAAGCTTGTATTTAAGGAAATTGAATGATCTATGTCACACAATTTCATATTAGTTTGTACTATATACGCAGGAAATTACTACTTCTCAGCTGACCTTTATTAACTTGTTTAGATCATGGTAATTTGATCACGTGTCTAAGTCTTTACCTAGCATAAGAAGTATGCAAAGGCTTGTAATCCTTGCTGGTTTAAAAGCAGGAGAAAACTACAGAAGTGACTACTACAAACATTCAGGAGATGTACTGAAATTTTACTCACTATCCCATTGTTCCGCAAGCAGGAGCCTTGCATTGAGTACATCAGGATTAAATTAGGATTTTGGAAATCATACCGTGAATTTCTTGCGGAGAAAATGAGATGACGCAAGAGGTGGAAAAGATCCAGTGCTATTAGACAGTAAAATAGGGTCTGCAAACATATAACTCTGTAAAATAAATATTGAGAATGTCTGCAAATATATGTGGCCAAATTAGATCCATCGGCTAAGTACTTGAGGAAGTTTAATACAGATAAATTATTATTTTATAAGTCACATTGAAGTAAACAGATACGTTTAAAACTAGTTAAAATCCAGTAACAGAGATAAAAACAAAGGAACAAAAAATATATATATTATTCACTCCGATGGGGTCTGCAGATCTGAAAAGATGCCGATATCTGAATGCTGTTGGTGTGAGCAGTGTGCCGTGTCCCAGAACAGATCCTGTTTGTTCCTCAGTTCCTACCACATTCCAGATGTTCCTATGAAAGCTCCTCCTGGCATGCTTGGAGGCAGCACTCATGATCTTCACTTCATCTCACGTGCAGCTACTGTGAGCACCAGCCCAGGTACCACCGCGTGCTCTGCTCCTGCACATGATGACCCAGCACATCTATAGCGTATGTTCAGGGCAGGAAGCTTAGGTGGATGCACTGTTGCATTAGTAGAATAATACTGCCCCTGACAAATACACTAGTAGGAAATTCAGATTTTTTAGGGAGTATTTATGTACGACATTGCATGGGCATGCAGATGATGTTCACCTAAAAGATGCAGGTCCCTCCCCATCTCTAATGAACTTTTTGCCTGAACAATGCTGGGAGAAAGTGGTAATGTTCAAGCAGAGAAACTGACACAAAGGTAGGAAAATGTTGATGCATTTTGGGTGGGCTCCTTTCTTCAGCTCTGAAACAAATTGCTACTTTGAATCTATTTACAGCCAAGATACGAAATAGAGCAGACATACATTAACAACAAGGATAATTAATACCTGTATTAATAAAACATACTAATGCTACTGGTGAATACTTGAATCCTCCCCATTTCAAGAAATTTAAATCTAAGTTTTTGCAAAGTTTAGGCAATAATTCAAAAGAGAATTCAATGAGAGAATGTGCCTGGAAGCTGCTGCCCTGGGTAGCAGAGTACACAGCCACTGTAAGCCTTCATGGCCATTAAATCCAGGAGGTTAGTTAAGGTAGTGATGACAGAAGCTACATGACTGCTACTGAAGTATGACATCAGAAGAACCTTACGTACAAGTTTGTTGATGACTCTGAAATGAGAGGTGCTGTTGACTCCCTGGAAGGATGAGAGGCCTTGCAGAGGCATCTAGATAGACTGGAGCCTTGGGGAACCAGCAATGGCATGATGTCCAACAGGAGAACGCTAAGTTTTGCAATTGAGATGGAGCAATGCCAGACAAAAGCATGGACTGGGAGACAAGTGGCTAGGGAGCAGCTCAGCAGAAAGGGACCTCGGGGTGCTGGTGACAGCAGGCTCAGCATGAGCCACCAGTGTGCCCTGGCAGCCAAGGGGCAAAATGCATTTTGGGATGCATTAAACACAGCATAGCCAGCCAGCTGAAAGAGGCGATTCCTCCACTACATTTAACCTTGCTGCAGTGTCCCTTGAGTAATGTGTGCAGTTTTGGGCTCCACAATACAAAAAGGATGTTAAGGTCCTTGAAAGTGTCCAGAGGAGGGCAACAAAGCTGGCAACAGGGCTGGAGGGCATGTGCTGTGAGGAGAGGCTGAGGACACTTGGGTTATCTAGTCTGGAGGAGGCCAAGAAGCAACCCCATTGCTCTCTGCACCTTCCCAAAGAGGGGAAACACAGAGGGAGATGTCAGTCTGCTCTCTGGGAACTGATGTCAGGATGCACGGGAATGACACAAAGCTGCCAGGTGAGGGTCAGACAGGACAACAGGAAAAATTTCTTCACTGTAAGGGTGGTCAAACACTGGAACAGACTTCCTAGAGAGGTGGCTGATGTCCCACATCTGTCAGTGTTAGCCCTGATGTGGTCATGAAGTTGGATTCAATTATCTCTGAAGGTCCCTTTCAAGTGAACTGTTCTGTTCTATTCTATTCTATTCTATTCTATTCTATTCTATTCTAGAGAAGGCTAAAGGGAAATTTTCAAGGCAAGCCCAGCAGAAATGCAGGTGTGTTCAGGCTGCCTGAACAGTAGAAATTTGCTTGGCCCTCTCTTCTCCACCAATAAATATAAGCATAGAATCATAGAAGCGTTTGAGTTGGAAGGGACCCTTAAAGGTCATCTAGACCAGTTCCCCTGCAGTGAACAGGGACACCTACAGCTGGATCAGGTTGCTCAGACGCCTGTCCAGCCTGACCTTGAAGGTCTCCAGGGATGGAGCATCCACCACCTCTCTGGGCAACCTGTGCCAGTGCTTCACCACCCTTATTGTAAACAACATTTTTGCCTTATATCTAGCCTAAATCTCCCCTCTCTCAATTTAAAATAATTTTCCCTACTCATATTTAGCCCATTCATTTCTAACACATATACCATTTATCTGCATATATATAATAGGTATAATCCAGTTCTTTAGTCCAGTTCTTCCATATGCTTACGTCACTCTAGTATTACAGAAAAAGAAAAAAAAAATTTGCTTTCCTAGGGACATCACAAAGCCTCATCCCTTCCCCTCCTAGTTCTGCTTTTCCATTTTTACTTAAAGTTCACTTTGAGAGTTTGTTTTCTCCAGGACCTTCTACTGCTCCATCTGGTTGTATTATTTGACTGTATTTCAAAATGAAACACACCAGGCTGGAAATGACTTCCAGGCTCTCCAAAAATCAGGTGGCTCAAATGTGTTAAGGGGACTATGGCTAAGACTGAGTCAGCAGAAGCACCCGTGTTTGTTTCTGGGGGAATGCAGCTGCAAAGCAGAATACAAAAACAAAAACACCAACAATAGCAGCTTCCATGTCAGCCAGCTGAGTAATAGGAACATTTCCACAGCATGCAGAACACTCTGCCCTCATGTAGGGTGTGCAATAAATGTGATATTCAACAGGTCTCCTTAACTACTATGTAATACCTTTACCCTTGGTGTTTTAAAGACAAATGAATACTTCTTTTTTGCTGTTACAATTTTAAAAATGTCCTTAAAAACATGGACTTTTTTTCTTTTCCTCTTTTCCTTCTGCACAGACCTTGAAAAGGATCCTCTAAAAGATGCAAGCAGATCCCTTTCCTCAGTTAACCCTAACTCAGACGCCTGCAAGACTTTTTATTGAACTTCTCAGTCATTGCAATGACAGAGGGGAATCATCTCATGAACATCCACAGAAGTCAACGACATTTAGTTCGAAGCCTTGGACAGATGAAGCTTAGGTGAAATGCCCAAGTACTGCTACTCAGCTTGCCAGCAGAAATATTATTGCCAAGAGAGACACCGGCTTGCTGCAGGTCAGCTCCTGCCCCCACAGATTTCAGATCAAACATACAAGTCCCTCTGAAATAAATCCATTCAACAGTGAGAATAGGCTGCTTTTTTCAAAGGCTCGACCTTGTTTTTTGTCCCTATTTCTTGCCATGGGATTCTTACAGCCCATTTTCTTTTCTTGAGGAATCTGGGGGCAAACAAGATCAGTATGCTGTTTCTTTCCAGGAGCAGAGTAATTCCTCTAAGGCATCCTCCTCTCCTTCCTCCTTGTTTCTTGATGTTTACAAATCTGACCAGGCAGACAATTCTCAAGTATACAAATATGCCTGGGACCCACAGCATCTACCAGGACCTCAGTCTGTCATGGCAGAGGTCAGTAAATGTTCACGTAAATCCAACCCAGTACCTATTTAAACGTTTCATATTGTATTTTAGTATATCTCCCATTAAAGCAGTGACCCAAAATTACTGTCATAATTCCTTTTCTTCCCAGTGAACACCATCAGTAAGTCAGTGAAACCCATGAACAAGTACTTATTAATAAAAGCATTGGCTAACGAGGCAGTTGGCTAGCTCTGTCAGGGAAGGGGTGGGGGGAGTAGAGAGATTTTTTCTCTCATCACTAAAGAGGTTTGGATCACCTGATCTGACATCATAAAGTATAAGGTGAAGTCACTGGAACAATGAGAAGAAGAAACAGTAGATCCAAAGGACTTTGGATTGCAAGTGTTTTGACTCTCTTGTGTATTGTTAAAAGCAAATTTCTTACAGTATAAATTCACTGTGCCACTCTCCATCATATTTGAAAATTCACAGCAGTCAGGTATGAAGATGAAGTAATTTTGACAGAGTTGGTGTTGTTCAGCCTGGAGAAGAAATGGCTCTGGGGAGACCTCATGGCAGTATTTCAATAATTAAAGAGGCTGATGAGAAAGATGGGGAGAGACCTTTTATCAGGGTCTGTAGTAACAGGACAAAGGGCAATGGTTTAAAATTAAAAGAGCGTAGATTTAGGCAGGATTTTTTTTATGATGAGGATGATGAAGCACAGTAACATGCTGCCCAAAGAAGCTGTGGATGTCTCACCAACAGAAGTGTTCAGAGTCAGGTTGGATGGGGCTTTGAGCAACCTGATCTAGTGAGACATCCCCATCCAGGGTGTTGGACTAGATGATTCCTACAGGTCCCTTCCAACCCAAACCATTCTATGGCTCTATGATTAGCAAAACTGAAATCTGCTGAAAGTGTCACATGACTATCTGCTATTCTGCATGTTCTGTGCTGTAGAATTGTAAATATTTCAAAATACATCACTGTGGATTAAATTTATTTTTGATTTATATCAAGAATGTTGAATTGTTTGCTGTTCACACTATATTAATAACATACTTCGTACTTTGTTAAGAGAATAATAGCACGTATTCTAGCTCCCATGAGTTATTTGCATCCCCAAAATCCATTGATATCACCGTTTCTTTGGTCACAGTGACAGAAATGTACAATAAATTACTTGGTTGTAAAAATCAAGCAAGTTAGCCTACCACATATGTTTGAAGCACATGAGAAAAAAAATAAGGCTGCAGCACAAATATTTATTCAGCTCCCATGGTTTTTAAAAACATTGACCTAAAAACGCGGCGTTTGCACTGGAAACGAAAGCCAAATGCCACAACAGAATACAGCATACACAGTGGTCAGCCTGTGTATTGCTTTCTTGCCAGGTCATAACTGCAGAGTGAGGAAGCCAATTATTTGTAATGCAACATAGATCCCCTGAAATACAAATGGCTTGGCATATTTTAGGAAGAGAGAGACATCTACTGGACAAATTGTAAATTTGTTCTGCAGTGTTCTATACGGTTAACATAAAGTTGCAACTACCTGCAAATGTAGTTGTATGTTGCATAAGAGGAGATTATATATTTCAATATTTTATTATTTCAAATGAATTTTTAAAAACGGTGTCATTGATATTAAGGTGAAAATAAGAGTGCATCTACAAATAAAAGGAAAACGTGTTTCAGGATCATAGCCCTAGTGCATAGCAATGGAGCAGGGAATTAAACTACGGGGTATTTTCTGGTCCTTTCCTTTGGAGTGGATAAAAAGCATTAAGGGTTTTCTGTTTGTTTGTTTGTTAAACTCATCTGACCACTTACGCTTTGAAATCCTCTTATGGATGTATAACTTCTTAGGTTACCAGGTACATCACATTGCTGTTGCTTAGAGGTAAGTTATTTTCCTCTTCTATTCAGAACAAAAATTATTGTGCCATATGATAAGGCAAAGTATTGCTTCTCACCTTACCAGTAGAAACCAGTATCACAGGACACAGAAAATGAGTAGGAAATCTGCTGCCATGTTCTCTACAGTAATAGTTGCAAGGTGTTATCTGCAGCGTTTTCTGGGTGGTTCCCTAAACAGTTTGAGATTGCTTGAGCGTGAAGACTCTGGCTATTGCTCTTTCAGAAGAACAGCCAGTGTATTTCACCTGTAATGTATATTTTTGTTCCTTGTGAGGAATTTCCAAGATAAGTTCTCAATGGCACAGAAGCTAACATATATATCTGATAGAGAGGTAGAGTTGCTATGCCTTATCCAGTTTTCACTAGATACTTTGTTTGCTGTTGTTACGCTAAGATAAAAATGTAAAATAAATGTTATACATTTATCAGCAGTTCCTCTTAGATGAATATAAGAGAAACAGAACCAGCAGACTTTCCATTGCACAGTGAACAAATGGTTTCTTTTGAAACTGAATGCCCCAAGGAGTACATATAGGTCATTTAGAGGAGCTTCTAGGTCCCTGCCCTCTCTAAAGTGCCTTGTCTTGTAGCCAGCAACACTGCAGAGTACAATAAGAATATTAATGTTTCATCTGAAGATGACGAAGGAACGACAGTGAGAAGCTGTAGAGTTGTATGTATCTCCAGACACCATCTTGTCTCCACTAAGAAGGCAGCCTGGGAATCCTCTCTTCTCATTAAGATGATTCAGTTAGCTAGCTAAATCGAGGTGCAATAAATCACAGCCTTCGTTTTCACTCAGGAAACGTAAGGATGCAAAATGTAGTGGTAGGAGTCACTACAATCAAAGATATAAACCACTATGTAAACAAAGTTATTTTGTCTTTCCCTGAGAGTTAGGTTGATTCTAATGCTTAATTATATTGCCAGGCAATACATTTCCTTCGCCTCAAAAAATATTCCCAAAAGCCAAAGATTAGGTGAAAACATGACAAACCTAACGTGGGGTTATTCATGACATTCTTCAGAACTGAGTCAATCTGATTTCTAGATGTTTAACACAAAAACATTTTGCAGTAAGTTCACAATATTATACTGGGACTAATTTACACGTAACAGCTTATTTTTCGAAGTGCTTTAAAACCCATGTGCACATTCCAATTGCTTTGAATTTTTCTGTACCTCACCAAAGCTGCAATTAGGCTCCACAGTCTTGATTTTTTGCTATTTTTCTCAGTGGGATTTCAAAGCAGGTTACTCTCTCAGTGCATTGGATATCTTTACAACTCAAATCTCTACAGTTTAATCATCCACTAAGCTTTGATCTTGGCTCATTGCCACTAAATTATTTAAAAGGTAATAAATGTTATTGATTTCAGATTACTTTCCTGCAACTAATTGACATGACAGAGCGAAGATAGCCTGTAAGCAGACTTTTTTAAAGGTTGTGTGTTACAGCCTCTGAGAATTGTATCTGTGTACTGATCGCGCAATTCCTACCCTGCCTGTCTCAGCATCCCTTGTAAATTCTGTTCCTGGAGCAGAGCTTTCAATACAGCCAACTGATCTATCCAGGTAGGAGACTCAGGCCATAGCCTACCCGCTGACTGTGACCCAGACTTCTGAAAAACCCATTTATTCCAGCCCTATATGCAAGAGCAGGCTTTACCCACAACCAAGCCACATTACAGAGCATATGAGACACACAATCTCCACAGCTCTTGTTCATACTGATCGTGTTACCTTTCTGCCATTACTGACATGTAATGGAAATTTAACCTCATTTTATAGAATCCCAGAATGGTTAAGGTTGGAAGAGACCTCTGGAGGTCATTTGGTCCAGCCCCTGCTCAAGTAGGGCCACCTGGAACTGGTTGCCCAAGACCATATTCAGAAGGCTTTTGGACATCTCCAAGGTCAGAATCTCCACAAGTTATTTTCCTCGCTTTTGAAGTGAGAAGTTATTGTAGCAAGGATAATCTATATATTTACAGCCCAAGGAAAACTAGCACTGCTGAGGGGGTAGAAAACTGCAGCAGGGAGAAAAAAAGTGCAAAGAAATACATAGCCAGTAGACAGGAATTTTTAAAGCCATGGCTCTGAATGGGAGCCATGTTCCCTGAAAACAACAAACCTACACACTTCCCAGGCATGGAGGTGGAGATATGCAGAGAAGCATATATATCTGGGGAGCTGGACTAGGTGACTTTAAAAGTCCCTTCCAACTCAAACAATTCTATGATTCTATGATCTAAGAGCTTACAGCATTCATTCAGCCTGTCAGGACTACAGGCTGTGGCCACATAGCACTTCTAGACAGAAGGAAATAGCTTGGGAAGGAGAGAATCAGTCAGGAGGGTCTGTCCTGTGGGTTCAGAATCAGGAATGAGAAACCTGTCCTTCAGTGTGTATTAGCTCTTCTTGCCTCATCAGTCTCCCTCAGAGTCCTCCTTAGAAGCACATGGAAAAGAAAGAGAAGACTTGAGGCAGAGGAAAGGAGGAGGTGCAGGGGTATCTCAATAGCAAATACTAGTCCTTTTTCCCCTCTTTTTTTTTTGTTTTTTTCCATTGCAATCAAAAACACCAGTTCCTTTTGCAGTCTCTCCAATGAAGGTAGGCTTAGAAAGCTAGAGAAGCTCCAGCTGTTGAGCTTGGAGAAGAGAAGGTTCCAGGAAGAAATTGTGGCAGCCTTTCTTACTTAAAAGGGGCTAATAAGAAAGATGAAGAAAGACTTTTTACAGGGACCTGTAGTGATAAAATAAGGGGTAATTATTTTAAACTAAAAGAGGATAGATTTAGATTAGATATAAGGAGGAAATCCTTCACTGTGAGTAATGAGACAATGGAACAGGTTGTCCCAAGAAGTTGTGGCTGACCCATCATTAGAAATCTTCAAGGTCAGTTTGGACAGGGCTTTGAGCAACCAATCTGATCTAGGGTAAGAAGTCAGTGCCTATAGCAGAGAGTTGGACTAGATGATCTTTAAAGGTCCCTTCCAACTCAAACTATTCTATGATTCTGTGATTTTAATCCTTTCTCACTCACGAGCCTCCTCCCCACTTAGCCTCTTCCCACCATAGTCAGAGCTTGGAAGTCCAAGACTTTGCTCCCAAGTGTTACGGTCTGATCACTCTAATTACAGTGGGATACACAGACATACTAAAACTCACAGTATGACTAAAACTTACAGTGTTTTGAGCGCACCCTCAGTAAATTTGCAGACAACACCAAGCTGGGAGAAAGTGTTGATCTGCCTGAGGGAAGGAAGGCTCTACAGAGGGATCTGGAGATGGGCTGAGGCCAACTTCATGGAGTTCAACAAGACCAAGTGCTGGGTCCTGCACTTTGGTCACAACAACCCCATGCAATGCTACAGGTTTGGGGTGGAATGGTTGGAAAGCTGTGCAGAGAAAAAGGAGCTGGGAGTGCTGGTTGACAGTCAGCTGAAAATGAGCCAGCATTGTGCTCAGGTGGCCAAGAAGGCCAACAGCATCCCGGATTTCATTAGGAACAGTGTGGCCAGCAGGACCAGGGCAGTGATCATCCCCCTGTGCACTGGTGAGGCTGCACCTCGAGCACTGCGCTCATTTGTGGATCCCTTGCTACAAGAAGGATGTGGAATTGCTGAAGCATGTGCAGAGAACAACAAAGCTGGTGAAGGGACTGGGAAACAAGACATGAGGAATGGCTGAGGGAACTGGGGCTGTTCAGTCTGGAGAAGAGGAGGCTCAGGGCAGACCTTATTGCTCTCTACAACTGCCTGAAAGGAGGCTGGAGTGAGGTGGGGGTCGGCCTCTTCTCCTAGGTAACAGTGATAGGATGAAACAGCTTCAAGCTGCACCAGGGGAGATTCAGGTTGGATATCAGGAAAAACTTAATCTCTGAGAGAGTGGTCAGGCATTGGAACAGGCTGCCCAGGGAGGTGGTGGAGTCTCCATCCCTGGAGGTGTTCAAGAAACATGTGGATGTGGCACTTAGGGACATGGTTTAGTGGGCATGGTGGTGTTAGGTTGATGGATGGACTAAATGATCTTAGAGCTCTTTTCCACCCTTTATGATTCTATGACTGTTACAGAGTGAGCTCCAGCCTCTCAATGAGACTAAAATGCAGTTTATATCATTAGGATACCATGAAGCAGTTAGGATGTGAAATGGTTGGAATTGATAGTAAAAAGGAATTTTGATTCAGTCTGTTTTCCAGGTTCTATGACCCTTAGAGTAAGGGAACGCTTTGCCTTTCTAGGACTACCAGGAGAGGCTGCATGATACTATATAGTATATTGCAGCAAACATGTCATCTTCAGTCCCATCCACACTGCAGGTAAGGCTGTATTTGGACCTACGATGGAGCAAGACTTGCTTCTGCAACTCAGCTACCCTCAAGAACATATTTAAATATTGTAGTGAGCTCAGGCTTTGGGATAGGCTTAGAACTACCATGAATCATACTATCAAGTGTTGAGCGTGCCTTTTATATGTAGTGTAGGGGAATTGCTCTTGCTGTACTTATCCATTAGCAAAGAAAAACAAAGGTCACAGATACTGGTCACCTCATATCCCTCTTGCTGGGACTTCAGCATTTTTCTGTTTGTGCAGTTGTAATAGACCTGATAACAGTTAAGTTAGCTGCGTTGATTGGTGGGGTGTTTTTTTTTTTTTGGTGTTGTTTTTTGTTTTTCTACTAGAGGAATAGAAGAGTGAAGGCAGTAGTAGTGATGTATGTGGTTTGCTTTCTTGCATAGCCATTCATCATTTGCACTTTATGAGCTTTTCTTGATTAATGTTTTATTCTACTTGGCTTGTAAGAAGCTGCAGCAGTTTCCAGATTTTATGTCTCTTTATGCCACTAAATGTCATGCTGGCTTTCCTCTCTTGGGCCTGATAATGATGAATGATGGTAGCAAAGGCTCAGAGTGAATGAATGCATTGGCCATATTGGCTTGTAACTCTTAACAGACCTGTGAATGGTACAACTTTGTTTTTCAATAGTTTATGTGTGACAGGACATTTTTAAACATTAAGTACTCTATGGGACAGTATTTATTTGTTAAGCTAGATTAAAACGCAGTATTGGACTGCAACATTTTTAAGAACACGTGATTTTGAATAATCAAACCAGACCTGTCTGGGAACATAGAGTGAATACTCAAGTTCTAAAGGATTTGTTGCTAGCAAGTATGGAAAAACCTTAACATTAGAGATTCTATTACTTTCAATGGTCAGGAAGAATGTTTGGTATTGCACGAGATGGAAACAGCATTAAGAAGAACCCTTTTCTCAAAGTTTGAATGAACACTGTCAGATCTCATCCAGATGAGATGGAGCTCAGTTGGCAGGAAAGCACAGCTCTGGCCACCAATGAACACACAGATCTATTAATCTACGTGTACGACCCTATCCCACATTTTCCTTCAAGTTTGTACAATGAACCGATTAGTTTCCAATACAGTACAGCACGATATAACACACTGTGTTCTTCACTGTGTAGATTGGCCTAGGTACTATCAATGTGCAGGTGTTTTAATTCATTTCCCATGTGCCCCTCTTTGTCCAAAGGCATACTCACAGTATCCCCTCAGATGGTGTGTGGACTGATAATTACCTTTACATTCAGATATTTCATTTCCCTGTAACTTTCTTACCAACACTTATCCTAGACACAGCTAGCAACCAGCCATGACGCTTGGCCAGACAACAAGAGTAGCCCTAGTAAGCCAGGCTTGCTACTGCCACCAACTGGTGAGCAGAATGAGATGGTGGCTATTTTTGCAGGCAGATGAGCAGGCGGCACTCCAGAGGCAGTGTCAGCATTTCTGTGACGCACCCAACAGAAGCAGGAGCAGCAACAGTGATCAGATGCTTTCCCTCCCCATAGCAGGAGTTACTGAGGCCCAGCGCCTGTCCTTAGACCATTCGTAAGTCTGCAGCCAGCTTCCTTCTCCACATAGAAAAGCCCTGACTCACTATAAATAATTGAAACCACTCTAAGGAATACAGCATTGCAATGAGAAATAGTATGAAATATTTTACTGGTCACACTGAATATATGTTTCTGAAGTTGTCCTTCTGGCAATCTTGCAAGGTCATTTGTTCTAAACAAGGTGATTCCTGAGGCCTGGCTGCACCCAAAGAAGGAGACTTGGACCTTGGGTCATGAAATTGTATTTTATGAAAAAAATGGTATATTATTCCTCATAGAAAGCAATATCTCTTCCAAATTCACTTCAAAGTCTATCTCTTGGAAGGGAAAATAATTTGTGGACAAATATTTCTTATACTCTAGCACCTTCCACCTAGAAGGAGCAAAAAATCCATCCTAAGCTGATGTCATTCTGAACTGACAAAGGGCATGCTCAATCATGCAGATACAGCCTTATTACTGAAGCCTTCCTGGACCAGCTGCTTTCATTCTACTTCATCACAGTGGAATCTGCTGTCCAGGCTCTCAGGCTGCACTTCATTCCTAATGACTCTACTTAGTGTTAGATACAAAGGATTAAGAACAACAGAAACCGTGAAGGAATATTGATCAAATTCTGTTCTCAGCAAGCATAACCTGAGAATTTGATAGGTTTTCTAACTATTCTTATTCATTGAAAGGCAACCTCAGAGAAACTGAAATGATAATCTTATACTACCTATATGCTCTCAGTTGACTTCTCAACAGTGAATAGTGGTATCCACACCCGTGTTTCAACAGCCTTCTGCTCCCAAAGCAAGGTGTCATTCACTGGCTCTCTGTAGTGCCTCTCCAATGTCAGCACCAACTAGCTGTGTCACAGCTGTAGAATTTCATTCATGTAACAGCCCAGATGTGGTCTTGCACTGCCTTCGCTACCCTACCATGGGTGAGCTGGAATTTCAAGCACAATGCATCAAGATCTCATTTCTGAAGATGAAAAACAAAAAGTGATTTCTTTTAACTTGGCAGCTACCTGGAGCAGGAGCTTCTGGGTATCTTTGACGATAAATAAATAAAACAATGTGATGAAATAGAGGAAAACAAATGCAATAGGAAGAAAAAGAGAAATGGTCATGACCATTAATTTGCTACAGAGAAACAATGCCAGACAATACTGCAAATAAGAAATAAGAAGGTTTTTTTTTTTGCATTCAATGTGTTTCTATATGTATTTAATTCTACAATATATATGAAGGGATCTGTGAAGTCCAAGTCATGGAAGGACTGAGAGTATAGTAGACAAAAAGCAGGCACTGGGAATCATATTGCAGAGTCATATTCATTCCCATACTGTGGTCTTCAGTGCTGCAGACTTTTCACTGGATTTTTAGTTCAGCTAAATGCTATATCCACACTTAGCCAAAGCAAATAAATCAAGCTGGGCCCAAGCTGCCTGTAGAGAACCATCTGAAAGTCTCTTGAAGACACTCCCTAGTGGGCTTTCTTTTTGCTTTGGCTTTGTGCCAGAATATAAAATATTACTGGACTGATCATCTGCATTTCATGGCACTGCACCTGAGTACGTAAGTCCTGCAGACTACACTTGATTCTGCACAAAGTCAGTTTAGGTGTCTTCATGTGCAGCAAATTAAACCAAAGACCAGATAAACTGTTGGTAATCGTATTTTACCTGCATGACAAAGTACAATTATACCTTCACTATTGATAGCCACAAGGGAGAGAGAGAGAGCTATTAAATGGGATGAGTTTCAAGAACATTGGTGCATGATAACAACCACATTATTGCTGACTTTTGTACATCTATTTTTGTCTATATGAAAGTCAAGAAATATTCTTAATCTCTCAGTATGCTGTCTTTTTTGAGGATTTTGAACATGAAGAAGCACATATGAAACCTCATGTGTAATCAAGATCTCACCTAGATCTTAGTCTTCGAAGAATCAAATATTTTTCCGAAGAAACATGCCACTTTCTACCGAAGTATGAAACTGCAGGTTTGACTCCTTAATAATATGTGACTCTCCAGGTGTGTCAACATTTCCCCTCTGCCTGAGGCAGGACCTATCAATTTATGTATCACAGCTGCCCCAGTCACTTGTCTAGACAATAACAGATGTCATATCTAATTTAGTTGACATACACAGTTACATTTTTACTTTGCTATTTTGGATAGGCAACAACATACCTTTGAAGGGAAATGTTGACTTGTAGTAGTACATTTTTTTTTCAGTTATTTGGGCAATTTAATATACAGCATAAAGAAGATCCCATTGTGTACAAGGCAGAAGAATAAATATCTCATTTTCCCAAAGTTCCAGCCATATGAAAGAACACTTTCACTGGAATTTCTAAAGTATCTATCACAATGGTGTCTCAGCATAGTTTAGGAATTGTAGCATAGGAATGAACTAAAGTGCTCTGAGATCACCTGGCAACCTGCTGATTAATGCTTTCTCATTGGTTGTACCAGCACTGTAAGACATGATATTCAATATTGTAACCTGAGCAAACTTAACCGTGTTTAGTAGAAACACTTCCAAATTTCTATCC
>VXAV01006110.1:14055-30708 GCA_013399715.1 Alectura lathami | reverse complement strand
CGTAAATCATCCAGCTCCTTACTACAGAGGTGTTCAACTTTCCATCCTGCTGTCTTGCTGTCCCAACTAACAGAACAAGTGCTGGACAAAATGAGTCATTGTCAACTGGGTCTCATAACCTGCTCATAATAGAGAGATACAAACTTCAAAACAAAAACGGGTGGTATCAGTTTTACTGTTTCTAAACTCATGCTTCATGTACAGACATCAATAGAGTTACTGGTATGCTTATGATTAAATACATGCATAAGGTTTGCAGGACTGAAAGTAAAATCGATGTTTTAAGTACATCTGGGACAATATGTTCCCATGCAGGCTTTTGGAGACCTACACATTGCCTACAGCCCACGCTGCATGCTAATGGAAACCAGAGGAAGAACTGCTTGCCTCAGTGTTGCTGACTACTGCTACCTGCCATTTGGGGTCACAACTTCCAGGAAAGCCTTTCAGAAAAGGGCGGTGATCCTAATTGTTTCTAGGTTTGGTTGTGCTTTCTGAGGGGCCGTAAAGCTGAATAGCCCCATTGCAAGGGACCTCCCGCAAGAGGGGAGATCAAAACCTGAAGCACCCGAATCCCTACTGAGCAAATCTTTCCTAAATGGTTTAACTGGGTTTCTTTAGAAAGCCCTAGCCTAATTACATGTTTAAGACTTTCTATTTTCATTAAAGCCTTGTGGTTCACCCACCTGGAAAATGGAAGTAAAAAACTCATCAAAGCACCTGTAGATTATCCCTATAGGGAGCTCCTTGTGCTCCTATAACTTCAACAAACCTCAGTAAATTTATAGGATCCAGCTGGGGTTTATAATGCCTCCCTCTGGAAATTAAAGCCCACAGTCTATTTTAATGCTCAAAATAATTTATATCAATTTAATTTTAATGTAATTTTTTTTTCAATCTATTTTGCCAGTAAAATAACTATGTGGAGTGGATTTACATAAAAATACTTCCCAGACTATCAAATGAATAAAAGATTTTAAAATATCCAGCCTTCATTTCACAAGCTGTAACAGTTCCTAAGGAGCAATCAAGCCTTTGACACATACACAAAATTATTTGCACAGCTCTGTGGAGGATACTTTGAATATTATTTGATACGAAATGATAGTTATGACAATTTTTTTTTCAAATTTTTAAATAGCTGTGGGGCTAACAAATGAAAGCAAAGAAAATAACCCCGGAGATACAGGAAAACGATATAAAAGGTGTTTCTTAAACTGAATAACGTCTGTCCATTCCAGGCCGAGTCTGAGAATCCAGATTTAACTCATGCCATTTGAGTTAAAGTCATGTTAACAGCAACAGAAGGTATAGGGCATGCAGGAGAGGCTTCTGGGCTAACCTCCACTGGAGCTAATGGCACAGCTGTGGAGTATCCACAACATGGAAAGAGGTCAAAATTTTCTTTAAACTGGGAGAGGAGAGGGCGATCCTGCCCTTGTCCAAGGGCAGTGGGCAACACGTTACACTGCTGCTTGCTTGTGGTGCCAGTAGGGTTCAGTTCTTGTCATATCCTCAGCAGGGCCATGTTGTCTTTTGTGCAGAAATCCATCAGATGAAGACCTATCTAGCCTGGTGTCCTTCCTCCCACAGAGGCCATCAGCAGATGCTCAGAACAGCATTTAAGGGTTTAAGAGCATAGGAATATATGAAGGTTAATTAGGACAATTCTCCCTGCATTGCAGCGACCAATTTTCTGAACCAAACATTAATTTATTTTTAGAAGTTTTTGCATAAGAAGTTTTAATGGGAACAAATATCTTTAGATCACCTGAAAGCCCATTTTCTCATGCAATACAAAGACGGCAAGCAGAAGTCAAAGAATATTGTAGAAAAAAATCCTGAGCAAGGTATTTCAGGCTATTAAATACAAGCCTAATATAATTTGGGTCTTCCCTAACAAAGAATATCTTAAAAGAAGTTTGCCATGAAATTGCTATGCTTCTCATCAGAGAGACCTATGCTTCTATTCATTGTATTCCTTTGAAGTATAAAATGCAAATTGCTTCTTCTGGATCAGCATTAACAAAAAAATTATATCTCTTTTCAATGTAACCACAATTCTCTAGCTTTTCAGTAGGATCTTTTAACACAAAAGTTTAATTTCATGGATGGTTTTCTTAAAGGATTATTTTTGCTTTGGAAGAACACTAGTCTGCTGGCTTGCTTACTGATGTTTTTATGCAAATGTCTCTGAAGAATAGGGTGCTTTACAACGTTTTTATACAAAGAAGGCAAGTCTTTCATGTGCTTCCTTCCCTACATTCTGCAAAAGAATCATCTCTTCCTGACAATCAATATTGAAATGAAATGATTTGCTATAAACTTAATTATGTTGAAAGCATCTGACCGCAGCACTGTTCTACTATTAAAATGAAAATCCTAGAAGACCACATCACTTACACGTGATCCAAACCATAGAGATACATTGACTTACATTAGATAAATTGCTTTGCTCTATTAAGTATGATTGTGTCCATTTGCAAAAGATTAGTATTATTCCTTTATCTTTTACTTGGGAAGCACCAGACTTTTGAAATCCTAATGTTCATTCAACTAGATATTTTAGAAAAAAAAAAAACAGTGATGTGTAAAGCATCTAATACTGGGATCTTATCCCTTGTTGCAAAGCAGTCACACAATTTGGAGAATGTCCAGTCTTCAAACTAATGAGTGAGTGTGTTCCACAGAGAAATAACTTGAACCACAATTTGGCTAGACCTTAAAGACTGCATTTTTATTCCTTTTGGCATCTGGAACGATATTTCTGATGGATTCACTTCCCTTGAGACCTATAGTGCAAGAAAGGTACATATTCCCACACTGGAAACTTTTGTTGCTTTCTTTTCTGAGACTTAGATAGCATTAATTACATTGTAGGCAAAAATGTCAATTGCCTTACAGTCTGACAGCATTTGGTTGTGTTCCCAAGATGTGAGTCTTTGTGCTAAGAAGAAATTACATTCAGCCGGGACCTGTTCCAACATTGACAACAGCCTTGGGATCAATGCTGTAATGGCTTTTGGCTCTCACTTCCCTTGAATATGGCTTGGGTAAGCTCAAGATTCTGCTGAACACGAGATAGTCCAGTACCTTTAGCTGGCATTGAAATGAATCAGATGTAAATGAATAATATTTTAGTATTTTATAACTTATGTGGTGAAGTCTTAACCTTCTCTGTCTGGACAGCAAAGCTGACAAGGTAATAACTACAGGTAACCACCATGATTTGCTTGCTCTGCCATCTCATACTGCAACTGGGCAATGAAAACATTTGGAAGACCTCTGTGAGTAGCATCTTACCCAGGAGAAATGAACTGCAACCACGGACTAACACACAGAGAGCTAAGCAGACCTCTGTGAAGTGCCTGGCAAGGACAAATGTCAGTAAGAAAAATGTATTGTCCATCAAAGCTCACTTTGGATGGCTGATTTTTTTCTTTCTCTGCAGTTAACAGAGCCGCACAAGGCTGGGTGTTAATGGGACACCATCCACGCATCTGCTGCTAGGGACATGTTAAGTGGGCATAGTGGTGTTGGGTGACAGTTGGACTAAATGATCTTAGAGGGCTTTTCCAGCCTTTATTGTTCTATGGTTTTATGCTAAGTGGCAGATGGCAAAATGTGGGTCTGGGGAGGTCTATGGCATTGAAGTCTTTATCCGACCTAGAAACTCAAGGTTCTCCTCATACTCAGTGGTAAGAATTGGATACTTTTAGGGCATCTGTGAGATGATTGATTCAGGTATCTACTTAGGATAAGATGAATGACACTCTTAAAAAAAAAAAAAAAAATCATTATTTGCTACTACTTACTACAGATTGCAGATTGCTGTTTAACAATGTCTATAAAGAAAATTAGACCATGATCTCAGGCCTGTGTTTACATTCACTTACTCAAATACATCTCCGCTGGGTTTGAAAAATCTCTTCCAGGTTTCCCAGCAGTTGTGAATAAAATTTAGAAAAAGCATCTGGAAGACAGGCTTTTCTGGATCTGTGTTTGACCAACAGGGAAATAGAGTTCAAAATCATGAAAGTGGCAGGCAGGGCTTTGAGTGACTTTGAGGGTTAGGGGACTTACAGGAAGGAAACAGAACTAAAGAATAAGAATCTTCAAGAAAGCTAAGCAGTATAAATTCAGGGAGCTGCTAGTAATTTTCTTTTATATATATTTGTAAAGGAAAAGGATCAGGCAAGCTGGCATTTTCATTAAAAATGAAAATTAAAAAATTAGGAGCATTAGAATAAAGTATCCTGAGGCAAAGAAAAAGGAAGCAGAGAAAGCAAAGTAAACAACAGAGCCAAACACCTAAATTAGAAGTCTTCAATAACCTGAAATACGAAGAGGCACCAGCAAATACAGCTCAACATAGCTCTGTTCTGGTAAAAAAGTTTTTCTTAGAAACTCCGGACAAGACATCCATGTGTATTTAATATAATTTTAATGTAGTCTCAATCCATCCTTTTTTTTTTTTTTTTTTTTTTTTCAAAATACATTTTCTGAAGTCCAGGCTAGCCTTGAATCACATGTGCTAGAACAGGTCAGAAAAGTTTTGGTGAATTTCACTGAGAGACATGGATTTTGAACTGAAATCTTTTAACTGAAACATCTCTTATTTCCTGAACCATTGGAACATCTCCAACAGAAACTCGCTGGGCTTCAGAGAGTAATGATGGGGACTCAACGCTTCTACAAGAAGCAGGAGAGACCCAGGCTCTTAGGTCTTCTCAGTCCTGTCCTCCAGAGTAAAAATCTAGCGCCCTTTGGAACTCTGAGGACATGTGCAGGTCCCTTGAGCAGTGCCCTTCAGATGAAAGAAGTGACAGTGATATGCAGATGGCTGCTTGAAAGAGAGGGTGTCCTGAATCCAGCCCAGGGGCATCCCCGTTCCAAACCACAAAACCAGGATGAGGATGCCAAAGCTGGAAGTAGCTGCACAAGCTCTCCAGGTCCATTCCATGAAATAAAATCAGTTCCTCAATCTGGGAAATTTCAGAGACTACCACAACAGCCCTCAAATCACAAGGTGATGGCCCAGGAGCATGGGATTTCTGTGCAAAGCCTAGGTATGTGGTGAGACAGTCATCTTGGAGACCCTCAGTGCACCTTCGTGCACTGAACTGATGTTCCTCTCCTAGTAGCATTGATAGAAGCAGCAATGCCATTTTGTTCCACACCATGGAGCCTCTGTGAGCAAAACATTTCAGTTTGTTAGATACTTTTGTGGAACAATTATTATTGTCTGCAAACTGGAAATTCTGTATTTCAGCCAGCTCTGAGTAAAATCTCAACTGATTTAAAACCTGAGGACTAAGGACACGTAAGTGGCGAAATATATCAAGATGGGCAATGTTAGACTCATTTTGAAGGCAGTGGACTGTGTGTTTGTTGAGAATCATGTCTACTAATTTTTTTAAAGTAATGGATGGTTGTTAGCATAAATTGGGCTCTTCAAAGTGCACTGGAACTAATTAGAGACCTTTCTTTCCCATCACCTTTCACTTTTAGCGTCCATTGACAAAAGTTTCTAAATGGACCCAGAAACAAAATAATGTGCCAGAGTTCATACATAGCGCAGGCAGCAGGCAATTTAAATTACCGGTTTGGTTATTACTAAAAGCACAAAGCTGCCGTGAATGAGACAAAGTTAAAATACTCTCACAGACTTCACCTCCACTTCATTCCATTTCCTGCATTTAATTTGGAGTTGGATTCTACTGTGTTTATAGCTGAAACTGATGGATAATTATATACTGTCAGTGTTCATTTCCATTATTTAGGCATAAATCCTTCTAGCACTTATGCATAAGCATAACTTCATTCACCATGCAAGTTCAGCGGGACAACCCTTTTTGCATGAAAGTAAGCATATGAATAAGTCTTCACATGATCGGAGACGTAATTTCTCCAAGAAATTAGAATTAGATGTTAGAGAATCGGTTGCTAGTTTACTGAACATTAAGATCTTCCCAAAATACCAGATGTAGGGAAAAATGCCCAAAGAAAAAAAATAGACATGACATCACCTAATTGTCATTGTAATAATAACAGCATGCATGTAGCATAATCCAACAGGTGGCAGATATGGACCATTTGACTTAATCTCTTTTTGAAACCCAAGTAAAATTGTAGCTGTGTAGTCAACTCATCAGTGCATCAAGTTCATTCTTAAATAACACAACTATAATTCCTTCTTAAGAGGGAGGTTCAATATTCCAAATAAAAACAGTTCACTTTGAAACTGGATGATGATCTTGCCCAGGGCAGGTCATGCAAGTGTTAATTGATCCAATAACCTGTTTCCCCCATGCAGCACTGCCTCAGTCTCCTGACTTAGGAGCAGAGGCAAATGGTCATGTTTAGAAGCCATAAGGCTATCACGAGCCATCTCTGCTACCAACCTTAAGCCACGCTATATATTTTGTCCCCACCATGTAATTACTGGATGGATCCATTTTTCCTCAGGGGCAAGTTGCACCCAGCATAGGTACTACTGAGGCCTGGACATCTTAGAAAGTTGGTTCACTCTGCAAGTATTTCTATCTCAATAATTAGGATCAGAAAAATGTTACATCTATTGCTAAGTACTAAGAGGAACTAAAAGAATTTTCTTTACCACATTAGCCATATCTTAGAATTTTAGTGTAGCCCAAACAGTTTTTTTTTTTCATTTTTCAATTACAAAGTTTTGCTAATGCAGGACTTGGCCTGTGTAATCACTCTGCTGTAAATTATGAAGGAATTATGTAGTTATTACTCTGTATTTCTCTCCTAATGTATTTATTCCAAGTTTCTGTAATAAGTTAGCCAATCTATATGGTATGCTTTACTTACAGATGCTGTAGCTATAGAAAACAAATTGTTATTGCTATGCCTAAAAAATCCTGAGAATCATTTATCATAGTGTCTTATCTTGAAACTAATATAAATGTGCATTCTTCAGTCAGAAGTTCAGCTTCAAATGGCTCCTAATATCCTCATCTACATCAGGTAGAAGTTTCTCATAATTTGGCAGTATGTGATAATATTCTGGAAGGGAGAAATAGAGTGTACTATAAATGATGAGGAAGATGCCTGTTACAGTCTTATAGACATTCAAAGTTAACAGTAGCCCTTTTAAGGTTTAAATAACATTCAGCAATTTAAGTCAAGATTTAAAAAATTAATAATTAAGACACTGGGCTTTTACTAACAGAATGAATTTCTATGAAGCAAAGCAAAAAGGGTTTAAAGCCTCTTTTAAAAAAGATGTCTACATTTACACATGAAAAGTTAAGCTCATTATCATATCAATATTATGAACTTTTTTTTTCTGTTTGTTTAGAAAAATACTTATTTACTGCTATAAGTAAGCATAGGCCTATACAGGTGTGTAGTTGATTAACTCAAGAGCAAAGCAAAAATGGTTGGAGTCAGAGTTACAATCCCGGCCTGCAACCCGCTGTGCAGATCTGCTGAGTGAATTTCCACTTTTTATTTTCACCACTGTGGCAGAGAAAGATTCTTGTACCACTTGGTGTAGAGAGATGTTACTCTGAGTGGACAATTTTGTCCTCAGAAGGTAAAAAAAGCCATATGGGGAGGTAAAACTTCCCAGACTAGTACCTTGGGAGTGCTAATGTAAGACCATGCAGAAGTTAATTACTGCAGGAGTAACTAATTATATCTGGCCTTTGATCTGTAATGTGTCTATAGATACATGTCGCCACTCTTTTAACTGTCCCATAAAGTCACCTCTGGGTGGATCTCTCCAGGCACCCCTGGGGACGCAGTCCCCAAACACCTCCCAGCCTGCATCCCCTTGGGCTGCTGTCCCACTTCAGGGGCTGCCTGGCTCTCCGACTGTCAGTCTCCAAAACACTCCTGATGGCTGCTTTTTTCTGCAGAAATTCACAACAGATGAATGCCAGGCAATCCTCTTTTCTCCATTTTTCTCATTTGTTTAACTTATGCCATCCCAAATAAAGGTTTTGCTGACCAGCACGCCTGGCCCTAGGCAAAGGGTTGAGGTGGAGCACATGTGTACATGTGCTAGCATCTGAGAGCATCTGCCCTTCACGATAAATAATTACAATAAGTGGCTTCCATCAAGTCCCTGTGCTGTCTGTTCTGGTCAAGGGTTACCAAACCTCCCATTCTGAGCATCGTCTCCATTTCTTTTTGACTTGTTTTTCATTTCCAAAAGTTACAGAGGTGATCTTTTCCTTCGGGGAGAAGGCCTGTGCACGTGTAACTGCTGTGAACCCATTACTCCTGGAAAGGACCTGCTACCTCTGTTTAATTGAGCAATTTGGCAGAGTAACTACTTCAGGGCTCCTCTGAAGTTAATTTGAGATTTATTAGCTACTTCAGCGATAGAGGGATCAGACCCTTCGACTTCATCAGGCATGTCATCCGTCTCCACGTGAACAGGCTGACAGGACAGGGATTGAAATTTCACAGTCCGTGATATATTTAGAGGTTGTTTAGATTGGATTTGGGTATGGAAACATACTGTGCTGACCAAGATAATCATACTTCAGATATTGATCTAACCCCTGTCTGCTCTAATTTGTTCTTCCAAATAACATTGCCTGCAGCTACCTACCCCTATCTTGCTGTAATATGGAAGGGACAGCTGCTAGGATCCCTGATTTTTCTGCAGTGGAAACCAATGGTGAAACCCCAACTGACTTGAATGGTGCAGGACTGTTCCCCATTGGCCTTCCTTTCAGCACCACTAAAATGTTCGTGTGTTTTAAGCCACAACACTGAAAATCAGACAGTAATAGCCCAGCTCAGCTCAGCTCAATAATACAGCGTACAGATACAGGGAATAGGAAGGGGAATACAGCCACAGAAATACCTACAACACTGTATAGAGGTACCTAGAGCTACTCTGGACAAATTGGTGGGAGCATGTAGGGAATGTGCCAGACTTCCCAAAACAGTGTACCAAGGCTAACACTCACGGTCCAAACAGGGCTAAAACATCCACAGGAGACTGTTGCACCACCACGACTGTACTGCTTCCAGCACAGGATTAGCTTGCTCCAAGACAGCCAAGGTATCTCTGGATGGCACTGCCTTGTTGCACTGTGATTCAGACACATTTATAGGCCTGTGCTGAACTGGGCCTAAATATATACTTGTGGAACAGCTCCATGCTCAGGTTCTCCATTACAACCGTGGATTTGGAGTGCAACTCCAAACACTTAGGATGGCTGAAAAGGGCATGCAAAGGTGATAAGTCCCCACAGACTGGAAAACCAGGGACCTTGCCAGCAAGGCAGAATAAAACCACTACCTGTCAGATATAAGGTAGGCACAGTGAAATGCCATTGCATTAAAAAGAACAGCAAAATGTTATGTTAGTTCTGCACATACAATTCCTGCACCAGTTTAAATCATTAGACTTCACGTATTTCAGTCAAAGCTCACTACGGAAATGCAATGGAATTTAATTTTTGAAGCAACTTTTGTGCTGGAGGCAGATAAATGAATTAAGGTAAATTGAGTTTCTTCTTCTGATACTCTACACACTAAACAAAATATATGTAAAGCTCTACCAAAGCCATAAAGATTTGGGGTTTTGCAGTAATATGATTGCCTCTACGACATAGTAATAGGCTGCCTGATCCTCCTTCCTACAATTTGCTGCTAATTCAAATGTCACTAGTCTCTTGAGTCATGGTATTTTTCCTAGAATCCCTTACGTTTAGTAGATTGTGTAAGAAACTAAATATTCTTTTTATTATTATTTAGTTTGTGGTAATCCCATGAACAAGATAATGCAGAATTGCAACTAGACGTTCAACAGGATTTGGTGCAATATTGCTAAGTCTTTACTGAGGTTCTATATTAGCTCCATATCTTGTGATCTGTATTTGTTTTTTGCTGGAGGTGATGGAGGATTTTCTCTGTCTTTTGACCTCTTATTCCAGATTGTACAGTGCAAGCTCCATGTCTGCAGCACACATGGTAGAGTCAGAACCCTTCAAGTTTGCAAAAAAAAAAAAAAAATATTTTCAATAATTTCTTCAATTGGTTTATGTATCATTAAGCTTAATGTCTGACATAATTGTTGTAGAAAGTTGTAGCCATATATATTAAAGAAAGAGTGTAACTGTAATTTAGGAGGTTGTTTGCAGCAACTAAATAGATGGGATGCCTGAGGACAGGAAGCAGCCACAACAGGGGTAGATATGGAATGAGATCAGAACATGAGGTTAAAATATGCAAACATCTATAATACAGTGATAAAAATGATAGAATAATTAAAATGACCTTTCCTCCAACTTGAGCTTTAGAGGGGTTTGTTGTTACTGCTTTTTTTCTTTGTTTTTGCACCAGAGCACTGAGTAGAGAAAAATAGACATCATCCTCCCTCAGAAAAGAGTGTTTCATGGGTCTTGGCCCATAGGAAAAGGTCCAGAGCTTCTGGATGTGGTTAAGGCAGACACAGTTAGGTACCAAAACACACTGAGGATGTTCATGACATGCAGCATGATGTGCTTTGCTGGGGAACAACACAAGGCTTGGGGCAAAGATTTCTGAGATGCTGTCATGCCTTGCACATCACTATTCCATCAACCACCTCAGTTGTTTCAGTACAGGAAGTGCAATATCCAGTGCTGGCCATTGCCTGCTCTGAGTGAAACCAGAAGCTGCTCCTCTCACTGACAGTTTAGGTATACAGGGAAGCTAAAATCTGATTTCTCCCATCCACAGATCTGACACAAAGCAGGTGCCTGTCTGCAGGCCCTGGCTCTGGCATCCTTCACTGCTTGCAGCCAGTTCACAGCTCCTCTAAGCGCACAGATAACACTTTGGGCCAGTTCCTTGAAGCATGTGCTGAGAGAAAAATGCCATCTGAGGCCTCCAGGAAGCTATGCCAGAATCATTATGAACAAGGAGGCATGAGGTGAGGGCATGTTGCAAGGCTGCAGCACTGCACTCCTTCTCAGTGGGAGTGTGGTTGAGCCTGGCGCATGAGGAACCACAGTCAGCAGTTAGAGGAGAGAAGGGGACATGGCAGGTCCCTGCGTCATGGCATGACCGTAGTGTAGACACATGGAATGCCCCTACCATCTGAACTGGCTGAAGGAGTCGGAGTTAACATCCACCATCAAGGCTGAGAAAAATACACTGTGGGACTGCCATGTACAAGACTGGGGTTTATGCTGACCTTATAAAAACACCACTTGCTCATTTCCGTGTTGACAAACAGGAATCAGATTTGAGCATCAATCACAGGGCCTACCACACAACTTGTATCATGGTCATGCTTCAACAGACAACAGAGTCGTAGGCGTTTCACAACAAACAGGACTGCTACTTCCTTCCCACAAGAGGGCTCTACAACTTCACTCTCCAGAATAAGGAAACGGATGCTTGAAGTAGAATTTGCGAATAACTGCAGTTCTGCATTAGCTGCTGCATGCAATCAGGCTGGGGGCACATGCTCAGCAAGGAAACAGCCCAGACTGCCATGAATGAGTAAGCAATCCTTGTGACTCCTCGAAGCCAGAGGTGTAAGATTTGAGCGACAGCAGATAAATAAGTCCCTATGAAAGAGAAAGAAATACTTTTCAGCCACCTCTGCTTAGAGTGGAGAGGTGCAATTACACACGGCCCATATTCTTAATTCCTACAATGTGGGAGGAACCTGTCTCAGCCTGTTACGTAAAGTTGCAAACAAAAGCAACAGCAGGTTGGAGATAAAACACCTGGCATAAACAGGATTGATTTCAACAAGGAGTTTTTCATTAACGCTATCCACTGGCAAGATAATAAGCAGAAGTGTTTGAGACATGAGATGGAAGCTCGCAGCCAGAAGCACTGGCAGGTTTCGTCTGCTGGTTATGCTGACATGTGGTCACTTGATGAAAAATGACTGGAAGAAGCAAGCTGTAACCCTGGCTGGTCCTTCTCCTCTGGCTTCTAGGGCCAGTCCTTCACTGGGGAGACTACGAAGACCCCTGTCCAAGTTTGCAGAGAAGAGCACACAGAGGACATCAGTAACCTAGAAAAACTCAGTCCCAGCTTCGCTCAATATAGAGACACAAAACTTGAATTCTTCCCCAGATCCTCAAGAGGCCAGATAGGAGCAATGTCTTAAATAGTACATTGCTGGTGAAAGCTTTCCATTTCTCCAAGTGGCTTTCACACCAACAGCTGCGTCCACACTTTTCCAAAGTGAGATGTAAGCAAAAACCAGCACAAGAGGCATTTTCCTCCTGACATTTCTTTTAATTGGTGTCGGTCTTGCTTTATTCTGAAGGGAAAATGTATCAAACTTCAAAAATACTAACCATGTGATTCTCCTACTATAACTTTTTCGTGCTGGAGAGAAACCTAATGCCAAGACCTTGTTCCATGATTTAAATTTCAAATTCTTCTAATACATTTTTTTTTTCCTCCTTTAACTTCAATAACGCATTAAGAATATTTTTAGGGATGGTTACCGCTTCAGTCATATGCAATCACTCAACATAAAACGCCAGCCAGAGATATACCACTAAGTCCCTATGCCCTCTCAAGCCTCAACAACTCCCTTTCAGCAAACCAATGCAATGGCACAACCTTGATCATTATGTAAAATTCCTCTCATTATCACAACAGTTATGACAAAGATGAAGGGAGACTTGCAGCAACTCTTACAACTGCAGATCTGAACAGATCCTTACAGTGTTTGCAGAACAGACGAACAAAAGAGCCTTGAAGTGTAAAACAAGCAAGCAGGCGGAACAGTTAGCTTCACTCGATACACATCATTCCTGGGGAAAAATAAATGTTTGTACAAAGCTGCACAACCAGTGTGGTCACCTGGAGGTTTTTTCATCATGTGTTTAATGTATTGACTAATTCCAAACATTTTTTTGCTTGAGTTTGCTTCCAGGTGCAAGGACAAACACCTAGTTAACTCAAAACAACTGGGGGCTCATTTAAGCCTGGTTGAAAATGGTTTCCAGTTAATAGTTTTTTCAAAGCTTTCAGAAATAATACTATTATCAGACTACTGGTGCACTGTATTTGCCAACTCTTTCCTGTCGCACTGCTATATTTCAAGTAACTCCAAAAAATGCACTTTTTTGCTTTGTTTATCAATGATTGCAGTATTAATCTGGAGAGTCAGTCTGGAGGGAAATGGGATAACAATATCTCACAATGCTGTCATTTTAATACACCATTTGTTTCAGGCTCAGGTTCCTGTTTCCATATAGCTCCTTTTACATCATATACACTCAAAAATGTTTGTGAAGCCAAATGAAATATATGTATATAAAGTCACAGTTCCCTCTTTGCACTGTGATCCAAATTTAGGAAGTCATGTCTGAAGTTACCTCTACTCAGCAAAGAATTTAAGACAGCATTTGACTCTAAACACTTCATAAGGTTCCAATGAAATAGAAGAAAAATAAATTCTTATGTGCTGAAGTGGCTCATCTGTATCACTACAGTGGGATTTGGCCATTTAAAATATAATCAGCTGATTTAGATTAGAGATTTCCTCAACCATGAGGGGAAAGACATTTTGTTCTTGTGGCTGTTTATCCAGCCTCTCTGAAAGCCCTGCTTTAGACATGCTGAGAGCTTCCTCACATGCCCACTTGTCACCAGGGTGGCAGAGAGACAGACCAGCTGCGGCTCTCACCTCTCCCAGCCATTGTCTCCAGTGCAGGCAGTACTTCTGAATGTCACCTGGGTCCCTTCAAGAGAAACAGGTGCTTCTGGGGGCAATTGGTCTGGTTTATTTCAGAATTCCTTTAGAATAGGTGGATCTCTAATTTTCAAAGTGCCTTTCTCCTTACTGCTAATAAAGTGAAGCAAGAGATGAGACATCACATCCAACCTGACCTGTAGGTCTTTAACAACAACAAAAAGATGTCCTTACTGAAGGTGACAGTAGGGAAGTCACCTTTTAATGTAGATGTAAAGCACACACACACCTGCTGAGCCAGCCATTTATATTTGTTTCACTGAGTCTAGGGTGCTATCTTATTACACATCCAAAGTCAGTAATGAACCCACCCTGACAGCCTAAGAGAATGGGACTAATTATTGAAATTCAAATAAATGTGATATTCTATAATGGGGAAAACAACTTCATGACACTTCCTTTATGAATGCTGTTTTCTCTCAAGATGCTTTGCAGTATCTTCTTGTCAACAGAAAGGACCCTTGGAGTCAGAGGACCCTTTATCCTAATGCCATGCTCAGTCAGTGACTTTTGACGGTATTGGCAAGAAATCCTGCCTGCCTTGCTTTACAGAAGTCATACCTAAGTTAGGACAAAGTTAGTGAGGCATCAGATAAAGCATGAGTTCATTACAACTAAGTGGATCTGGGGCATACAGAACCTCTGGAAATGGGATGGACATCTCTACCAAGTCCAGCAGTCCACCTGCCTGTTACACCGGAAAGTCACTGAGGGATATGTCTCTGCCCAATGGCAGTACGTGGTTTCTGTTGGAAAACAGAGGAAAAGAGCATTAGAACATTAAAAAAGAAGAAGAAGAAGAAGAAGAAGAAGAAGAAGAAGTAACAGCTTGTTCAGCGAAAATGTCAAAGGGGATGTGTGTACTAAGCTGTGCCACTCTCAGTATCATATGGTATTTGGCAAGGGAAGGCATTTCCACACAGGCAGGCTGCCCTCCATAGCCACTTCCAGCTTTCTTAGCTTTTTATAGAAACAACATGGTACAAATTACCGAGTGCTTAGCACTACTGAACAGAAAATGTAACGGGTCACTTTTTTGGGCTGTGATTTTAACTCTGAACTTTCTTCCAATTTATTTTTTTTTTTTCTTTTCAATTTTCTCTTCAGCTCCAACATCTTTGACTAGGATTTGGAAGCTTCCTGGAATAAGTGTGTTTTAAAGAGAGATTTGCCTGGTCCATGGCTGACAAATTCTGAGAGTTATTAGAAGAAGTGAAATCAATTGGTATTTAGAATAAGTTTATAAGCACTTCTTCCTATTTTATTACTCCTAGACGCATTCTGTCTACTCTGAGATTCACTGTTAGTTATTAAGGTCAGGTTTGTAAGCTAGTCTCATTCTGTGCTCCTCTCAAGCATCCTATGAATCCTGTGCAGGATTCAATTTGCTAAAGATTTATGAGTCCTTCCCATTCCAGAGTCATATACATCATATGGAAACTATTGTACAATAGAGAGCTTTGAGCTAGTCCCTCCCTGGCAATCTCCAGAACAGGATGATGAACAAATAGCTTGCAAAGCAACTGCCAGAACAGTACTGTAGCTTTTTTTTTTTTTTTTTTTTTTTTTTTTTTTTTATTTTTTTTTTTTTTTTTTTTTTGGTGTTTTTTTTACTTTTTTTAAATTTAATTATTGCTTTTTATTAGGATGATTTTGTCTTTATATCTGAATGTTTTCTGGCCAAGTCCTTTAATGGCACCAAGAAAGCAGGGAAAGGAAGACAAAGTGTGACTTGTTTTCATTGGTTAGCTCCAAGTTAGAGGTCTGAATTGTCCAAAAGTGGAACCCCTAAAGTGGCAGTCAGAGTACTTGCATGTGGGCATTCTAGCCCACAGTCTCCTTAAATGAAGATGCACAATATAAATACTACTTTTCAGTTATTTTACAATTTGTAACCAAGCTGCTACCTTGCCTGCAAAAAATACACAATCCAAAGAGAGCAATAGCTGCACTGCATAAAAATTAGCTTTATTTAGCTTATGGATATAAATATATACTAGGGAGAGATCCCCTTTAGTCAAACAACTGGTCCACCTAGTGTAGCATTCAGCAGTGAACAGAAGAAGAAAGCACATCAGAAAACATGGCAAATATAAGGTGTTTATTGTTTGCTCTGCATTATAGCTTCCAGCCATCAGGAAGGTGGTACCTAAACCATTGTTTTATCAATTGGTGTTTACTAACAGTGTTTAATCTCTAAATTTGTCTTCAGGTTATACATGTATCTGACCTACAGAAATTCATATAGTAAAAAAATAGGTGGAGGCCTCCTTCAGACACCTGGAAAAAACCTTATATCACAGGTTCTAGTCTCCATGGGGGACTTGAACCAGTCCAGTATCAGCTGCAAGGGCAACACGGCAGTTCAGGGCCCAAGCAATCCTTGAAGTTTCCAGAGTGCATGGAGGACACATTCCTGACACTGATAACTGAGGAACCAGAGCACAAAGGCAGTCCCTGGACCTGTCAGATACAAACAAGGAAGAGCTGGTTGGAAGGTGAAGGTCTGGGAAAGACTTGGCTGCACTGACTACAAGATGCCAAACTTCAAGATCTCAAGTGAAGGAAACAAGTCAAATAGCAGGATCATGATCTGGCCTCTAGGAGAGCAGACTGTCCTGTTCAGGGAGGTGCTAGGAGGAATCCCACAGGATATGATCATGGAGAGAAGAGGGGTTCAGGAGAGCCAGTTGATTTTAAAGCATCACCTCCACCAGGCTCTAGAATGGTCCATCCTGATGTGCAGGACATCCAGTGAGGGGGACGAGATGCCTCAATGGACAAACAAATAACTCAAACTAAAAAGTGTACAAGATATTTGCTTTGAGCAGGGGATTGGACTAGATTATTTTCAGAGGTGACTTCCAGCCTTCATGATTCTGTGACATTTCATCCTTCTCCACTTTTTTGTCTTTCACAATCCAACTATAATTCTTTTCTTTTTTTTT
>VXAV01006109.1:2677-25819 GCA_013399715.1 Alectura lathami | reverse complement strand
TGGGGACAGGCTGGTGGGGGTCTTGGGGACTGGGTGGTGGGATGGGGAGACCTGTGGACTGGCTGGGAAGGATGGAGGGGACACGGAGACCATCTGGGAGGGATGGAGGGGGCCTGAAGCCCAGCCACGTGCTGGGGATGAGCATCTGCTGCCTCAGAGCTCGCTGCAGGCTGTGCATGCTACTGGACCCAGTTTGGGGGCTGAAGCCCCACTGCTCCCCTTCCCCTTCTCTCTTGCAGCCATGAAGACAAAGGCGTGCATCAGCCTCATCCTCAGCGTCGCGGTGGCCGCCTGCCTGTGCCGGCCGCCAGCGGAGGCACCAGGCACCACAGGGGGGTCCCACCACCTCCCTGCCAGCCTGGCCCGGAGGGACTGGCCCCAGCCCCTGTCCCAGGAGCAGCAGCACCTCATCTCCCGCTTCCTGCCCCACGTGTTTGCAGGTACCAGGGCCCCGGAGAGGCGCAGGGTGGGCAGCCCCCAGCATGGCTCTGCCCTGGGAGGCTCTGACACATCCCCTTTGTCCCAGCAGAGCTGAGCGATCGCAAGGGCTTCGTGCAGGGGAATGAGGGGATGGAGGCCCTGCACGAACACTTCTACCCCGACTGGATGGACTTCGGCCGCCGGAGCACTGAGGACTCCGCTGATGCCGTGTAGCCGCTGCACAGAGCCCCAGCGTGCTCAGTGCATCTTTGATCCTGCAATAAAGCTTTGCACTCCATCCTCTGCTGCTTGCCTCTTTGCTGGGAAAAGCAAGGGCAGAGGGCTGAACCCCAGCGCCAAGGGGAAAAAAGGGGGCATGGCTGGAGCATGATGCAGACGCTGTACCAGAGCTGCTTCAGGTCCTCACGTTTATTGACAGGGGACAGGGCACAGCCTGGGGCGAGGGACGGAGCTGCGCTGACAGCTACACCCTGAGACACCCACCGCAGGCAGCGCTGCTACTTCTACTTGTTGGGCAGAAAGGAGTTTAAAAACCACTGGTTGCTTTCATTCACCCCCACATCCCAGCTCCACTGATGGGGGGGGCTCATCCCAGTGCACGCAGCTCCTTGCAGCTTCCAGCCCAGCGCTGCTGCAGGGCGATGAGCTGCTCCTCGCCAGGCTCAGCAGAGCAGGAGCAGTTTTATTGCCAGCAGCCAGCTCTGGGGAAGGGTCCGCAAGCCCTCAGCAGGGGTGGGGGCGGCTTGCTCCAGAGTCTTGAGCATCCCTGTACCTGGCACCCCTGCAGCAGCACGCTGGGGCCACGCAGCACCACACCGTCGTGTCCTTGCAGCCAGGGCGAAGCCCCCATGAACCAGTGCCAGGCCCTGCAGCGGCGCAGTTCGGGTGACGCTCCCCTCACGGTAAGCACAGAACAGCGGCAGGCAGGAGCCCACCTCTGTTTCCCCACAGCTGGAGATGAAGAGAGCAGAGGATGCTGCTGTGCCCTCACGTCGGCGCGTCCCGCTTGCCCCCGCGCTCCCCCCGGGCGTACGACATCTCCCCTCTGGCCACCACCTTGTCCAGCCCCAGGCGCCGCAGCTTCTCCACCAGGTTCAAACTGAAGATGCTGCTCCTGGGCGAGGGCTCCTCCTGCCCTCCCGTCTCAGGACGGGGCTGGGGGGTGCACGGGGGAAGGAGCGAGAGGGGTGCCCGGAACGTCATCGCTGGCAGCGAGGCGTTGATGCCGCGCAGCAGCAGGAGGCGGACGAGGCCCCAGGGGGTGGTGGAGGGCGCGGGGCTGGGCACGGGGTGGGAGCGCTCCGGTGAGGGGGGGCCGCGGCTCAGCCTCTCAAAGGGCCCACAAGAAGGCACGACGGCGTGACGCAGGCTGGAGGGGAGAGAGCAGAGGGGGAGGTCAGTGGGGAGCCGTGATCCAGGGGGTGCTGCTGGGGGGCTGCAGGCAGGGCTGGGCTCATTTACTGAGCATGCAGGGTTGTGGTTTGGTTTTTTTTTTTGGCCTGACACAGTGAACTCCAGCTCACAGCAAGCCCCGCTGTGTTAGGGCTATGCAACGGTGCTGGTTAATTGAGGTGCCAGCTCCTCGCTCCATCTCAACCCCGGCAGGAAGCAGGGCAGGACTTTGCTACAGCCCCACGCACCAGCTCCTCCAGCAGAGACAGGGAAAGGTCCTGGCTTATGCACAGTTCAGGGAACTGGCACCAGCTCCCACAACAGGCCGAGTCCTACAGGTGCCAGGAGCAGAGATGGCTTTGGGCTGGGGGAGCTGCTGCCTAGCACCCCTCAGTGAAGTCCCTCCTTCTTCCCCTCAAGGTGCTGGAGCCACAAAAAGCCAGAGGAGGCTGCTCCCAGCCTCGCCCCTGTGCCAGAGGCTGCTCCAGCAGCGAGACTTAGGGACACCCCACAAGCACTGGCTGCCTCTCAGAGCATCAGCAGCCTTGGGCGCCCAGGGTGCTGGATCCTTTGGGTGGCAGGGTCTGGGGATTGGGGAGAGGAGGAAGCGGTGCAGGCGGTGGGCGTCCACACGCCTTACCTGGGTGTCACCGTGGTGAGCTCGGTGGTGGGGTGGAGGATGTGGCAGGTAGTGATGGTGAAGGTAGACGGGGTCTGGGGGAGGTTGTTAACAGAGAGGAACACTGGAAGGGACAGGAGAGAGCGGGTTAATGGGACAGGCAGGGGCAGAGAGCTCCCCCAGGAGCTGTCACAGCCAGCAGAAGCATGCGCACGCAGCAAGGACGCGTGCCCAGCTGCGTTCCAGCCAGATCTTGCTCAGAGGAGGCTCAGAGAACCACAAGCCCTCCTGGACCCACTCTGTCCACATGCTCTCAGACCGTCCCTCCCCATGGAGCTGTGGCAGGCTGAAGGGACAGCAGAGGAAAGAGCAAGGGGCAAGCTGGGCAGGAGGGCAGGGAGCTGCTGGGGGCCACGTCCCGCCTGGCCCCGTGCCCCGCGCTCACCCCCAGGGCGCTCCTTGGCTTTGGCGGGCGTTGAGGTAGGGAGCAGCTGGAAGGAGGCAGCCTCCACCTCATCCTCTTCCAGGTCAGTGAGGCTGTACACCTCCTCCAGGTCGATGTCCAGCGGCCTGAAGTCTTTGGTGAGCACCCCGGGCCGGGGCACCAGGATCCCGCCCAGGTTGGGCCGTGCCAGCTGCTGCCAGTGGTGGAGTGTCACCGAGCCTGCGGGGACAGGGCCGCAGTGGAGGGGCTCAGCAAGTCCCACAGGACCCCTTCCAGCGCCTCCAGGGCTGCAAGGAGACCCCAAGAATCCCACCCCCCACCAGTGCCCCTCACCTTCCAGGGGCTTCACGATCTGCAGCTTGTCAGGCAGGAAGCTGAGGGAACCCAGGGAGAAGCTGGAGCCAGTGGTCAGCTCTGAGGCCCCCGAGCAGTTGGTCCCGGTGGACACGATGCTCTCGTTGGGTGTGAGGAAGCCGCTGGAGCTCTCCCCGCTGTCCCGCAGCCGCCACAGCTTGCGCTCCCGCTCCGCCTCGAAGAAGGAGCGCTCCTCCGAGGCATGGCTCTGCTGCCGCGCCGACAGCCGCTGCACGGCCGCCTCCAGGTCCTGGCGGCCTGGGGCCGCCCGGGGCCCCTCAGCCCTGCCGAGGGGCATGGGGTCAGGGGCTGGGGGCTAGGTCCTGCAGCGAGGCCCCCCCTTGCTGCATCTACCCCATTCCCAGGGCTTGCTGTGCCTGCAACCCACGCTGCAAGCCCCGGGCATCGCGATGGGATCAGCATCCTCCCAACGTCCACAGCCCCTCCGCCCCAAGCCCCCGCAGCACTCACTGGATGCCCTCTGAGCTGGGGTGGGGGGTGCTGCCCCCACCAGAGGGGGCGGATGACATCTGCTTGGAGCCCGGTGCGGTCAGGGGGGACTCGGAGCGTGACCTCGCTTTGGCCGCCTGGTTCACCGCCTTCACCGTCTCGAACACGCGCAGGCAGCTCCTGCGGGCAGGGAACAAGCAGAGGGGGGTGCTCAAGGCAGCCCCCAGCACTCCCTGTTGCTCAGGGCGTCGGCACTCACCTGTAGTCTGAGGAGCCACCGTCCGTCCCCTTCCTCATCGTCCCCTTGATCTCGGCCGCCAGCGAGTCCTGCAAGCAGGGGACGCGGTGTTGGCAGAGGGGGACAAGAGCCCAACCACCCGGCCAAGCCCTGCCCGCAGCCCGCACGCACCAGGGGCAGGAGGCTGCCTGCGCCGTAGCGGCTGACGGTGCTGTTGGGCAGGCTGCGGCTGCGCAGGCTCTTCACCTCCTCCTGGGCTTCCTGCAGCATCCCACCGCACTCCGCGTACTTCTCCTGCAGGTCCCGCAGCTGCGGGCAGGGGCACGGCTCAGGGCACGGACCCCTCCCCAGGGGGGGGGCTTGCAGCCAGGCCCCCCGCCCCACCCCAGCTCACCTCCGTCCGGAGCTGCTGCTGCACCTCCTTCGCCACTGCCAGGTGCTGCTGGAGCTCCTCCACCTCCGAGCCGTACTGCGGGACCAGCAGGCGGGTGAGGGGGCTGCGCCTTGCGCCCCCCCGCCCCAGCACTGGGCAGGGGACGCTGACAGCTGGGCATGGGGAGGGCTGCTCACCGCTCTGCACTTCTGCTGCAGCTCCACCACCTGCGCCAGGAGCTGGCTGATCTCCTCCTGCTGCCGCACCGTGTCCTCTGCCTTGCGGGCCAGCTCGTCCGAGAGGCAGGCAACCTGCCGGCTGGCTTCGGCTGGGGGGGAGCGGGGTCCGTCACCACCACCCCATGCAGCAGGGGTCTGAGCCCCCTGCGCGCTCCCCAGTCCAAGAAGCCTGCAGCAGAGGTGCCCCCCCACCCCCAGCCCCACGTACAGAACTGCTCCACGCAGTCGATCATCAGCTGCTGCTCCTGGTCCTCGTACTGGCTGGTCTCGGTCACAATGTTGGTGGCCTGGCGGAGAGGATGGACGGGCTGAGTGTGGTGGGCAGGAGCACCTGGAGCTGGCCAGGTACAGAGGGCGGGGGGTGCAGCATGGCCCCCTCCCACTCCAGCCTCGCCACTGGGCACCCCGTGGTCCCCCTCACCTCCACGCGAAGCTTCTGGTTCTCCTCCTCCAGGCACCTGAGTTTCTGCTGCAAGGTGTCGTACTGGAAATACTGCTGCAGGGACAGGGAGGAGTCCTGCCGGCGCAGCCTGGGGACAGCGGGGAAGGCGCTGAGAACCTGCAGCGCAGGCAGGATGGGGGCCTGGCTGCCCCCTGCCCCCCGGCTCCCAGGCATTGCCTGCAGGGCCCCAGATGCATTGGACAGCCCCAGGCCCCCCCCCCCCCAGATAGGGCCCACTCACGGTGTGGTGGGGGCAGAGGTGGCCTCGCTCTCCTCCGTGGTGGTGGTGTAGAAATGGAGCAGATCGTCCCGCATGGAGACCTCGTGGCGCAGCTGTGCAATCTGGGGGGGGGGGTGACATCAGGGCACAGCTGGGGGGCACAGCCCCTCACAGCCCCCCAGGCTGGGCACAGAGGGCCAGGGGCAGGTACCTCCTCCTTGGCCAGCTCCAGCTGCTCCTCCAGCAGCTCGTTGCGCTCCGTCAGGCTCCGGTTCTGCTTCAGCAGGGACTGCCCGATGCGCGCTGCCAGCTCCAGGTCCCGCTCTTTCTGTGAGGGGTGGGTCTGTGTCACCTGGGGCCTGTCCCCTCTCCTGCAGCCCCAGGGTCCCCGGGCACAGGTCAAGCACTGGTATACCTCATCCAGCAGGTTGGTGACGGCATCGATGTCGTGGTAGGTCTTCGTGATCCGGATGGCCCGCTCAGTGCACAGGACTGGGGGAGGAAAGGGAAGGCTGAGCCCCCGCAGTGCCCCCAAGCAGGGCTGCACAGTTCCCTGCTGCCCCCTTCCCTGCGCTGCAGCTTGCGGCTTGCCCATCAGCTCGCGCTGTCCCCTGCGTGGTGACAGGGATGGGAGATGGCTGCTGCAGCTGCACAGAGCTGCTCCGCGCTGCTCTCCAAAAAGGACTCGTTTCTGCCCAGCAGCACCAGCGCCGTGCAGGCAGGGATGCTCCCAGCAGCGCTGCAGGAAGGGGGGCATGCTCCCACCTTGACCCCATATCTTGGGGTGGCAGGGAAGGTGCCAAGGGCCCCTGGTCACAGCCAGCACCTGGCCTGGATGGGCCATCAGCCCTGACACAGGACGCATGGACGGGAAGGAGGGGACAGAGAAAGGCAGGCAGCGGAGATGGGATTGGAAGTGACATCCCCAGCAAAAAACCCGGCTAGGAGCTCTGGCATAAACAGCGAGAGGCAGCACTGCACAAAGCCGGGCTGGAGGCAGCGTCACCTCCAGCCTGTCCCCAGCCCCCTCCCCCAGATGTCCCCACAAGAAGCCAGCCCTGCCCTAGTTTCTCCATGGGGTTGCTGGCCAGGCACAGGGATCTGCTCCAGCCCATGCTTCGGTGTCAAGGAGCAAAGAGACAGAGCCTGCAGCATCCCCACCTCCATGGCTCCGGCAGGGCTCAGCACTGGGGTTTGTCCTCCCACCGTGCCCACCCAATGCCCCCTCCGGCTGGAACGAAATACTCCTGCACGCAGCCATGGAGGCGAAGGCAGCTGCAGGCAGGGCCCCAGAACCAGGCACCACACTCAGGGTGGACCTCTTCCCCAAAATCTGGGTCTCCGCCATGGCTAGGCGGGACAGGGACATCTGTCCCCACCCCCAGCACCGATCTGCCACCTGAGGAGGCTGCCAGACTGCGCCAGGCACGCGCTCAGATGGCAGCGCTGGAGCTGTGCAGCAGGAAGGACCCAGAAGCAGGCACAAGGCCCCGAGCCCTGCCTGCAGCCTGGGCACTGCCCGCGCTCCCCTCTCGTGCTCAAAGCCCCATGGCACGTGCCTCAGTTTCCCCCAATGGAGCAGCACGAGGGGCCTCGCCCCGCACCCCCCAGCCCCGCTGCGCTCCCCCAGCCGGGCAGACAAAGTGGGTTAAGAGGGGAGGCTCAGCCACACAAATCCCATTACGCCCCAGCTGGGGTTGTGTAATGGTGCGCGTCGCCATGGCAATACCCCCACTCGCCACTCGTGTCCCTGTCCAGACACCAAGAGGTGCATTCAAGGGGACATGGGGGCCAGCCCAGCCCCAGCCCCCTCCCCATGCCCTGACAGGGCCTGCTCCCTGCAGGGGTCCCCAACCGTACCTCGTCAGGCCGCTGAGCTGTTAATTGGAAATAATTAGAGCATGAGCATCGCTATGGCGTGAGCCAGCAGCAGGCCCTGGGAGCCATAAGGCTGACAAACACGTACGCACCCGCGCCAACTGCCGGCTCCTACCCAGCATGGTGCAGGGACCCCCGCTCCATGGGAGGAGAGACCCTAGCCCCACGCTGGGGGGACCCTTCCCCATCCCTCCACATGCCACCACTGGAGCACAGCCCACCCTCCCTTGGGGGAGGTCACTGCGACCCCCAAAGGGACCAGGCAGCAATCTCCTCACGGTGAGTGGGGTTACGGGGGGCTGCCGACCCCAGGGGCAGCATGGCACGGACCAGGGGGTCTAACCCCTGGGGGAGAGCAGAGAGGACTACGGCAACTACTGGGGGGACCCCAGCCCAGCACCACCCTGCCGCTGCAGCCCCAGACCCGCGCACCCCGGGCCGCCCCCACCTTCCTCCAGCTCGCGGGCGATGGGGTCCGCGCCGCCGCCCCGCTCCGCGTTCCCGTTCAGCTCGTCGTAAGCGGCGGGGCTGCTCCAGATCTCCATGGTGCCGTGCCCACCGCTGCGCTCCGTGCCGAGCCGATGCTATTTTATTGACTACTGCTGATGTTTCTTATTACTGATTTCTACTACTGATACCATTGNCTCGCTCCCCGTGTGCCCTGGGGGCACGGTCCCCATCAGGCCCCCCCACGGAGCCGCTCCCCGTCCAGGCACCGCAGGTCCAGGCTCCCCATGGGGCGCCAGGGGATGCGCTCTGCATCAGAGAGGGGTCCTGCTCAGCTCTGGGGTGCCAGGCCCCGGCCCCTGGCCCCTCGTGGACACCGAGGGGTCTGGGCACTGCATCCCCTCAGTGGTGCCAAGCACTGGCTGCCAAGAGGGGACACTGAGGGGTCGCTGGTCCCTGAGAAGCAGCTTTGCAGGGCTGACCCCACACGGGTCACGCACAGGTGGCAGCTTCTGCCCCTTTGGAGGGACAAGGAGGGGTTTCAGGTCCCTAAACCTAGCCTGTGTGCAGGGTTGGGGTGCCAGTGACGGTCACAGGCCTTTGCCAAAGCTCCCTGCCATTCACCTCCTTCTTCTGCCCCGCGCTGCCCCCAGGCCTGGGTCTCCACAGTCACTGACACAGCACACAGCAGGGTGCAAATCCCGCACAGTTGGGTGCCCAGTGCGGCGCTGGGACCCACGGGAAAGGGCTTCTCCATCCTCCTGAAATGGGCAGCAACCTGCCTCCATCCTCACTCAGCAACCGCCTGCTCTGAGCCCATCGGGGCTGCCCCCCACGTGCTCCATGCAGGGTGCCCCGCGCTCACGGGCTGGCACCCCCAGCTCCTCTACAAACAGCTCTGTGCAGAGGCAGGGCCGAAGCAGGGAGAGCTGAATAAATCATGTCGTGTTTAAATTATGGAGGAGCTGCATGGCACGTTGCACAGGCTCAGTGGGCAGGAGGCAGCAGGGCAGCGCCCACGACCCAGCAGGGCCGTGCAGAGCCACAGAGCACTGAGTGTTCTCAAGCAGGATGCCAGCGGTGCGATGCCGATGTGCACAGTGTGTCCGCAACCGCCTGCTCCCAGTGCCTTTCCTCGTTAGTACGGAACTAATTAATGATCGACGAGGCTGGGGCTGGAGCTGCCCTGCAGCAGCACACGATGCCTTTATTTGCCTGCTGGATTCCCACCCGCTGGACCCTCCTTGTAGCATCCAGGATCCTGACCCCAGACCTCATCCTGCCTCAGCCACAGAATCCCCCCTGAGCTGGGGCAGGGCGCAGGCCCACAGCCTCTCCCCTGTCCTTGTGCTGCTGTTTCTGCCTGGGGATGCTGCAGTTTGCAGGCAGGGACCCACCCTGCGGACACCCCAAGGACACAGCGTGCAGTTCGTTGTGGGCAGGCAGGAGCTGCTTCCTCCTAATCCCCTGCCGGAGGATTTGCTCCTCCATGCAGGTCTTCTGCGTCTGCAGAAGTGGATTACAGGGGGCTATTTCTGATGGCAGCTTAAAGGGCTGGGTGAAGGGATGAAGGAGTGTGGGCCCCCACCATGCCAGCACACATACATGGTCCCCGGGTGCCAGGGCACAGGTAAACGTGACACAGAGAGGGGGTGGTGATGCACAGGGCCCTGCTGAGCCGCACCGTGCAGATGGGGCTGGGCACTAAGTCAGTCTGCTGTTTCTGTAGGGCTGGGGGTCTGATGGCCATGGGGGCTGGGAAAACCACAGGGGCGGCCGCAAGCACAAGCAGGACACAGCTGGGGGGTTGTCCCCAGCCCCTTGTACATGGGTGGGGGCAGTCAGGCTGGCAACCCAACCCCATTGCCCTACATCTGCCCCTCCCAGCCCTTCGTTTTATTCCTGCCCCCAGCGCACCTGCACCAAGGCAAAAGCAAAGCACAGACCCCACCTGTGCCCCTCGCCAGGTCCTGACCCCATGTCAGCCCCAGGTCCCAACCCCACACCAGGGTGGGTGTCCCACCCCACAGAGCCACAGCACAGGCGTGGGTGGGGGGGATGCACAGGGGTCCCCGGGAGATGTCGAGGGCTCTCTGCACGTAGCTGGCTCAGCTCAGCAAAAGCCACTCCTGGAATTAGCCCGGGATGTTCTGGCCAAGGAAATCCACCCCGCCAATCCCGTTAAGAGCGATTAGCTCCCGCACTGCCCCGTCGCCCCCTCACCCCAAAACTTGTGCCCTGCTGCCAGGCGGGCCCTCCGCCAGCCCCATGGCATGGGCCAGGCACTCACGGAAGTAGCACAGAGTCTCCTCGATCTGCTGGGGGGTCAGGGGGGCTGTGGGCTGCAGGGCGGCAGAGGGGTTGCGCAGCCAGTCCTCGTGGTCATAGCCAAAGACGGTGTCGGCCCGCAGCGTGTAGCGGGGCAGCTCCTCGCCCAGGAGGCTGATGATCTCCACCTCCGAGACATCGCCACTGCACAGGTCTGGGGACACGGGGACATGGTGTCAGCAGGGGGCTGGGGGCACCCGGGGTCGGGATGAGGGCAAGGAAAATACGTGGAGGGGTGCAGCGGAGGAGAGCTTCCTGCACCCCTCTGTCCCCGTGGGGTTTGGGGCTGGTACCACCAGCAGGCAAGTCACCCCCAAAGCCACTCGTGCAGCGCCTGGGGGAGCGGGGATCCCAGCGCAGGGTGGGGAGCAGGGGCACCCTCACCCCCTCTCTCCCCAGCCCTCTCCCCTCCGCCCCCTCCCTTCCTGCGGGCTGGGTCCTGCTGCCACCTCCTGGCCACGCGCAGCGCAGCCAAGTGGCACTGGGGACACTGGGGATACGAGGCGAGGGATGCCGGGACGGCGTCCCAGCTCCGGCCGCCCGATGGGGACGGGAGGAAGCCCGGAGCTACCCGNNNNCGCCGGCCCGACCCACCGGTGATGGTCGCAGCATCGCGGCGGCTGCCCGCAGCACGGGGCGCAGCGAGAGGGGCCAGGCTGGGGGGCGTCTCCTGCGGGACGGCGGAGTCCAGCTTGGCGTTACATGGGGGGCTCGGCAGCCATGGGGCTGCGCCTTCCCCCTAGCGCTGGCGGGCGGCAGGGTCCCTCCTCCAACCAGTGCCTGGGGAGAAGGAGCCATTAGGGTGATGTGCTGGGGACCAGGGATGCATCCTGCCCCCCAGCCATGAGCTTATCCCTTGTGTGTCCCATGGTGCCCTCCGCACTAGCCAAACACCTCCCTTGGGTGGCCTCTGGGGCTTGGGGAGACCTGGGCAGCAGCGCCTGTGCTCAGGTTACAGTGGGGACACAGGGACCGCAGGGACAGCCAGCACCAGGACGGGCCCCAGCTCAGGTCCCACTGCGCTGGGTGGCTGCAGGGCAGTTCTGAGGACGGCGCAGGGTCAGCGTACCTGCTAAGCGCTGCTCCACGCCACCAGGTTGGTGTCTGCTATGTGATGCGGGGTCTCAGCACCAAAGCAAGCACTTGGTGACATCCAGGGGATGAGGATGCTCCGAAGGGGCCGGGCGGGACCCTGCTCCCCATGCAGGCGCCTGGCAGCGGGCGGACTTAGCCGCGGTGCCGCAGCTCACGTGGGAGCCCTCGGGAGCCCCACCTTGCCGAGCAAAGTTCAGCTGCCATCCTCCACCCCACTGCCACCAGGATGCAAGGCGCAGGCCTGCGTGCAGCCAGGGCAGGGCTAGGCAGCACCTGTGGCGGTGCCAGCCCAGCCATAAACACATCATGAGACCAGCCATAAACCCACATGACCCTGCCACCTCTAGTGCCCTCAGCTCGGGCTGCAGCTGCTGACGGCCCTGCAGTCCTGGGACCGCCAGGGACAGGCGTTCCAATCATGCCCCATGCTCCAACCCCAAGGGCTCCCTCCCTCCCCATTTGTCCTTGAGAAGAAACAGGACCAACCATGCCATGCTGCGGCTCACCCAAATCCCCTTCCCCACCCTGTGCTGAGAAGCTCGCAGCAGCTGAGTGGTGCTGCAGGCAACTGGGCTTGCTCTGGGTTATTTTTGCCCCCACAGCTGCTGCAGCAGGAACCTAGGGCTGGGGGAGGAGAAAGAAGCTTGTGGGTGAGACAGGAGCTGGGCTGGAGGGGCAGAAGGACATGGGGAGCTTCCCCATGGGAACATGCAGCTCGATTGTCACCGCACGGGAAGGGCAGAGGTACCCAGACTGCTCTGGTGCCGCTGCCCAGTGCTTGGTGTGGCTGCAGAGTGGTGAGGCCAACGGGCAAGGACAAGGGCAAGGACAAGGCGGTGGCTCAGCCCTGCTGCTGGCAGGAGGGTGGCTGTTGTCCTGCCCTGCCCTGGCCCAGGGGATGTCCCCAGAGGAGTCCCCAGCTGGGAGCATCCCTGCTGTTGTGCAGGGCCTCAGCTGCTGCAGTCCATTAGATCCCATCCCAGAGCAAGAGGCTGCAGCATCCTCCAGAATGGGCCTCTCCCTGCATCCGAGGGCACAGGGAAGGACACCTGCCCTAGAATCAACTCCATTGCGCTGCCTCTCTCCCCTGGGGAAGGGGCTCTCCTCCCCCTCCCCGGGCCTCAGGTCCAGCCCCCCCAACACCTGACCCTGCGTTGCTGGCATCAGACCTCAACACGAGTGACCTCATCGCGGGTTTAGTGCTGGGCTGAGCCTGCGCCTCCCTTCCCCCCGCAGAAATGCCCTCCGCAGCATCAGCCTCTCCCCGTACAGCAGGAAAATCCCTTCCTCCTCCCAGACTTCCTGCTTCGTACAGCTGGGAGCACAAAACGCAGCCAGACCCCACCCACCGCGCCCGAGCCCCCTCCCCAGCCCTGCAGCTGGTCCGTCCCCTCGGGGCTGGGCTGGCACCGCCGGGACCCGTCCCTGCTGCCATTCCCGAGGCCACGGAAGCCTAAGGGAGGAAAATTCCACCCGGGGCGGGAGGTTTCCAAGACGGAAAACTTGGTCAGTGCCTGGGGCTGCCGAGCTGGGGCTGCGGGGATGGGTCGAGGCGGAGCTGCCGGCAGATGGCAACAGGCGGCCGGGACGGAAACGAGCGGCGGGGCAGGGCGAGCCCGGGGCTTCCAGGAGCTTTGCCCAGGGAAGAGCAGGGGACAGGCTCGGGGAGCCGGGGAATGCACCCCGCCTTGCCTCTGCTCCCGGTGGCCCCAGGGTCCCGGCCGGCTCCCAGCGCCCTCACCCGGCGAGCAGCACCCAGAAGCTATCCGGGCTGGGGGCTTCTCCCCATTGCCCATCACGGCAGCAGCACTGGGATGCTCAACAGCAAAGGGATGCTCGACCCTGGCCTCGTCCCCCCAGCCCCTCCGGAAACATCCTGGTCCCCGCCGCGCTCCCACGGCCTGCCCGGAAGGCAGCTGTTGTTTCTGTTGTTTTGCTCGCTCCTGATCCTGGCACGGGCCACAGCAGGAAGCGGAGCCGCATCACCCCTGCTGCACCGGGGCTTGGCCGTGGCCCCGCGCCCGTGGGACAGGGCTGGAGCCGGCCCTGCTCCTCCAGTTTCGCCCCTGCCCAGGGTGCTGCAGGCTGGTGCGCAGAGAAGGGACGCGTCCCCGAGCGGATCCAGGCGCCGGGGACCGCAGCACTGCACGATGGACGTGAACCTCCCCACCTGGCCGTGTTCTGCCGCGGCCCGGCCCCCACCCTGCCTCCCCTGCATGGCAGAGCTGGGGGAAAGCGCCAGGCTGGAGCGGGGCTGATGCCGATGGTGAGCGGGGACGGCTGTGACTTTGTTCCTGGTTCCCTTTGATCGCATCCCCCCATCTCCCCAAACGAGCTTTGCTACAGGAGAGAGGAATCTAGGAGCTGATGTCCTGGCTCTCCAGCTGCCGCCTCAGCGCCGTGCCGGTGCCGTGCATCTCGGCCAACACGCAGTGACTGCAGNCCATCCAAGGAGCAGGCACAGCCCCTTGCTGTCCCTGCAGTCTAGAGGTACAAACCCACCCGGGGCCACCCTGTCACCCTCCCAGCCCAGCAGGCAGAGCTACCCCCCAACTCCTTCAGCAGCCTCATAGGGACCCGCCCCAGGTTGTCTGCTACCCTGCAGCCAGCTCCCGGCAGCGGCCACCCCTGTGACTGCATCCCCTGGGACAGGTTCCTGGCTGAGCCATGGGGCACAGGGGGACGTCGCTGAGCAGATGGGCGGCTGTGAAGTTCGTGGGTAACTTTGGGAAGTTTCCACCTCCCAGCGTGATCCCAGCCTGGCGCCCGGAGCCGCTTCCATGCTGCTCTCCAAGGGAGCAGCTGTCAGAGCGAGCATTTCAGACGAGAAGATTTCCTCCTGCCATCTGCTCCTGCTATTAAAGCCAGGCTTCAGAAGGAGGCAGGCAGGTTGGACGGGAGTAAATCACTTTTTTTAACCTAGCTCCTCGCAGCTCCATCCCGGCTGCGCTCTATCAATCACCGGGGCTCGTTCACGGCACACACGTTTATCCCTCAGAGCTCATTAAAATGAGCAGAGATGAGACGCCGGTGATGCTGCTTAATGAACAAACATCTTAATTACTGGGAGCTTTTACCTCCTGCCGGAGCAGACGAGCAACCTGCACGGAGCCAGCATGCAAATGCCCCAGCACCAAGTGCAGGTGCTGGTGTGGCTGGGGCAATGCCCACCTGCACCCTGAAAGGGACTCATGACCCCCCCCCAAGCTGACGGAAGAACAGGCTGGCGGCAACGCAGGGCTGGGGGGGTTATTTTATTCTTTGCTTTGGTCTATACAAAAACAACTTACAGAAATAATAAAATCTTCCCTTCCTGAACCACGCTCCAGAAACAGTCCATCCACTTCCAGGCGGAGCATTAAGCCATCAGATCCAGAGCCTCTTTAGAAAAGTCATTAAGTAAGGGAAGAGGGGACGGAAACACACCACTCACCGAAAAGAAGGGAAACGGGTTAGAATGTGCAACAGAGATCAGTACAAGGACACGGTTCCTAATGCTGGAGTCACTCCTCTATTGTTACTGTTAGGACAGGCAGTTACACAAAGTCAGCTCCCAACGGCTGATCAGAAAGAATTAACCCACGGACATCCCAAAGGCTAAAACGAAGGTCCTGGGGCACGGCTCCGTTTGTTTTCAGCAAACCTCAGGCTGGCCTGATGAAATCAGAGTTTGGAGAAAACAAAGGGTTTCTCATGTTAGATTCCTCTTCTAGAACACTAACACGCAGAACAGACAGTGGGGAAGTTAGAAAGCACAAACTTAAAGACGGCAAAAGCCGTTGGCACCATATTAAAAATAAAAAAGAAATATATATATTCATAGAAAAGACTATTTTGCCAATGAAAGGTAGATAAGGATGCAGGATTTGTGTGTTTTAAAGCTTCAGAAACAGTATCTTGGATGCTGAATGCGGCAGTAGGTGCTTGAAGCAGTCCCAGGACGAAGGACCTTCACAGACCCACAGCGAAGAGAAAAAAACTGAGAAATGGAACCTCTTGTGGGAATGGAAACGTTTGTCTTCAGGCACTTCTGTCTCCCAAGTCCTTCTCGCGAATGCTCAGCTCTGGGGCCACCCTCTCTGTATGGAGCAAACACCTGCATGCAGCAGGAGCTGATGTCACTGCGGGGTTCGGGGAGCAGAGCCCCGGCCCCCCTTGGTCCCCCCCGTTACCTGGTGGGGCTGCGGGTGGTCAGGCGAGCATGTGGTCAGCGAAGGGCGCCCGGACGCCGTCGCTGTAGGCATCCATGGGGTAGTCTCCATCCATGTCCACGTGAATGTCGATGGGGTCCAGTGGGATGTCACCCGAGTACATGGGGCGGTAGCCGGGGTCCAGCTCTGCCAGGGGATGGGGGACATGCTCAGCACCCACAGGTGGCAGCCCCCTGGCCTCTTTGGGCACATGGTGCTGCGAGGGACACGATGGCCCCAAGGCTGTGGGATCTGCAGGAGGGGATCTGCTGTACTCACCGTCTGAGTAGGGCTCGTTGATGGGGATCATGCTCTGAGCCTAGGAAAGAAGGCGGCATGGTTTGAGACTGATCTGGTGCGTGGCACCCCTGCCCATGGCACGGGGGTTGGAGGATCTCTGAGGTCCCTTCCAACCCAAGCCATTCTATGATCCTGTGAGACACAGGGAACGCGCACGTGGGGCGCTCAGCGTCCCAGGCCCATGACCCAGGGCCGTCCACCTCCACCTGCCCACCCACCACTGCCATCCAAGCACTACCAGGTGGCACTGGGGGCTCCGGCAGGCAGGAGGTGGCCGTCCCAGCCCCATCCCCACCACCACGATGCTCACCGCCTCCCACGCCGCGGGGTCGTGCTTGAAGAGCGAGTTGGTCAGCTCCACGGACACGCGCTTCCTGTAGTCAGGGTTCTTGTCCTCCGAGATCCGGAAAAGCACGGCAGCCGCGTAGGTGGCTGCAGGGGGACAGGAGCCCTGAGCTGACCTACTGGAGCCAGCCCCAGGGTTCTGCCTCGGTGAGCAGAGCCCAGCACAGGGCCATGGGGCTGGGGGTGCTGCACTGACCTGTCCCCTCATTCCTGGAGTGCAGCAGCTCCATGAGCGGAGCTGAGGCCCCCTCAGCGTCAATGGCATCTGCCGCCTCCTTGTCCTGGGCCAGCTCGCACAGCACGCCGGCCGCCACGCGCTGGATGTTCTCCACCGGCGAGTACAGGAGCTGTCAGGAGAGAGCAGCAGCAGCGTGGAGCTCCGTGTCCCTGACGCAACCTGACACAGGCACGTGTGCTCCCAGCCCTGTGCATTGCTGGAGGTTGGCACGGCGCAGCCCCGCGTCCCCAGCCCCTACCTGCACGAAGAGGGGAATGGTGTTGAGCCGGAAAATCTCCATGCGGTTCATGGGGTCCCGGGCCAGAATGTGCAGCGCTCCTGTGCACCCCTCCACGATCTCCTCCATCTTAACACCATCCTGCAAGGGATGCACACTCAGCCAGGGTCCCCACGCTTGGGGCACAGGAGCATGGGGATAGGCAATCACATGGGGACAGACAATTCTGGGGACACCAGGCCATGCTGTGAGCGGAGAAGAGGGGCAGGACTAGCCCCGCCAGGACTCACCGTGTAGGGCTGCTGTGTGCCAGCTGCCACGTGACGCTGAGCATCCTGGTGGGCCTTCACCAGCAGCTGGACCAGGCGCGGGATGACAGCCGCCTCCTGCAGCGGGGCATGGTTGGCTGGGCACAGGGCCAGGTTGCGGATCAGGCCTATGGTAGCCTGCAAGGGGGAGGGGAACAGATACGTCAGATGGGGACCAGAGGCACGGGGCACCCCACGGCCCCCCCCACAGCGTGGGTTGACTCCAGCTTCCTGCATCCTCCAGCACCGGATCCGCCTCCCCCACTGCCGGGAGGGCGGGGATGGATTTCACTGAAGCAGCCAAGCACAAGCAATTTCCTCCCATTAGCAGCCATCAAGGGCGCAGCCCTACGGAAATGCAGCTGCCGGCGATCGCTGCCTCCGTGCACAGCTCCAACTGCAAGCCACCCCCCAAGCCCAGCAGCCCGGGGGCTCACTTGAGGCCAGCCCCTGGCTCCCAGCAGCTCCCCCAGCTGCTGCTCACCTTGACCAGCGGCCACTGGTTGGGCTGGTTGAGGAGCTTGACGATGGCGGGGATGCCGTAGTTGAGCCGCACGGAGTTCTGCGCCATCTCGGCCTCGGGGTGCCGGCTGGTGAGGTGCCGCAGAGCGCACACGGCTGGCTCGGTGATGTCCTCCTTGTCGCCTGCCCGCAGGATGGTGTGGATCAGGGCCTCCACCCCGTTCGACTGCGTCACCAGGGTCTTGTTCTTGCTGTTGTTGCAGGTCAGGTTGGAGAGGGTGCCGGTGGCACACGTCAGCACGTTCACGTCGTCGGAGCTCAGCTGGTTGACCAGGATCTTGAGGACGCCGTCCAGGCCCTCCTGTGGGAGCAGGGACAGAAGTCAGAGCGGTTCACCCCCTCCTGCAGCAGACCCTGCCCAGCACCTGCTTAGGCTCCATCCAAGCCTTTCCCCTGCGGGCTGGCGTCAGTGTGGCTCCCTCTGTGTGCCTGCTCTGGGGAGCCTCCTCCCTCACGCTAAACACTGGGCTCTTCCCCCAGATCCCAACCTCTCCCCTCCCTCCAGTCCCAGGCTCGCGTCTCCGCAGCCACCGAAGCTCGTGTACCCCTCGCTCCACCCCAGTGCTTCTCAGCATCATCTGGGCAGCTTTTCTCAGAGCTCAATATCCCCAGCAGGTTTTCCCTGCTGGAAGCACGCAAACAATGCGGACTCCAGCTGTTCAGAGCAACGTGAGGAGCCAACATTCCCCAAACGATCCCAAGGTGACCACAGCCACAGCTGTGCAAGCAGGGCCAGGAAGGGGTTAAAGCGCTGTGGCCAGAGCCAGGGGACCCGGCTGCACGCCTCCACCGCCAGCGCAAATAGTTTCCACACTGCATCAGGCGCTAATCTTCGTGGAGATGCAGCCTGAGCACATGGGGAACACATCAGGAGGCAGCAAAGGGCTGGGAAAAGCAAGCCCAGCGCAGAGCCCTGGGCCACCCTTGAGCTCCGCAGCTCCGGGTCAGCGTCCTCGCTGGAGCAAGGAGCTGCAGGGTCAGGGCAACGGGCAGCCCCGAAGATGCTGCTGCAGCTGGTGGGGATGCAGAGCAGCACGAGGATGATGCTTTGGGATCAACCTGGCACGGGGCTCCGCGGAGAGGGGCAGGCAGCCTGGAGGAGCTCCCCAAAGAGCTGTGCTGAAGCACAACGCAGCGGCCCCCAGACTCACCTGCTTGGTGGCCACGTCAGAGAGGTTTCGCAGGGTCCACAGACAGTTTTGCACCAGCCTGGGGCTGGAGCTGGTCAGGTGCTTGCCCAAAGCCTGCATGCCGCCTGCCAGGGAAATGAGACACCGGCCCGTCTATAAATATCCAGACATGCAAAGCTTCCCAGCAGAGAGGAAAAGAGAGCAGCAGCGGCTCTTTGCATGGCAAGCGCGGGCTGGATGCCACTCGACTGCTGCCTCCAACGCGCGGCGTCGCCTTGTGGCTTAGCGGAGGCTAAATGTGGAGCAGGAAGGCAGCTCCTGCCCGCCAGCCGGGCTGGCTCCTGCCCACGCACAGCCCGAGGAGAAGCGCTTCAGCAGGCAGCCACAGCCAGAAACCAGGCCACATGCAGGTGGCTGTACCTGGCTGCGTCAGCCCAGAACCCCATCATGCGTCAGGAGGCAGCCCCAAAGCCTCTTACCAGCCTCGACGATCGCTGGCTTGTTGCTGGGACACACCGACAGCACCTTGAGCACCCGGCTCGTGGTCCACAGCAGCTTCTCGTAGTTGTAGCTGCGCATGATCTGCACCAGGGCTTGGGGGCCTCCGTTGGCCAAAATGATCAGCTGCAAGTCAAGAAGGCCAGGGTCAGGGTGTGGGCAGCCGTGTGCATTGCAGACCCTCAGGACAGGCAGCATCGCCTCATCCAGGGACCAAACCCCACGGCCCTGCGCTCTGCAGCCACGTCAGGCTGCAGGGTCTCGTGTGTAGGAGGAGAGAGAAGCAGCCAAAGAACAAAGATAGAGCCTCTGCCCCGAGCAGCAGAGGGAGAAACCCAGCCAAGCCGACCTACCGGCCAGACTGGGACCGTCTGCGCTAGCGCCTGCAAGGGCTCAGATGTGACAGCAACGCACAGCACAGTGACAGCTGTCCCCTCCCTGCCCCACACCAGGTGCCACCGGGTGCCCCGGGGCTCACCTTGCTCTCTTGGTTCCCGTAGGCGAGGAGCTGAAGGCAGTCGGTGGTGATGGCCAGGAACTTGGGGTTGTTCTTGTTCAGCAGGGGCACCATCTTCTGCAGCCCGTCGGCCAGGCGCACGGCCATCTTGGCACCCTCCTGGTACAGCAGCAGGTTGTGCAGGGTGGTGATGGCGTAGAAGAGCACCGACTCGACCGGTGAGCTGCAGGCAGCACGGAGCCACGTCAGCACGGGTAGCAGCAGAGCAGGTGCTACATGCACCCCACAGCTGTGAGCCTCCCAGTGGGTCCGCGTGTCCATGAGGGTGTCCAGTGCCCACCACTGCCCTGACCCCGTGCGAGCATCTCAGACACAGGCACTGCAGCACGAGGGACTGCTGCCTTCCTCCTGCCCCCATACAGGTTCCAAATGCATCCACCTGTGGCTTTTGCAGGTTGAACAGGTTCAAGGTCTCCCGTTTCATTGAATCACAGCACAGTTTGGGTTGGAAGTGACCTCAAAGCCCATTCAACCCCAGCCTCTGCCACAGCAGAGACACCTCCCACTGGACCAGGCTGCCCAGGGCCCCATCCAGCCTGGCCTTAAGCACAGCCAGGAATGGGGCATCCACAGCTTCTCTGGGCAGCCTCCAGCATCTCACTGTCCTCACAGCAAAGAATTTCTTCCTTATAGCCAACCTAAACCCGCCCTTCTTCAGTTTCAGCCCATTACCATTTGTCTGGCACTCCCGTACCTGAGCATCCTGACGAGGGCCGGGATGCCACCAGACTTGAAGATGGAGAGCAGGCCCTCGCGGTGGTGGGAGAGGTTGTGCAGGATGCTGGTGGTGCAGCGCGCCGTGTCCAGGTCGCTGGTGTTCTGCATGGTGCGCACCACGGCCGCCACGATCTGCGACGACTGCATCAGGGCGCGGCGGGACGCCTCCTTCTTGGAGAGCTGGTTCACGATCATGGCCGCTTTGCTGACAACCACCTGGGGTGGGGACAGGAGGCAGGGGGTGGGCAGGGGTCCCACGGCACACCAGTGTTCCCGCTCCGATGGGGCCGCCCCACACGAGGCCGCCGGTTTTAACAACTCGTCCACCACGCTCCAGGAGCTGCAGCACACGGTCAGCCCCACGGCACAGGGGGGATCGGAAGGAGATGGGAAGCACACCCCAAGAGCCCCGCAGCAGAACGCCCCGAGGGACGCGCAAGTGAGACGTTCCTGCTTACCGGGTCCTCATCATTGAGCAGCTTGGTCAGCTCCGGGATGGCGCGGGTGGCCAGCTCAGCGTCGTCCTGATAGTTGATCAGGTGCACGATGGCCGACTTCAGCATCTGCGAGGGCTCCGCCAGGCGCTGCACGTTGGTCTGCTGCCCCTCCACCTGCGTGGTGATGAGCAGCGAGCGGTCCTCCACCGTCTCGGGATACATGGCAGCGCGGACGCGCTGGGCCCGGGTCATGGCCAGCTGAGCCTCCATATCTGCTGCGGGGGAGATGGGGAGGCAGCGTGAGGCTGGGCTCTGTTGGAGGAGCGCTCCCAAGCCCTGCTTCCCAACTGCAGCGAGCTGAGCAAGAGCCCAGCGTGATGCCACCGGCCACGTCAGCAGTCCCTGCACGTCCTACGAGGAGCCAGCACTTCCAAGTGTAAACAGACACGGCAGCGCAGAGATAAGACAACACTCAATTAGGCAGTATGATTAGGCACTTGTCACACAAGGCCTGTTAATTAAAAAATTAAGGGCATTTTTAACTTGGGACCAGCTGGCATTGGGGATTGGGAAAGGACACGGTCAAGGCTGTGAGGCTGAGCATAGCAGGAGTGTCCCCAGCACATCCCCCTCCCAGCACAGGGCAGGAACCATGCAGGGCTCTGCTTCCACCAGGAGCAGCAGCTCCATCCTCCAGGACTCATCCCTGGTGGGGAGCTAGCACAGGTCTGCCCTCTTTTTGGGGATAAGGCGAGGGGAAGCATCTCCTTCAGCACCACAGGCTGCACCAACTGCGCCCCGGCTGCCAGATTTACGGCACACCAGTGGCTTTGCCAGCCACACTGAGGCAGGTTTCCCGAGCAGACAGGCACTGGAGCAGACGCTGATCCGCGGGCAGGGATCTGATGCTGCTCCCCGGAGCCAACCGACCGGCTGCGACGCGTGCTCAGCTCAGCTCAGCACAGCGCGGGCTGGCTGCGTGCCCTCGGTGCGAGAGCTATTGGCGCAGGGGAAGGACAGCGGGGGGGGGGTATTTTGGGCAGCAGGGTGCAGAAGGCTGTGTGGAGCAGTGCCACAAGGGCCACGGGGGGGTAGAGGAAGGCAGCAGAGCCCTATGCCCCCCACCCCCATCCCCTACCTTGCGCTTGGCTCTGGCCCTGGCCCCCGCCCTGGCAGTAGCTGGTGGTGGTCGTCTTCTTGATGGTGTACTGCTTCCCATACACCTCGTCGTCATCCCCCATGCACTTGCTGCTGACGGAGGGCACTTGGGTGTTGACGCCGGAGTGGATGCCCGAGTCGTAGGTGTAGGTCTGCTGCCACTCCGTCACCTTGATCGGCTGCTCCATCATGTTCATCACCTCCATGGCTGCTCTGCGGGGCAGGAGGGGAACGTCAGATCCCAGACCCTGCAGCCGAGCACGGCCGCCAGCAGATCTCTATCTGCCCTCCTCCCCCGAGCGAGATGAAAGGCGGCCCAGCGCTGACGAACCCACAGCTCAGCACTTTGCTGCTCCTGTTCAGACACGCACCGGGCTGCAAGCAGCGCGCAGCCGCCAGCCAGCGCCCGCCACGCGAGACCGGGTCCTGGTGGGAATGGGCCACCCTGTTTAAAGGTGGCTTTCTGGAGACGGGACGAGGCTGAGACTCAAAGGGACACTCCTAAAGCCCCTAAAAATAACCAAGCAGAGCCAGCGGCTGGGCTCTCCTGCAGCAGCGCAGTGCCCGCAGTGCAGCGGTCCCCACCAGCCTCACCCAGGCTGAGCACAGCCCCATGCTCACGGTGTGCCACAGCTGTGAACAGCTCAGGGAGCAGCAACACCCCCAGCACAGGAGGCTACAGGAGCAGAGGGCAAGCCGGGACCCACGGGAGGTCCCACGCAGACAGGAGCAGCTGCCTGCATGGTGATGCCGTGAGTCACCGCAGGCTGGGGCCGACGCCAGGCTGCTCCCTGCCAGCCTCCAGCAGCTCTCAGCCTCCAGGGATGAGCCCTGATGTTTGCAAATGGGTCTCAGAGACCAGACTCCCCAAAAGCACACCACAGCTGCACGGTGCTGGCAGCCCAGAACTCCAGACAATGCAGCCCAGGTTTACTTTAGAGCAGGGCTGGGTTTCTGTTGTCTGTAGGCTGGGGATTTTGGGGAGGAGGGGCGAGAGAGGATCACAGCCCACATGAGCTCAGGGGGCAGGAGGCTTCGGGCTGAGTCACTAGCCCCGCTTGCAGCCCCCATCCCTGTCCCCCTGCCACACGAGGCCACAAGGCAAGGATGAGTCAGAGTCTCAGACTCGATAAGAGGCCAGGGAGCAGCGCTGCCAAGCAGAGGCATAACCACCACCTGCACCAGCACGGATGCACGCAGCAGGCGGCACTGCGTGCCCACGGCCCCACTCCAGCACAGGGCTTGGTTGGGGGGGCAGGGTGCCCAGCGGGGCCCCCCAGCATCCTCCTGCAGGAGCGAGGGGTGGCAGGACGAGCCCCCCCCCTCCCCGGCTCCGCACNTGGGTGGTGCCGGGACGCGGATTGCGCAGAGCTGGGGGGGGTGGGGGGGGGTGCGGGCAGCTCGCACGGGCTCGCCCCAGCGCTGCGGGCTGTTCCCAAGCAGCAGCGAGCAGCACAGGCCGACACTCACCAGGAAAACATCCCAGCCCAGGTAGTGAAAATTCCTTCCTGACAAGCAGGGCAGAGGCTGGGGTGCAGCGAGCCAGGAGCATCCCGCATCCCGCCGTCCCTCATTTCCCCCCCCCCCCCCCCCCCCCCCCACCT
>VXAV01006108.1:125747-179687 GCA_013399715.1 Alectura lathami | reverse complement strand
GGACACAAAACATGGCCAGTGCAGCCAGGTGGGTGCAAGGTGCCCCAGCATCGCCCTGCTCAGTGCACAGCCGGCCCGGGGCCACTGCCGGACGCAGTACAGCCGGGAGCCACAGGCAGCGAGGGGGGGTCTGCACCACTGTGGTCACGGATAGCTCTTTCCATCTGAAGACACAAAGGACGAGTGCTGTCCTCCCAGGAGAAACAGACATGAACTCCGCATGGGGTCAGGCTGTAGGAAGAGGGTCCTGTTTTCTGCACAGGGGTTCAGCCTAGGAAACAGATCCCCTCCTGACAGCCTCCCCCAGTGTCCCTTTGGTCTGCCTCAATCTGTTTTGTTCTTCTGTTCACCCGTCTCTACAGCCCTCTCTCTCCCCCTCGCTGGCTGTCAGATTTCACTCTCCCTTCATACCTGGAAAGGCTGAATTAGAGGGTTTTGAAAACCACTTTAAAAGACAGCCATCACCCATTGTTTTTCCAATGGCATATGGTGATAATAACAGTGCAGCAGCCCCAGACCTCCTGGCTTCAATTACTTTACAGGATCAGCTAATCCCAGTTAAAATTACCTATGTAACTGAAGAATAATTGTAAACCAGGCTCTCTCCTGGACTCTGGCTTTCTGAAAAATCGTTACTGAGGTGCTCCCTGTGCCAAGGCTGCAGAGATCAGCGGATGAGTAACAGGTTCTGGGGGATGCTGTCCGAGAAGATTGGTTTCCTTTCCTTTCCAAAGTAAACTCCAAACAGATGGCCACTTTTCTCCTGCGGCTCTGTGGAGCAAGTGGGATTGAAGCACCAGAGGGAAAAAGAGAGATTGCAGGAGTCTGTCTGCCTGGGTAGGGCTGAACAGACTGAGCCCCTCCTGGGACTGTCCCAGTTTAACAGACCGGTCCCGAGGATGCTTGTGGGTTTGTTCTGGGCGAGCCGTGCTGCAGTGAGGGGCAGGTCCAGGGCAGAGCCCAGAGCGTTGCCTGTGCCGGCCCTTTGCAGCTCTCAGCTGGGACAGGAACAGGAGAAAAATTAACGGGAACTTGTTTATGGGGACGGTGTGCTCCTGCCCGTGGCATGAAGGGCCCCGGCACCCCCTGGACAGCTCTTCTCCTGAGGGGCTGCCCGCCCACTTCATAGTCTCAGGACATTTCTCTGGTGGAGTAAATCCACCTGTCACTGTGACAAGACATGATTCTTCTTCAGATGGGCGATAAATCTCTCCTGAACCACAGAGCTGCATGTTGTCTTGATTGCTTTTACCCTTATGGCAACTTCTGTGACAGTTTTCCTGCAAATTGCTCCTTTTAAATCTAAAATTCCCTGGATTTAACCCAGCTTTGCACAAGGTCACCTCCTCACTGCCATTCCGACTGCCAGCTTTGCCCAGGTATTTGGCATCCTGCAGTATTTCACCAGCTGCCTCCAACGAGCAAATGCATTTTGCCTGGCAGTTTTGTTGCAGGCCTTGATGAAGCAGCAGACAGACGCTGACACTCAGCGACTCAGTAAGCTGTACGAACTCCCTGACAGGCTGCCTTGCAGGACTGCTCCAGCCCCAGGCTCCAGACGCTGCATGCTGCATCCCGCAGAGAGCCCTGGTCCTGACGCTGGCTGGTGAAACTTGCCACCAGCTGTAGATCAGATCTCTGGAGTCAGGTGTATTCCAGGAGTTATCACCTGCTCGAGTACCTCCAGGAACAGCTCACGTTGCATCCTAAGCATTGCACATAATTCTTCCAGCCCATTGCAGCTGGCTCTCGTCGCTCCTGAGCAGCCAGCTGCTGCAGGGCTGTGCCACCTCCGCCATGCAGATGCTACCAGAGCTGCCCTGGTTGCCCTCTGGCTGCCCAGCCCGGTGGCTGAGGGCATCCTGACACGCTGGAGCGTGCCCCCAGCGCCGTGCGGATGGCCGCGCCGGCGCGCCAGGACGGCAGCTCTCACAGCGTGGGCGCAGCTGGAGAACTGCAGGCTGCTCACGAGGACGGCGGGGCTGAGGGTTTGGGGGAGCAGGGGACAGGAGGGGGACTGCCCACACAATTTGCATAATTAAAGCAAGATTATCTCTAGATAGCATAAACACATGGAAATGTGAGAAGTGACAACTCCGCATTCAGCATCTGATTGCACTGCAGCGTAAATTAGCGTTTGTACTGTCTGGAGTTAGCTGAATACTTTTGCAAAGAAAGACAAAAACGGGAAAACAAGCGGCATGATCAATGCTGCTATTTGGTCCTTCTCAAATTGTTTTTCTTCTGTAAGTGTAGCCCAGCACTTCTGCTACCGTTATTACTCTCCCCTATTTTTCAGTCTGGTTTATGAAAGCTATTGATCCATCAGATGCTCGAAGATCCTGCTTCCCTGCCTGGGATGTCTCATCCGAGGCCATTATAGACTCTGCACACTGCAGTGCTTCGGGATCGATACCGTCACACGCGCTCCCACCAGCCAAAGTGGAACGCGATGGATCTGTCGGTCAGCGCTGCTCGGGGCCGCGGGCGGCGTGGCTGCGTGCAGGGCGCAGCCGCCGGCTGGTTTCATCGCGCTGCAAAGCGCGCGGTCCCGGAAGCCTGCATCCGGCTCCCAGCTGCTCGGCGTACCTTAATGATGTTTGATTTGCCTCTTGCCAGCAGATAAATAATTGCACAAGGCCGGGAGCTTGCTCAGAGGAAGGATGAGGGGGAAGACAGAGTAATCTTCTCATTTCCAGTTGCAAACTTGTGGTGTTCATCTGGGAGAGGATGAAGATGCATCTCCGCTGGGGACGAGCTGACTTCAGCCTGTCAGCCTCTTCTTTCTCAGCACGTCAGCGAGGAGCTCAGATGTGTTGATAACTGTATGGGGGGACAGAGGGGGCTTAGAAGCTATTCACAGCTCACCCTCTAGGGATTTCCTTCAGCGACGCGCTCCACGCACCTGGGAGCGCCCCTTGTCCCTGTGGTGCCAGCCCCACTCCGCCCAGCGCTGTCACCCCACAGGGGCTGGATCTCCACCTGGGCAGGGTGGTCTCCGTCTCTCTGTATGCAGAAACTGCTCTGCGCATCTGGAATGATTTATCCCGAGGCAGCACAGGGCTCCTCTCCAGGCCCTGCACCACTGTTGTGCCAGATGAACCGCTGCTCCCTCCTCCCTCCTTGCCTTCAGGTGTTCAGGGTTCCTGGACATTTCTGCAGACATTTCCTGTGAACATCTCTGCATTTTAAGTTGAAAATATAAATGACTTATGCAGTCCCCCTTCCTGCCATCAGCAGGCACATGCTCTTGGCCAGGACTTTGGAACAATGAACACAACACTTACCCAGAAAATTCATCTCAGGATTTCATTTGGTGTGTCCGCGCTGGGACAGGAGGCTGCGAGGTGCTCTGCTTCAGATGGAGATTGATAGCCCAGTCGGAGTTCATGTGAGCAGCAAAGGGGATGGCAATCTACATTCATTTCGGAATTAATATTAATTCCGAGCAGATGAGGCCAAGCAAGCCACACACTGGGGTTATTTGCACAGTAGGTTGAAGGCTCAGTGACATGGAGACACTGCTGGCCCCTAATTCCCTTCGCTGCCGCTGCGGAGGCACACATCGTCCCTGGCGGGTCGGCTGGAGGCAAGGCAAACCTGTGGCACTGTCACCCTGGGAGGGCACCTTTGGGAGGACGCGGAGGTGGGGCTGCCTTGCCTGGAAGAGACACTAAGAGCTCGGGGGCCTCCCGTGGGGCTTGGGAAGACGGTTGCATTTCGGGCATGCAAGGCCCCTGCCGTGCCTGCTGGCGCTCAGAGGAGCGTGCTGTAAACAGGGAGGCAGGGAGCTGGAACAGATCTCCAAGACCTCGGGATCTCCGCGCTGGCGTGGAGGAGCTAATGTGTTTTTTGCCTGTGGACTGGCAGTGCTTTGTTCACTGCTGGGGATTTCTAACAGGGTCCCCCTCAGGTCTGCTCCCAGCCTTTCAAACCAGCAGCATTTCTTTGTTTGCAGAAACAGACAAGTGCCTCTGGAGAGAATGCACTTTTGTAAGGATTTTTATCGTCCCATTGTGTGTGTTCAGGGAGCCAGCAGGAAAAGCTGAAGTGTTTGTGGAATGATGTTTTGAAGAGGCTATGTGCCAAGTGGTGGCACCGCATTTACTCTTTCTGCCTGGAGGAAAGGGGCAGGGGTCAAGGCAGGGACCTCCCGCTCACCCTTCTCTAGAAGTCACTTGAGATCTTGCTGGGTGTACAGCGAGAGAAAAGGATGGGCTGGTTTGATAGGCACATGCTGCTACAGGCAAGCAGCGATATTAACATGCTTGTTAGCAAAGAGAGAAGGGAAAGTCGCTGAGGAAGGGAGCTGGAGCTCCCAGCTATCCTGCACGAACTCAGGGTTTGCAGGTATGCACCTACACAGACCTCTCCCCCCTGACAGCACCGCCGCGCCGTGCTGGCTGGGGACGGGGATGCCACCAGGCTGCACAGCCGTGGGCTGCCACAATGCTCAGGTTGCCTTTGCGTTGTTCTTTCACAAATCCTCAGTTTTGTGATGCTTAGCAAGAATATCCACAGCCAGGCCAGAGGTCTAGAGTATTTTTGGCTGCAGCAGAAATAGTTATCCCCTGCTCAGCCCGGCTTCTGAAGGCAGTAGATTGTAACAGCTGCCCGAGGAATTAGTTCCAAACACAGAGAGCTGTGCAGGGAGAGAATGGGGATTCCGCTCACAGCAGCCTGACGCTGTCCACCCGCTGGGTGAGCGGGAGCAGCCCCTTCTGCGCAGCGAGGGCGTGCCGGCGTGGGAGCGGCTGGCAGCAGCCCAGGCCAGCGGCATCGGTCAGCGGGGCTTGAACCGCTGTCGGGCAGCGGCTGGGCTGGTTCCGCTTCCTGAGATCTCGCAGGGCTTCTGCCCGAGTCCCTACCTAAGGTAGTCCGAAACAAATGTCAAGCCTGATCCGCAAATGCAAGAGCATTCTTGCAGAAAGTATGACTTGATTTCATTATTGTAAGCAAGAGGGAAAGTGGGAAAAAAGATCTTCTAGAGCATGGCCACCCTTGCCAGAGAGTGGAGTAATGCAGGCAGGTCACAGAGCAAGCCCCGAAGGGTGCTGCACTGCACGCGTGGGCAGCAGGCCCCTTGGTGCCCATTTGCTGTGATCCAAGCCCACGTATTTCATCTTCTGTGTTCTGAATTTCATCACGAGAGTCAAAAGCAAGTAAGCAATATCCGATCTGAAACCAAGTAGAATTATTCTGTTAAACAGGTTACTATGAATAATTTAGTCCCTCTCTAGAGGTGAAGGTGGTGCCTATTACAAATAACAGAAGGGTTTTGTTGGAGAGGAGAAAATTTGGGATGGGAGTGGGGTGCCCAGAGTGCCAGACCTCGGCCTGCTGCTGGCGTCAGAGGTGACATGCTTGTCCTAAACCGCTTGCAAAGATTGATGTCTGTGCCGTCTGATGGCAGCTGGCTGCATGCTGCCCGTGTCCCCTGACACAAGACCACTTCCCCATCCCCACACCACGGCCCCTGCCTGGGCGGCTGGGCTCACCAAGCCCGGGAGAACCTCATTACGCAAGGTGGCAATCAAAATTTTATGCTCTGAGTTTTCCCTGAACAATTTTAAAATGTCTTTTCTGATGACTTCATAGCAGTGAGTCAAGTAAACTAGAACCAGAGTGCAATCAACATCCTTAATGCAGATGCCAGCCTGGCTCCGCCAGGGAGGCTGCGTCTGAGCAAGCTCTGCCTCCCTAAGAAGGTCAGGGGCTGGGCATCCTTGGGGGCCGTGCCCCTGGAGCATTACCAGGGAGGAGAAGATGCACCAGAAAGTAGGACACCGTCCCCAAGTAGCACACAAATCCCGCCCTGCTCAGCAAACTTTACTTCTTTCCCTCGTATGCATGTTTTCTGTCATATCTTAGGAGATGGGACTTTGATGATATATGAATAAAGCAGCATCACCAGCAGCTGCAGCAAAACCAGCCTGCTCCCTCCACGTGCCCTGGGGAGTGATGGAGGAGCAGTGCCCAGCACAGAGCTGAGCAGCCAGGCAAGGCCATTCCTGCCAGCAGCTGGCTTGGGGTTCGAGCCCGTTCCTGGGCTCTGCTCAATCCCACGCCCACCTCCCGCCACAGCACGCCCCGGGGGCCCACCGCCAGAGCGCTCCCTGCTGCCAGAGCCGTGCCGGGCACAGGAAAGCCATCACCTGCAGGTGCTCAGCACGCACCCTGTGCGCTGCGGTGGCACACGAGGCAGGGTCCTGGGTTTCTGCACAGCACTCACGCACCCATGGGCGTGCCCTCACCAGCCCTCAGCTGGAGTTTGGAGGACACCGCAGATGTGGAGCAGGCCCTGCCTGTGGGCACAGCAGAGGACACAGCTCTGGTGCACGCTGGGTGCGCACATGCATAGGGACGCACCTTGGGGACAGCTCTGTGGGACCAGGGAGGCTCCATCCCAGCACTTTCAGACACAAACCAGGTGTGAAACTCCCTGGAGCAGAGCCCCGAGGCAAAACCACCAGGCAAAGACAATCCCACTCCCAACAGAGGAGACGGGTGGGAGGATTTTTTCTTTCCAATTAAGAGTTCATCAGCTCTGATACACTGCAGCTGCAGAGAAGCTGTGTTGTTTGCCCGGTTCACTGGCAGGGCTGGGATGGGCCCAGCTTCTAACAAATTGCAGAGCAAGCAGCACACGTGGGTCAGCCTGATGGCTCTCACAGCTGTGCCCCTCAAAAAATGGGTTCACTCCGGTGAAACTCAGCCTTGCAGCCTGCACCGCTGTGTGATAACCAGGACAGGGCTCCCACAGCAGCCGCTGGCACTGCCCTGCGGGGCAGGCGCTGACCCACGAGCTGGAGCCTGGCACATCCCAGTGACATGCCCTGGTCCAGCCCGTGGCCGCGCTGCTCCCGAGCTCCCTGAATGAAAGCTGTTTTTGTTTCGCCTCCTGCCTGAGAGCCAGAGGTGCGTAAACAGGAAGAGGCACTCCCTGCGCACCCGGGAGCAGGGAAAACGAGGTGTTGAAAGGATGACAACTGGCTCTGCCAGGGCCTTCACCTTGCTGGGGCCTGGGGGAGGCAGGGAGGGGAGGCGGAGAGTCCAGAGGAGAGGAGAGACGTGGAAAACTTTATCTTTTATTTCAGGAGGAGAAAATATCCTCTACTGCTTCCTGGCATCAAAGGTTTATCACTTTCTTCCACCTTGAAAAAATAAAGCCAGGACCGTCGGTCTGATGAGAGACGGAGGGACAGCGGCGGAGCCGGGGCGGGCAGGAGGACGGGCAGGATGCAGCGTATGAAAAGCGCTCTGTGCAGCCCAACTCTCCTGTGGGCAATAAGGGCTGTTGAAAAGCCAAGAAAGACGCTGCATCACGGAGTGTTTATCTCTGAGGTCATTCCCGGCCTTCTCCTCTCCCAGCCTCCTCCTCCCTCCCTGCCTGGGGGCCAGGCACAGGGTATCAGAGGGCAGAGCCTGTCACATCCCAGGTCCTCCCGTGTCCCCTCAGTGCCACCCAGGTGCCCTGTGGATGCCTGTTTTGGGGACAGCTGTGCCTGGGGACATCCACGAACAGTGAGCAAACAGCCCCAGCAGTGGTGCCAACACCTTTTTCTCCACTGGACCCTCATCCCCTCCACCCCAGCGGTTGCATTTGGTGGTAGCATGAGATGCCTCCATCCTCTGAATCCCCCTGCTGCTGTGCAGCAGTGCAGGGGCACCTGGAAGCCCTGTCCCAGCACGGTGACTGTCCTTTCCCACCCACTTGCTTAGGAGCAGCCCGAGGCTGGGTGTCACGAGGGGACAGTCTGCCCGCAGTGCCCGAGCTGAGATATGCGCTGTAACCACCTGGTGGCACCAAAAAAAGTTGTCTGAGGAGGGACTAATTAATACCAGTTGCAGTCCTTGGCCTGGGAATTCCAGTGCAGTTTTCAGTGTCTCTGTGGCTCGCTGTGTGGTTGTTAAACACCAAGTCATGCTCTATAGCTGCAGGGTTAATATTTGCGGGCTGCAGTCTCGCAGCAGGGGATGGGTTTAGCTGTTTGGCAAAGCTAAAAGGCGAGGTGGGGCTGGACGGGGGCAGAGCTCAGCATCCTGCACTGCTCCCTGCCACGGGTCCCTGCCGTGCGCCCTGGGACTGCTGGGGAGTGCCCCGGCCTGGAGGGAGCCTTCAGGGCTCCCCCAGGGTTGGAGCTCTGGGTCAAGCAGGAGGGGGCTCAAGATGCCCCATGTCACAGCATCACACTGACACCCTCGTCCCTCCCTGCTAAAACATTTCTGCATCTGCCAGGCAGTGACACAGCCAAGCACACAGGTGGGGGGAAGGTGGGACGGTGCCCAATGGACCTGAGAAGGGAGGTCAGCGTCCTGCGAGCAGGGCACTGCGCACTCACTGGGACTGAGAAGCTGCAGGAGAGATGGATCCTCGTCCATACCCATGAACATCACCAAATATTCCCAGTCCTTATCCCCTCTGCTGTTGTCTCCCTGCCCTGCTGCTTTCCGAGCAGCTTTGCTTCCCTCCTTGTCGTGCAAGCCTGCACTGCGTGCAGACCACCACAGCCTGCAGGAACCTCTGCAGCTTCCTCGCCAGCAGCCAGCAGCAGGACAGACCAGCTCGGCGGGACTGCACCAAGCCCATCCTGGCCTGGTGCAAGCCTGCAGAACCCTCCCATGTCCTTCCTTTCCACGTGATATTGCTAAGCAGGATGTAAATTGAAGGCAGGACACCTGATGAAAGAGAGTTTAATTGCTCCAGGTTTCATTCAAAAGGCATAGCTTAAATAAAGTGTGGGGGAGGTAGCAGCCCTTCGTAGCTTGAGAGATTTATGTGCCTCAGCTGCTCCCGATCAGCCCTGGTCGCCTCCAGCTCCCCATTGCGTGTTTTCCACCCTCCGGGGCTGCCCCGCTTGTTGAAATGTTTGGGTGTCTCCCGAGGACTGAGCCTTGGCCCCCATTAATCCCCCCTCACTAACCCGACAACAGGGAGGAAATTGGCTTCAATTAAATGTGTAAGGTTTCATTTCCCTTTGAAGTGCAGAGCAGCACAAGAGTCTGCTCTGGGAGGTCTGGAGAGCAACTGGGTAAAACTGGGCCCAAACCCTTAGAAGTGGGGACCGGCAAACTAGAGATGGGGCTTGCCATCGGGGCACAAGCGTAGGGATGGCACCCGTACACCAGCACGTCTGGAGCACGGGGCTGATGCTGCCGGGTCCCCCTGCCTGGGATGGGGTCCCCAGCCTGCATGGTGTCCTTGCAGACAGGCAGTGTGCACAGCCCTGTGCCGTGCTGGCACTGGGCACCAAAAGTGCGGGGACGACTTCACCCAGCCGCAGACAGCTGCTGTGCTCTCAGTGAATGAGGTCTGCAAGAACCCGGGCACATTTTCTGCATTTTCTGGTGCACTGTAGGAATAACGGATCACCAGCTCCTGCCTGTCATCCATCCTGCTTATTTCCTGTGCAGGACCTGATTTATGCCTGCATCTCTTTCCTTTCTGCCATCAGTGCATGCTGATAGATGGCCCCTCTCTCTGCTCTTTCTGTCCCCTTGTGCTACATCAAACCATTAATTCTTTGCCAATGTAAACCTGTCTCGCCTTCAAGACTTTAATTTTGCAGAAGCATAAACACCTTATAATCTGTCTGCCTTCCTCTAGCTGGCTCTGGACCCTTCGCTCTCCTCCCCTTGGCCTGGGGTTATCTGGGGTGACAGCTGGTGAGGACACAGAAGGAAACACAGCAGCATGGCACCGAGAGGGGCTCACCATGCTCCCAGCTCCTCCAAGGCACCCAGCAGCATGTGCACACTGCTGGAGAGCTGGGGGAGGTTCAGCGAGGCCCAGCAAGACTTTAAGGCCAGAGACACACGTGTCCCTTTGTGCGGAGAAGACGGTGTTAACTTTAGCCAGAGGAACACAGGGAACCCCCAGCAAGGCTGCGCAGAGCCCCCAGCGTGGGCAGCAGACCCAGTCCCAATGAGCAGGAGCAGCAGCTGCATGCCGGTGCCAGCACGCGGAGGCAGGGTGCTGCAGGAGATGCCAGCCTCCCCGGCGTGCCCAGCCCTGCGCCGACCCCCACCACCAGCACCCGGGTGTCACAGAGCCCAGTGAGTCCCGGCAGCGCTGTCTTCCCTCCCCTACCTTTCCTCTTTCCCATTTTTGATCCTCGTTTGAATCATTTGTCCCAATCTTCGGCAATCCCTACAGCACACAGAAATATGTGCCATTCCTCCCTTTGGGGAACAACGTGAACTCGGTTTCATGGCTGTAATCCATTTAGTGCCACGTTATTAAAATGAAGATATCTTTCAGCACTACAGACCTGTTAATCAGGGGAATGGCTTCAAAGGGCTTTTGTGGGCTCTGTTAATTTGTGCTGCATTGAGCTACGTAGAGCTGAGAGGAGCATTAGGGACGGGAGTGAAGGGAATAAATCAATAAAGTGGATTGAAGAGTGCTCGGCTGGCTTGCTGTTCTGCGGCTGCTGTGTTCTGCCTTAAACGCTTTGCATCCATCACAGCCCGCAGATGTGGCTCACGGGCAACAGGTTGGGTCCTTCCCGGTGCAGCATCGCCCCTTCCTGGCAGGGGCTGCTGCAGGGGCTTCGTTCCGCAAGGCGGGCAGAGAGTGCGGCTCGAGACGGCGGCAGCAGGGTGCTGGGAGCGGGCCGAGGCACCTCTCCCTCGGAGGCTGCCGCCGGTTTGGTGCGCAAGGCAGGCTGCTGCTGCTGCGGGCCATCGGGGGTGCGTGTCGCGCCACGCCTCCTGTCCCATCCACATCCTCACACCGCGTTCGTGGTTCCACAGCACTCACCGTGGTGCCGTGGGACCCGGCCATTGGCTGTCCCCATGCAAACCCTGCTGCCTCCTGTGTCCTTTGGAAGGTGCTGCCCACCGCGGAGGTTCCTCGGTGCTGCCCAGACGCAGCGGTTTGCTGTATTCTGCCAGAAACCACGGAAACCAGGCCACCAGCTAGCAGGACACTTGGTAACCATCTGCAAACGAACACGGAAGGCAGCGTTCCTGCCCAGTTCATCCACAGCATCTGTGCCAGAGCTTGGCCTGCTTCTCAGCCACTCGTAGGGCTCTTCTGTGACAAGCAGCTCTTGGCTCCAGATTAAAGCCCAGAGACGGGATGAGGGCTGTGAAATCTCTGCTGCTCCTGCTCAGCCGTGGTGAGTGCAAACAGAGACCCTGGGTCCTCCCATCTTTCTGCTTGGCGGTCAGAAAATTGAAAGCCTGAGCACGCTCTGAGAGAACCTCTTTGCTGCAAGGAGTGAGGACAACCCTCGCCCTCCTGTGGGGTGCACATTACCCTGCCGGGGCACTTGCGGCCAGGGTGCCCTCTGCCAGCAGCCACAGGGCAGAGCCACCCGGTGCCACGCGGCGCGGTGCCTGACCCCGGTGGATGTGCTGGGGAGAAAATTCCCTGCTGCCGCCTCCCCCGGGCAGCTCTTCTGGTGTAAGCACGGGGAGGGAGCACTAACTCGGAGTGATCAACAGTTAGCACTGCTCCCCCTCCAAGGCTGTGCCAATAGGTTGACTTTTAGAAATTCATTACTTCTACTAATGGGGATTTTGCTCTATAATAATGGCATTCTGGCAAACAAAGATGCCTGACGCTGCCCCTGCACCGCCCGTCTACCCGTGCTTCCAGCAGGAGGATCTCCAGAGCTCCAGTCAGTACGATGGGATTACACAAAGCCCGCTTTGCAGCCACACGGCTAGCGCTCTGCTTTTGGCAGGCCTGATCATTTGCAGCTAATGTGGGGCACGTGTCATCCTCCAGGCTCCTCTTGGCTAAGAGGGAGCTCTTGCTTCTGAAGGAAATGTTGCATTTTCATTGGGTTTAATTCTTTAGGCAAAGAAATCATTCATGTCTTCTGACTTTGAAACCTGGAAGCCTTATCATCTTGCTGTTTGAAATGATCTTTTCTGCTGAAATATTACAGAACAGCAGCTTTTAAGCCTTTGGTTTGGACGGACAATGGGAAGATGGCATCGGCTCCGTGCCTGCGAGCGGCTGTGTGGGGCCTCTCGGGAGCTGATGCTGGAGGTTTAGCCCCAGAGAGAGATGGGTTGGGGCTGTTTTCACGTCAGCGGTGCTGCCTAGAATAAAAGCGGCACTGCAGGTAGTTCTGACCTGCCTTGAGCAGTGCTCCTGGGGTTTTCAGACACAGCGGTGAGGCGGGGGAAGAAGGCACCACGTTAGGTGCAGGGAACCCAGGTGGGTGCTGAGACCCCACAACGAGCTCAAGTGAGAGGGAGAAGAAACGCAGCTGGCTTCAGGTATGGGCAGCACCCAGAGAGCTTCGAGGGAGCTGCTGCTCAGGCAGTGCCTGCTGGAGTTTGCCAGTCTCGAAGTTCCACAACAGTGGCCTATAATTAACAATCTCATTTTCCTAAAATTTACTCATTGGCACTTGCTCACGCTGAGAACAACCGAAAAATGCTTTTGCAGTGCCCAGACTGAGCTGGCTGAGCCGCAGCACTCCAAAATCATGTTATGAGACTTTTCCCAGCACAACAAATCTCTCAGCTTTCAGACCCAAAAATGTCCAGGTTATCTTTATCTGCTTAACCTCCAACTTTGAAGAGAAAATAGACCAGCTGGGGGACACAGCTGAGGTATTTCAGGCTGAAGTAGAGGAAGGGGCAGCCCAGCTACCCCCAGCACCCTAAAAGCCCCGTGCAGGGAGGACGGGAAGTGCCAATTTGGGGCTGCAGCTTGCAGGGATCCAGCTTCGTTCCCCATCTGGCTGAGGCCATGCTGGGTGAACCTATGAAATCTGATTTGGGGTTTTAGGCAGTGCAGGAAGCTCGTGGTGCCTTTGGAAAAGAGGTCCCTGGCTGGCACGCCCGCAGCCTGCCCCCAACTCCCTCCCCCCGGCCGCAAGAGAGAGTGCACGCATGAAGCTGAGGTTGTGGAAAATGCTCTTTGTCAGAGGAGGAGAAGAGATTTTCATGTATTCTGTGTGCATCCCTTCTGGGCTGGCTCCTGCTTTGTGTTTAAAACCCTCCCAGTAGCTCTCATTTTCTGCACTCTGTCAGCCCCCCAACCTTTTTTTCCCTTTCTCCTTTTTCCCTCCATGTGGGCTGATCTCACCCACTCTTGGTCCCCCACACCCACCCCTCGCAGCTGCTCCATGCTCCCTGCAGTGCCAGCACTGTCACCAGCTGTCCCCAGGGCAGCAGCACACCCGGCTCTCAGGTGCACCTGAGAGGAGATCTCCACCTGCAAGGCACCAAGCATGCTGCAGAGCAACCGAAGGTGGGAGAAACCCCCCGGGGAGGAGCCCTCCTGCTTGAGCTCCCCAGGGGAGGATGTGGCATGGATCCTCCAGCAGTACCCAGAGCCTGGGAGAATCCATGCAGGCACCCGGCTGGAGTGATGCTGCGATGGCGGGAGGAGGTCACCCAGGCTGGGATGGAGAGGAAAAGCCCGGGCTTCCCTTCACCTCGTAGGATCCTGACATTTGCCTTGTAAGCCCTCACCTCAGCTTCATCCATCCAGACCCTGCTGCCTCATTTTTCAGCAAATTCTCCTCACATGTATGGTAAATGCCACGCAAGCCTTGGCCATTCTCTTCATGCCATTCACCAGACCGTAACGCCAGGCTTGAGCTGCAAAATCCTGTCTGGGTGGCAACCTAAAATTAGCCGTGATGTATGAGGGTCTGCAAAGAGAGGCACTGAAAGATGGGTTGCTTGGGAGGTTTAAAGAACGAACCAGGAGGGCTCAAGGTGAGGAGCCATTAGTCCCAATGTCTGCACAGCTCTGAAGAGAAATCAAGACCAATCTGTGCCTCTTTCATGGCTGCACATTATGCACTTAATTTGCAGGTCCTATGCAAATAGTAACCATTGTTTATTTGTTTTTAAATTCTTATCAGCTGTGATAAACTGCTAGGAAGGCTAGTGTTTGAGGGATATTCCTCGCTAATTAGAACTTACTGTGCGGGACACAGCAGAAAGGGCAGGGTGCCTTTTAGCTGAGCCCCTGTGTAAGGACACTCTTGTGTTAACAGAGCTGAATGCCGCTCACTGCCAGCTCCTAAACTGAAAAAGCAAAGTAAATATTCCAGCGTTTAGCAGCCATTTTTCCGTGCTTCAAAGCTTTCAGGGAAGAATATATTTTCATAATTGTGCTTCATAACAGTGAATTTGAATATGTTTGGGGGAAAGCAGAGGAGTGGGCTCGAGCAGGGCCGCTGGGCTGACGTGAGGCGGCATGCAGCAGGGAGGGTGCTCCTGCACGCCGTGGACAGGGGGGCAACCTGCCGCCTCCGCGTGCAGCGTTGGAGGCGCCCGGACTGGGCCCCAGCCTTAGGGATGTGCCCTGGTGGCTGCCGGGGCACTCCTAAAGCAGGACTAAAGGTAGGTGCCATGCTGCAGGGGCTCACCCAGAGGCCTGGTTGCTCCTGCTGTCCTGGGGACCGTGGGAGCCAGGGGACTGACTCCATCAGGGGTCCTCTGGAGGTGGGGTACGTCCCTTGTCACACCGGTGTCACCTCGCTGCTGCTCCCGGGGGACTGGGACTGTGTGAACACCTCTAGACCTCAAGCCACTCATTTTCTTTAATGCAGAAAACTTTATTCTAAAGCTAATTCTTCCAGCTGGCATTGCTGATCCCACTTCTACTGGCTTGTGGGCTCTTTGTAAAGCTCATTAGCTTTCTGCAGTCTTTGCCTTAAACTTCGAGGCCAAGGGAATGGTCCTATTAAATAAGATGGCACAATCTCAGTGCAGACGTTTTGCAGTAGATGGCAATTAACAAATTTGATGATGCTTTTAGCTTTTTTTGTGGCATAGAGACAGTGGGACAAGCACACACTGTCGAGGCTTGTATGCATTTAGAAAGGGCTGGTTAATGGCTAGAATAGCTGCTTCGGTATTGGAAAGATTTTGAAGACCCAGGGAAGCTGTGAATGCCGAGGAGTGTGGGCATGATAGAGGACATCCTGCGGAGAAAAAGGGAGTGCTGGCCTGCAGGACATCCTGGGACAGGGAAGCGCAGAGCAGATTGGCTGTCTGATGGCCTCTGCTGGAAATTATCATAAAATCCTTAAAGCAAATCAAGTTCCCTTAAACTCAAAAGGTATTATTTGAGTGCTTTCTGAAAGAAGGGGTTTGAACAGCATGACCAATTCCATCTCTGAAATGTCACAAAGCATTTGTACAGCTGCTCAGCTGGCATTAAAATCTAGGTCTTCTGCAGGAAGATGGCAAACAGCTCCAGGTCACCGGGGTGGGTCCAAGACCTCGGGCCAGGAACGGCCGCAGACAGCAGCTGCAGGAGCAGGGCTGGCGCTGGTGCTGCCGGGAGCGGTGACCCCGCGTCCACCTGCTGAGCGCAGGCTGGCAGCAGTGTCCCTGCGCAGAGCCAGGGGCTGCTCCTGAGCTGTGGCATCTGGGGAAGGCTGGAGAAAACAGGCGGGAGAGGGAGGCGTTCCTCAAACACCGAGCGGCAGAGGCAGGCACCCCGCTGTCTCCACAGCAAGCGGGACGGGAGGGCGATGGGGCGAGGCTGATGGACGCGGCCATGCCTCCCACCCCCTGAGGAGCTGCCCTCAGCGCTCACTAACACCTCACTGTTCTCTGCCAGCACAAGAGTTCTGAGAGCTCTCCTCCAGGCTGTGGCTTCTGGTGAACATCTCCTCTTTGATCCTTTCTCGTGGCTGTGGTTCCCTGTTTACACAGACAACCACAGCTCTTTGTGTTTGTGCTCATTAACTCTTCTGAAGCATTTTTTGATCGCCCTGATAAGGCTCTGAGCAGCGTCTGAGCAGACCGAGCCCACGTCCCAGCATTTCCTGCCTTGCCCCAGCAGATCCCTGAGGTTCTCACAGCGCGGCGGCTGTGTTGATCGTGGCACCAAGCCCAGCCCAGCCCACAGGGGCTGGGTGGTGGGTGGCTGCTCCCCCGGGCCAGCAGCCCTTTGTTCCCCAGGAGCCAAGGCACAGGGAGCACCTTGCAAAGCCACGGGGGGCCCGCAGGTAGCGCTCCAGGTGTGGGGGTGGCACGCCTCACTGACAGCCTCTCCCTTAAGTGCATTAGGGATTTCTTTTTTTTCCCTTGCTTTTATCCTCCTAGCCGTCCTGGCAGGCTTTTGAACATACATAATGACTTGGAAGGTGCAGCGAGGGTTCTGGCATCCACAGAGTGCGGCGGGAGCGGAGCCAAGACACTGTCCCGCACGGTGGTTTCATCCCATTTGCAGACTATAAGGCTGCCTTTGAGCAGAGGGGGGCAGTGCGAAAGAACATGTGCTAAACATCATGTTGGGAAGCTTAGCGCATTAAGGGGAACAGCGTGCTGGCTACGGACAAATGGAAACGGTTTGCGATTTGTTATAGGGAAAGGAGAGGCAAGGAACAGCCTCCTTTGATTTAGGGCTCAGCGCGCGGTCTGGCGGGGCAGGTATGATGTTCTCCTCGAGGTGTGTTAGCCAAGCAAGTGTCAGAGTGGCATAAATCAGAGAGTTCCACCCGAGTCTGTCAACCCTTCTTCGAGGAATTCCTTGGTATTGGAGAGCTCCCACACAAAGAGGTGTGCAGACATGAGGCAATGAGACAGAAAGAGACTTTGGGACAATGAGCACCCAGACAGCAGCCTGCAGCATGTGCTTCAGGCCTGGGCTCTGAGAAGCTCCTCTGAGCCACCTGGGGTGCTGGGCTGCTCCTGCTCGGTCCTGTTATGTCCTCAGCAATGTGTCGCACAGGGGGGACAACTGCCTGTGACAGCTCTGAAGTTAACGAGAGGCCAGCTCGCTAGGCCTTAGGGCACCCAGTGCTTGCACAGTCCCCTTGTTGTCACAGCAGGGGCCACAGCACTCAGTGCCCCATGGCAGGCCTTGGCTGGCCAGGCTGCTCCCAAAACCAAAATGCCTGCAGGACTGAAAGACCCAATCCATCATCGTGCTACCTGGGATGGGGCACGGACGGAAGAGCAACCTCCAGGGCTGGAGCTGTGGGTGCTGATGGATGGGATCGGTCGGGTCAGGTTCCCTGGGAGCTGCGAGGAAGGTTCAAAGCTGCAGTCAAAAGCCAAGTCTCCCCTTCAAAGACATTCCTGTCTGTTCCTGACTTTCTCCAGCCCGAGCCTGCACGAGGCGGTTTGGTCAGTGCTGGGACAGTGGGTAGGGCTCTGATGACAGCTGCAGCCAGATGAGGAGCCCAAGGTTCGGCAGAAACTGAAGCACTTTTCCAGAGCTCTCTAAACCCTGAGCAGCCACAAAATGGAATGCACAGGTATTGTTTTTTGAAGGAAAAAGGTTCAAAGAAGTGAGCTGAGGGTCTTCCAACAAATGGAGAAAGGATGCTTGCAAGGCCAGGTGAAGGGGAATTGTAAGCACAGGGAGCTGCATCCCACATCTATCGCTGCTGCCGTGCAGCTCCTGCAGAGCATCCCCGACACCAGGCAGAGGGCTGGCCTGGGGTCCTGCAGGCAGCTGCGCCGGGCGTGCTGCACAGACCTGGGCTGGCCCTGCCAAGTGACAGAGCGGTGCTAGGAAAGCACCAAGCCTGCACGGCTCAGACCTGCACCAGATCCCTTCTTGCCCAGCGATCTGAATCTGGGACCCGACGTGGCTCCTGGCATTGCGGAGCTTCCCAGCAGTGTTCCGTGTCGAGGTGCAGAGAGGCGAGGTCACTGATGGCATCTCCGTGACCTTCCCCTGCCATCCTCCGATGCACGGCCGGCGCTGAAAGGGCGGCACAGCTTCCCCGGGAGAGCCTCGAGAAATGCCCCGGTGCTCCCCTTGCTGCTGTCCTGGAGCCACACGAGCAGAAGGGCATCAGCCACCTGCGAGCAAATCCTCGCAGCCGCTGCTTGTGTGCGGCGCCAGCACAGCGGCTCCCAGCCGTGTGGTTGCTGTGCAGCGCTACAGATATAAATGTTTAATAAGCAAGGCTACAACACTGGCTGGGTGGTGACATACATCAAACCGCGAGGCATACACCAGGCTGCTCCCGAGCGGGGAAAAGCCTCTTCCCTCTGCATCACTTCCAGCTTTAATGGATATAGCAAATAAGTCACACCGGACAAGTGCAAGAGCGGCATTTCCCCGTGATCTCACTGGGAGGCCAGAGCCACGGCTCTGACATCACAGCCCAGAACTGGGTTCTGCGCCATGCGGGACCCCGTGCTGCTGCAGCCTGGCTGCAACTCTGCTGCAGGAGCGCGGTGACGGGGACGCTGCCAAAGGTTTCACCAGCCCCGCTGCATCCGCTTCCACCGGCAACTCGAGCGCTCAGCTCCACCGCTCCCCCCTTTTTGCCCATTTGTTTGTTCATTCTTTCTTTATTCTCTGCAATTGTCCTTAATGGAAACAGCATCTCAGCAGAAGTCACCCTGCAGGAAAGCTATAGCACAGAGGGATTTTTGTAGATGGCTTTAATAAAAACATTGAAGGTCTGTTGTTGTTACAGTGCTGCGTGATCCATTAAGTCTATTAAATACAACACAGGGAAACTGTGAAAAAAGCCAGAGGAGGCTGTGATGTCACGCAGAACAAATGAGCCACGGCTGCTTGCCTGCCCTCTGCAGCCGGGTGGTGCCGTGGCTCTGCCCGCACTTCGCCCGTGCCAAAGGAGCGTCCACCCCTGCACACGCGTGTCTGTGTTTGTGCTCCCGTAAGTGTGCCACTTCCAGATGTTAAATCCAGAGGGTATTAAAGCTGACGGCCCCAAAAGACCTGCTCTCCCCTGCACGATACACGTGTGTCCGCAGTCTCTGTGCTCCCTGGCTCTTGTCTGGACCTCTTTGGTGCAGAAGGGCTTTAGTGAGAGCTGGGAAGCGGGCACTGGAGCCCGCGTGGTGCTGCTGAGCCGCAGAGCAGGCAGGCGAGGTGCCCGTGGGTACGCCCGTGGCATGGAGGGTGGAAACATCCCCAATTACTTTACCATTTGGCCAGCACACCTGCACCCAAACCACAGCCTGGGCAGATGATCCGGAGGCAGTTGCCCCTGTCTGGAGTCAGGAGCACCCAAGGCAAAGAGCAGGGCGCGCTGGAGCCCAGGGAGTGCCTGCAGCAGGCAGGCATCGCAGCAATCCCCTGCACCAACACTGCGGATAATCCATCTGCACCGTTTATTTGCACTAGGCAATTTTTTTTGTTGACACTTGAGAATGTTTTTTTTCCTGCTCCCCCTGCCCTTACGTTGCCGGAAATCATTAACCCCGGTGTCACAGCAGCACACCAGGGCCTGGGGACATCAACCCGGGAAGGCTGGTGAGACACAGTGCTCCTGGCCTGGCCTGCTGTGGCCAGATGTGGCTTCTCAGGGACCAGCACAAGAAATAACTCATGCAGAAAGTGCCCGCATCCCGTGTGTGTCCTCCCACGCTGTGCCAGGATGGGCTTTATACTTCTGGAGCTGCTTAATTACCCCGCTGGACCTGCCTTCAAAGAAGGCACCTAATCCCTTCCTGAAACCTTTTGATACCTTCGGCTACTTCACTATTTTGTGGCAACACATTACGGCACAGCTGGCCAGTCCTTTCTCGCCACCAAGCTTTCTGGCCACTTGCAATCCATGGTGAGTTAAAATGGGTATGTGGGCTTTAAATAAAACCCCCCAGACTATCATCCTTGTTCTAATCACTAGCTATTGTAATTAGACACAGTGGCTGTGGCACTCAGGAAGCTATAGACAATACCTGGGAACAAAGACAGCAGTGGCAAAGAAGGTCTCTGTACGCAGACTCCAGCTCAGAAATAATCTGCACTTCTGCTGTTATTGTCCTGCTACACAAGGGAAGCATCACCCTCAGCAGCAGTAGTGCTGCGTGTGCTCGGAAATATCGGCTCTGGCTTTTCAAGCAAACAGCAGCAGATATTTCAAACAATAGCTGTTCAAACCCTGAGATGCAGGTTTGGCAGCCTACTGATCAGATTGTGATTTTGAGTACCCAGACAGAAGGAATTAGACAAAAGGAAGCTTCTTGTGCTTTCGTGCTCGTTTTTCCCCCCAGGAAGGCTCCTGGAGCAGTCACGCCCTCCTCAGTCCGGCGGCAGGCCGTGGGACACGCGGGGCATGCAGCGTGACTCGCTGCTGTTAGTATGAGACACCGCGAGCTGAACTTACTCACTTCCTGACTTCTGAGGGCTTCAGCTCTTAGTCACAGCAGTAAATGGGTGTCAGGGATTTTATTTGAGCATGACACAGAGCTTTGCTGGCTCCCCAGGCCCAGCTGCACGATAGCTGCAGGCAGCTCCATCGCTCACAGCCTGAGTGTTTCAGGGAATGGCTGGGCACTCTGTTTTTGCACGGCAAAGCAAAAGGCAGGAGTGCCGGACTGGAAGCAGAGCGCCCGGGTGTGGGGAACCCCAAATCTGGCCCCACTCAGCCTGCGGGACCACTCCAGACCTTGGCCTTGGCCACTCGCATCCTGGCGCTGGGCAGAAAGTGGCACCCGCTGCTTTTCTCTTCCTTCCAAGGGGAGAGGCTCCGGGGCACTGCCCAGGAACCAGCTGGGTGCCCAGTTGTGGCAGCAGTGTTGCTATTTCCTCCTCATTTCAGAAGGCAGCCACAGAACGTGGCTGCTTGGCGGGCTCCTAGCCCACAGCCCGGACTTTTAACCCACCAGGCTCTTTCTCTTCCTTATGCTGACTGCAGCGGAATGAACGCAGGTCTCTCCACTCCAGCCCAGCTCAAGCAGGAGAGTTCCTTGATTGCAAAGGAGTATTGCCAGAACTGGGTCAGAGTAAAGCAGTCTGGTCGCGGAATAACGATATTCCCAGCAATGGACTGCATTATATAGCGTACCGTAATAAAAGACACCACGGTGCTACCAAGGGACGGGAGCGCGGAGGGAAGGGAGGAACAGACGTGACAATGATAAATAAATCTGGAGAAGAAACACCAAACGCAATATACTTTTTGTCTCCTTTTGTTTGGGACTGTGATAGATGTTCCCTGGTTCAAATAATAGAGCTCGCAGGAACATACTTCTGCTGCTGCTCTCCTACTTTCGCATTAAGCTGATTTTATTAAACCTCTCCGTAAACAACCATCGCCATGTATCTTTCCAGTTTCCCCCTGACATTTCTCTGGCAGCTGTTGCACAGATGTCCACCATTGCTGAACAGGAGTGCCTGCACTTATAGGTAAGATAATTCAGCTTAAAATTGCTCTTGATGAAGATAATGTGGGACGTAAGGAGGCTGATAATAAAACTGGTTCCAAAGGCAGCCGGCGAGGGAGCGCACACAAGGCACAGGAGCCCCCCCAGGCTGCCTCTAGCTGCAGCCTTGGAGGCTTCGCTGGGGCAGCTGGGGGGGAAGTTAGCTCCTGAGGCCTCGGTTCTGCAAGGGGTCCGATCACCTGTCTGATTTCAAGCATTTAAGTGAGTCCGTTGACTTCAATGATTTTCTTCAAAGGGCCAACCCCGATATTTAAAGTGGCAAGCCCCGCTGGATCAGGGCCTTGGCGCTTTTCCCAGGTCTTTTCAGTTGGTCTTCAAATTGGCCAGTTCCTTTTATGTAGGGCTTTTTTCTTTTCTTTTCTTTTTTTAAATCTTTGATGCCATTAATTTACTTTTCTTGTGACTTTTAACCAGAGGGAACAAGAGCACTGCATTTTTCTTTCTTTTCAGCTGTGTAAATTAGGAGGAAAAAATGGTGACCTGTGACTTCATCAGAAGGTATGAGGTTGTCATTTCCCATAACGTCTCCCAGAGCTTCACTTCGCCTGTCGTGCTGCTCTGGCCAGGCACTTTAACATCGGCACTAAGAGGGAACAACTACCGGCGTGGGGGGGAGGTTAAGGAGCATCCATCCTGCGTTACCGGAGTGTTCCAGGTGGATTTTCAGCTTCCTCGCAGTGTTTTAAGGCACAGACCGATGCTCAGCACCTGCCCCTGTGCTCGCCCTGCCCAGGCAGTGCACATCTGGGGACAGCTGAGGGGTGACAGCCCTACTCAGATAGCCAGAGCCAGCTAGCTCTGCAGCCCCCAAGGCTGCGGTGAGTAGCTGTGATTAACAGATGGGGGAGATGACTTCAGCCGGCTTCAGCTCTTGTTGCTCATTTATATTTACCAAAAAAAAAAAAAAAAAACATTTCTTCCTCTTTTTTTTTTTTTTTAACGATCCATGGAAATCCTGAATGCATGTGCGCCTTGCAGCCTGACCAGCAGCAGAGTCCAGACCGAGCAGACCCACTCCCATCTCCCTTCTCTGCTCCTTTCTCCTCCTCTCCTCCAGTTTCTGCCTCCGCCATGTCTTTCCCTCCCCATCACCTCAACACATGCCCCCTGTGTTTTATCTCTGGATATAAAGAAGATTAGACTTTCTTTAATTACATATCAGTTTGTTGGTCGTGCCTCCGAGCCTGGCCTAAAAGCTGCGCTGGCTCAGATGTTGCTGCGTGCAGGCTTTCTGCTTGGTTACACTTGTTTATTACTCGTTCATTAGCTTTTTTACATTGCTGGAGATCTGAGCCACTCACATGGCAAAGGAGGCTCGAGCTGACAGCAGAAAAAGCCTCTGCTAGTGAGATTATAGCTGCTCGCCTGCTCGGAAGGGAGAGATGGAGAGGGCGAGGGGAGCGCAGCCTTTGTGCCGGGCTGAAAGGCGCTGTCAGTGCGCGGCAGGCAGCCTCCTGGAAAAAGGAATTCCCAGCCCAAGGCCTGGGCACCTTAACCCCTTCCCTGGCTGCTGCCTCCCCAGGGCTACAGCAGAGGCAAAAACCTGCCCGCACCCGCTCCCATGGCTGGTGGCACAGGTGCTGTCCCCCGCTGCTCCACACAAGCCCTCTCCTTTCCTTTGTCAACAGGGTCACTTTTCACATTGAGATGGAACCTTCCAAATCTTGGAGTAAGTCCAGCTGCCAGTTATCAGTCCAGCAGCAAAACAGCTCCCTCCTGCCCTTCTGACATTAACTGCCCGAGTCTGCTGCAGTTCACGCAGGGCGCCCAGCGCTGCAGGCGCGGCGGTGACGCCAGTGACCGCCTGCTCCACCCTGCTGCGGCCATCCAGCGAGGTCACCCAGTGCTGCCATGCCCTCGGTCCTCCGAGGGCCACTCGGTGAAGAGGCTGAGCGGTACCAAGCCGCCCACGGACAGTCGGGTGCTGTGCGTCCACCCCTGCTGCAGCACCGCCGGGCTCTGTAGCACAGTCCCGTGTGGCGTGCCATTGTCCCGTGTGCCGCGGCCACACCAAGCTCTGCAGCGCTGCCTGCAGAGGAACACTGCCCTTTCACAGCCCTGTGCTGCTCCCAGGAACAAACCCTCTGCAAAACGCCACCGGGGCTCGCAGGCCTGTCTGTGCCCCGCTCGGAGGCCCAGCAAGCTCCTCTCCAGCGGAGGGGAGCAAGCAGCGAGGAGCGGAGCAGACGGGCTCTGACACTGTGCTCTCTGCAGGAGCTCCGGTGCCGCCCGTCGCGCCCTTCCCCGGCAGCCACAGCTCTAATGAACCAGCCCGCTAATGGGCTCCAAGGGTTTTAATTGCTTCGCCTCCAACCCCACCGCCGGAGTCAGAGCTCCGGGGCGCACAGTGAGGAAGGTTTCCTTTCACAATTTGCATTGTTCCGAAGGAAGCACATTTTTTCCCAACTCCTAATGAATATTGCAAATTCCAAGGGCTTGAGGAGATAAATACTGCCAGGCCAGATCGTGCTCTGCAGAAACACTTTGTCACTAGCTGTTCCCATCATGTGCTCTTTAAAAGCCTGATAAAGTCTAACTCATGATTATGGACAGCTAATGTCTTCAAAGCCCGCGCCGACAGAGTCTCTGGTTTCAGGTCATGGAAATGCCACTGTCACTCCAATGTCTGAATGTCCCAAACACATTGTCAATAGGGATGTAAAATGCCCTGAGTCAACGGAAAGGAGCACAAAGGGAAGAGGGCCAGGCGGCAGTCCGGCCTGAAACGCAGCGGGCGCAGCCTGGTCTGCTTTCAGCACAGCACGGCTCCCCTTCCTGCAGCCAGAAAGCTGAGAGAGGCACCCGATCTCAGCCCTGCAAAAAAAGAAAAAGAAAGAAAGAAAGAAAGAAAGAAAGGACAAACCCCTTATCCTTCAGAAATATCAGATTTGCTTTAACCCCTTCCTGCTCTCCCCACTGGTTCGTTTGCAGGGTGCTGGGCTCGGTGCAGTGCCTCCCGCTCCCCCCGCAGCACCACCCGACCCTTCCTGCTGTGCGCCCCGGCGGGGGGAGGTTAGGGGTTGCCTTGCTCTGGGGCTGATGTGTACAACAATGACAGCAGAACCCAGACATTCACTTTTCCTCAGAGCTGAGTGATTTCGGTTTGCTTGGCTCTGCTGCCCCGTGGTGCCCGTACAAGCCTGCACGCTGCGCACAGAACAAGGTGCAAAGGCAGCTCCTGGTGAGTGCCGTGCCGTGATTCACTGGCCTTTGGGAATTCCTCCCGGCCCCGCTCCGAACAGGGACAGGCAGGAGCCAGGGCAGCGGGCAGCATCGCTCAGCCTCTGCGGGGCAGGCACGCTGGCTGCACGGGCAGGGTGCAAAGACAAACACGGGGAAGTGGTAGTAGCAGCGATACCCGTAGAACTGCGAGAACAATTTCTAGCCAAGTTAATGTGATTTTAAGGAAAGCCAAAACGACTTGACAGCTCAGCGGAGTTGAATTAACCGCTATCTGACTTTGCTGCCTCTTTTTTTAGCTGAGCCAAACAATGCTATCGCTTCATCTCCAGAGGTGAAATGTTTCTCTAAGGAGCAGGGGAGTGAGGACAAAGCCTGCTGTACCTTGCTTAAAGGTCAGGATTTGTATTCACAGAGTGGGGGTCCCCGGGCTGCTGCTGGCCTGTACGATGCGAGGCCAGGTGGCAACAGGGAGCTCGGTGCGTAGTGGCAGCCAGCGTCACAGTGCACAGCGAGGGTGGAAGGAGCCCCGTCCCCACGCTCCTGGGGCTCGGGGACGGCTGGGGTGGGGAAGCGGAGCGTCGGGCAGGGCCAGGCCTGGTCCCAAATGGAGGTGGGTCCTATCCTGGGACAAGCAGTCAGGAGCCTGCAGCTGGAGGCAGTGCCGGGGATGTTTGGATAACACTGAGAGCACTTAGGTAATGTTTACTGATAGCGCTCAGATAGCACTTCTCTCTTTCATTGCGTCAAGTTGCCACGTTTTATGATAAACCATCATAATATTTGCTGTGAGCATATTAAAACTCAATGTATCTACAGACACCAGCTGAGCATTAAAGCGCCTTGTAACACACCTCACATCATTGGAGGATGCTCATAAGTTGCCACTGATGTTTACTGATAATATCCGGAGATATGAAGACAAATGAGTGAAATTTTGGCCCATTGAGCTAAAATGTTTTGTCATCATAGAACTAAGCATGGAAGCAAGAAAGTGCCATTGAAGGTGAGCACCTCTCCTTCAGGGGGAGGGCAAAAAGCAGCTCTGGGATATTTTTTATTATTCGCTGGGAGCAGTGACATCCTCCCAGGCTGGCAAGAGGAGGGGAGGCGCTGCACGGGGAGCGTGGAGCCCTGGCCGCCCGCCCTGAGCTGCTCCAGCAGCAGCACGACAGGGATGTGGCATCGCTGCAGCCCCGCGGGCTCTGTGCACGGTGTACCCCACAACTAACGCCCAGCTTCATCCCCGGGGCCTCTCTGTAGTGCTTTTGTGCTGCTGCTGCTTGTTTCTCCTACCCCTTTTGTGGTAATTGCAGCTCCGGTGGTGTAAACACTTCCATGTTGGAACTGCTCTCCCAGGGAATCAGGAGGCAGATCCCTGTTTGAACACCCTCAGTGCTATTTGCTTCCTGAATGTATTAATTTTTTTTTTTTTTTTTTTTAACCATCAGCACCAAATGAGCTGCTGAGGGAAGTAGCTGCAGCAGTGAGAGGTAAATAATCATAATTAGAAACAAAGGAATTCCACGTTTTGCAGCACAACATGGACGGAGCTGACCTCTCCCTTCCTGGGAGAAAGAATGGGGGGATTTATAGCAAAATTTTTCATTTGAATTCTAAAATCAAAGTTGAAGGAAGAAACAGGAATACTGTCTTTCTGGTCTGTAATATGAAAAAATTATGAGGCACAGCCATACAAACAGGATCATATTAAAAATTGCTTCAAGTCAATTCACCTTTAATTTTGACTGAGATGAAACCAAGTGCGGCTGGGCTCGTACAGCACCGGGCACGCAGAGAGGCAGCGCTGGAGACTCTCTGCTGGGGGAAATCCCTGCAGGATCCCAGTGCCGGGGTGTCTGCACCTCGCCCCGTGTTTGCCACAGGAAATGGCACCCCCTGCTTGCTCCCCTCATGCCCAGACGAAGCAGCAGGGAGCACAGCGGGACCCTGCTTTGGTCACACAAACCCACTCGCCTTCCCCTGGTGTCGGGCAGAGTCTTTCCACGAGGCTGCAGGCAGCACTGGAGTGAAAGTGAATAATAACAGTTATTATTGGAAGCGGCAACGAAATGCAAAGAGCTTGTGTCTGTCTGCTTCTGCTTGGCGTAATTGGTTCTAGCGGTCTGGAGGCCGATGGGTGGGAACAGCAACGTCACCTCAGCAGGGGCCAGCCCGCGGGGCCGCACCGTGGCTGTGTGGGGATGCTCTTGGGGGCCAAGTGCTGCTGCAGAAGGCTCCGGGTCCCCAGGTGCAGGGGCACCAGCCCCGCAGTGCAGCACCGGGGCACGGCGCAGGGGTTGGCACCGCTGGCTGGGCGCTGGGCCCTGCTGGCATGGCCTGGCCGGAGCCACTCTGTGTGACCGCTGCCAACAGCTCCCCCTGCACTGCAGCTCGGGAGCGCTTCCAGTCACCAGCGTGTGCTCTGGATGTATCTGGGTCAATGCGGTTCCCCCCCAGTGCTCGGCATGGCCTTGGCCACCCCGCCCCAACCCTCACCTCACGAGGGCAATACAGGCACCAGCCGTGTTCCACAGAGCCTAGGGAGAGCGCCCCGAGGGGCAGGCAGAGCTGCGATGCTGGGATGTCTCCCCCTGTTTTCTTTTGCACAAGACAGAATATTTTTTCTGGCCTCATACATCGTCCCTAAATTAAAAATAGCCGTGTTCCTTCCTGGTGGAGCAGAGCTGTTTGCTTGTTCTAGATTTGTCACTCAGATTGTTCGTTCCCCTCACACCCAGTAATTGCTGCTGGAGACAGAAGGGCAAGGGGAGCGCTCCGTGCCCATCGCCGCACACCGTCAGGTGCAGCTGCTCCCCCGTGCCCAGGCACGGTGCCAGCACGCAGACAGAGCTGCTGTGAGCGGGTCGGGGCACATCCGCGTGTGCAGCCTGCCCCAGGCTCTCTTGGTGCTGTGGAGCTCGGGGGGGGCTGCCCGCAGGCTGCTGCCGAGGTGCCCGCAGCTCAGAGCGGCTCGCGGGAGGGAACAAAGCTCGGTGACGGTCGTGGGCTGCTCATGGGACGCGCTGCTCGGGGAGCGGGAAGGGTGCGGTGCTCCCTTGTCCAAAGTAAGGGGAGCTCCAGAGACCTCTCCAAAGTTTGGTTTGTTCTCCTGATATATCCCATTCCCCTTCACTTGCAAATCAGGCTGGGATTTCAGGAGAAGTCTCTGAACTGACATCTCAGGTATTTGCAGGAGCCATCTACAGTGCTGCCCTCCCCTCAGTGCCTCTCACTGCTGTCACCAGGGAGCAGAGGGACTGAAATTTTTGCAGCCGCAGCCACATCTACAGCGCTGCAGGTCGGGTCCCCGTGCCACCGATCAGAAGCACTCAGCAGCATCTCCTTGCCAGTGAGGAGTGGGCTTCCCCCGCCTGTTAGATCACTTGCACCGCTGCCTGACACAGCCTCAGGATGGCACTTGCCCTAATTGCTCAGCACTGGAATGAGCTTCGGCTTTGCAGACAGATTAAGTTTGCGTCTCCGAGCTGAGGGCCAGGCGCGCTGCTTGAACAAAGCGCGATCCCATTCCTCTGCCTCCTCTCCTGTCTGGGGGAGGCCGCTGCCTTTTGCCAGCACTGTCCATCAGGATCCCGCCCAGAGGCATCGTGAGGAGCCAGCACAGGGCTGCAGACACAGAATTTCCTTCCCCGCTGCCGTGCAAGTGTTAGGGCAGAAGCAGAACAGGGGGAGGGGAAACCCAGCGCTCTGGGCCGGGGAAGCAACACTGTTGCTAGCAGGTCAGCTGCTGCGCCCACATCGCAGCACCCCTGCTCCCCCCTGGGTGTTCAACGGGGGGCAGGCAAGGGGCACCTGCAGGGCGGGTGTCACCGCTGCGTGCGCGGCTCCCACCCCGGCACGCCCAGGCGGAATTGCTGGTGAGGGCAGCGGAGCGCTGTGCGGGGCGAGGGGCTTTCTGCAGGGCGTGGGACTGGGGGCGATGTGCCCGCCTTGGCCTGTGCGTGGGGAGAGCCCTTCCTGCGGCACCACGGCCTCCAGCCCCAGGAGCCCAGCCCCTGCGTCAGCCCCCTCCTTCCCCTCCTCCCCATGAAGCTTTTGCTCTCGCACCGCCCCGGTGCTAAATAAACGTGAACCTGGGCCCCTCTTGTTTACAGGCTGGTGTGAGCACGTTTATAGAGATCCCTGTGCCGGCTGCACGCTGCTGAACTTCTCCCCCCACCTCGCCGTCCCCCCACGGCTCCACCATACGGACACAGCTGAGCAGCTACTAGATATTCAGAGCCGTGAAGGTTGATAAACAAAAGTGAGATAGGACATGGCACTAGAAAGACCTCAGCTAATGGAATTTTTAAGCTACTTAATTTGGGGGCTTGTCAACCTTGACAGCCAGCCTTTAATAAATGATGTGCTGCAATTCCCACCGAGTTCACTAGGTGTGGGGACCGGTGCTGTGCACGGGGGAGCCCGGCTGGGTGGAACCCCTGTGGGACAGCCGACAACACGTCACCTGTGGAGCAGAGCCAGCTCTGTGCCCCACGGCCCTGCTGCAGCTTCACCCTGACACCGCAAGCTCGCTCGCACGCCGGCTGGAGCCCACAGCCTCTGGGCAGCTTTGCTCTGACAGCAGCAGAGCTGCCCTGGGTCCCTGCACCAAGGCGTACAAGTGCCACCCAGGCACTGGGGTGAAGCCCTGCTGGCAGCATCCCAGAGGAAACGGGGTCAGAGCCCAGGCTACTGCGCTGGCATCCACATCTGATGGGAGCATCCCCCAGGAGGAGGCTGCCCTTTCCCACGGTGCCCTGGCTGGCAGCACTGGTGCTGTGTGTCAGGTTACAGCAGTGCCTCCTCCACAGGCTGCTGCAGGAGCTCCCGTTTTTCTGAGCCTTCTGCAGGAGGCTTTGCTCCTGGCAGGATGCAGGCAGGGCACGTAGTTAGCTGAACACATTTAGCAGAGGACTTAATGGGTTATGGCCTGTTCCTCATCAATTCATTGTGGCACATGCTCCAAGCAAGTGACTGAAAATTAGCTTCAGAGTTGCTCTAATCCACAACTTGGCTGCATCCAGCCCTGGAAGCCCTTTCCCTCTGTCATGGCTGGATCCATCAGGCTGCGTGCTGCGTTCGCTCAGGATTTCTCTCTGCTTCATCGCCTCTGCAAGGTGGGCTCCGGCTCACATCTGCTGCACACACCTGCCCGTCCGCTGAGCACCACGGTCCTGCTGAACCTGCGAGGGAACAGCCATGGCACCCCGTCACCAAGCTGTGACACCATCGCTTCTCAACCCTGCCAGCTCATTTGGAGCTTGCTCTTGCTTTGAGTCCCAAAGGCCACCTTCACTTCTGCTCCATGGGGAGGGAAGGACCCAAGACAGCTCAGCATCCTGAGAGCTGCCATGGCAGCAGTGCAGAGACGAGCTGTGACCACTCCTGATTCATAGACAGCAGCAGAAGCCAGGCTTCTGCGTGCACTGAGGTCTCTGAACCCAGTCAAGAAAAGTCATTAGGAAGAAAGTATCCAGACTGGGAGAGAGCCAGATGGCAGAGGTGGCGGGGAAGCAGATGGGAGATGTAAAACATCCTACGCGTCCGAGCGCGCCAAGCACTGCGCTGCCGCTGCTGCACGGAGCCGCCGGGGCCGCGGGGATGGAGCTGCCGGGATGTGGGGCAGCGTGCCCAGCGCACGGCCCACAGGGCTCCAGCCTGCAGCTCCGGGCTGCTGCCAGCATCCCTGCCGCCAGCTCCGCCATGCCCTTCTGCCAGCAGCAGGCTGCCTTTGGAAGGCCTCTGCCCCTTGGAAAGCCTCGACCCATCTCCCTGGCAGCTCCAGGAGAGAGGCCCAGTGCTGCTGTGCAAGGCAGGAGGAGCACGCAGCAGGACACAGCACCTGCACAGGCAGCCGTGCCACAGAGCCCCAGGCCAGCTGCTGCTCACAGTGCTGCAGTCCCATGAGCTGCAGAGGACAGCACTGCCACTGCTGCCACCACTGTCACCACTGTCACCTGCTCCCTGCGCCTTCCAGCGCTGCGGGTCCCACGGGTGGCATCGACTAGTCTCCTGGGGGCTGGGTTGTCAGCAAAGGCATCCAGGAAAAGGCCTGGGTCTCAGGGAGGGGAAAATGCTGAATGCCCATGCACAGAGGTGGTGGTAGGAGAAATACAAGCAGGGGGGTTAGATTCAGCCATGCACAGAGCATTTAACTAGCAGGGCTTGCAAGGGTTTGGCTTGGTCCCACCAAAACACAGCCATCACCTGGCAGAGCTCCACTCCCACACCACGCTGAGAAAGGGCTGGAGAAGGGTTGCCTGCATCCCGGGGAATGCCCCATACCTCGAGCCCTGGGCTCCAGGATGCAAAGCTGCCAGCTTCTCAAGCTCGTTTTGTGCTTCCAGCCCCAAAATAAAGAATTTTCCAACTAGAGGTGTTCAGCAAAATTAGCTGAAAATCCTGAATAGGTGTGAGATGGCTGAGCTCACGTTTTAAAGTAAATTTCTCCTTTGCCACAGGCCTCTTGCCTGCCTCCAGAACCACGCACAGGAGGCCCCCGGGAAGAGGTTGCTGGTGCGGAGCCAGAGGTCGGGGCTGGCTCAGCAGCACCGGGGCCGGGGCGCGGGGCTCGATCTGGGCCAGATGTCCCCAAGCACCGTGGTAAAGCCTGCCTGAACTGAGCTTTACAAAGCCAGCAAAATTAATTTTTTAAAAGTCCCTCTATGATCTCTGGTGTCATTTGGCCAACACGTCGGATGGTCTCCAGCCTCCCATCCCCGCTTCCAGATGGCAGGGTAAGGGACAGGGGAAACGGACCCCTGCCGGAGCAGATGGATCCCGGTGACCCCCAGCGCACGGGGATCCCATCATACAGGGGGGCCCCAGCCTGCCCTGGGGATGTCACGGAGCCTGACCTGCCCCACCCTGCTCAGCCCCAAGGCACCAGGAGAGCTGCCTCAGCTGGAGCCCACGGGGAGGGCAGGCCCAGCACAACCCTGTGGATCTCCCCATGCAGGGGCACTCGCTCTGGCCCGGAAAAGAAACCCAAGGCCCTCGTCACCAGTTGCCTCCAGCCCCCCAGTAGGCATGTACAATTCCTTGGGACTGAGGTGGCTTAATTACCCTCCCCGCTGGTTCCGAGGCACGGCTGGCGCAGCATGCACCCACAGGCTCCTCTGCTGCTTTTTAGGGGCCCCGCTGCCTGGGTAGCCACTTAGGGACCCCAGGCATCTTTCCTCCTCCTTGTCCAGTTTGTCGCAGACTTTCTGCAGGTGTGGGATGGGCACTTTCCTTCTGCATGCGGGCACTCCGGGGAGGTGCTTCTGGGGAGACCCTAGGGTGGTAAGACCCCCTCTGACGCTCCCATTGCTGGGGTAAACCCAGCCCCAGACACAACCCCACGGCCTCAGGTCACCGCACACCCGGGGACCAGCTCCCCCTGCCTCCATCGGCCAGCAGTGGGCACGTTCTGCACCAGCCCCATGGAGCACGCAGCCGCCCCATGCCCGCCAGTCCGGTGGGAAGCATCCGGCTCCACTTTCCCAGCCGCGGCCAGCACCAGGGGAAGCCAAACCTCTCCAGCCCAGGCAATTACCCGGGGTTTTATCGCTCAAAACTGAAAACCGAGCCTATAAATAACCTGGACTTCTGTTCTAATGGCTGCATTTCAGCGTATTTTTAATTATCATTTTATGAATGGGTGCATTAGAGTATATTTAAACACCAGCTTAGCCATGCTGTTAATGAGGCGGGATTGTTACAGGCCGGGTCTGGCTATATATTGCATTGGTATATACATATGCTTCGACATCACATTTAAAAATTAGCTATTTGAAGCGTAAAATTATAATTGGTTTGTCTAATAAAAGGATAAATAAATATCTATTTAACTTCATTACTGTCAAAGGCAGGAGGCTTTTCTCCATTGTCTCCTTAGGGTTTTATGGCAGAAAAGCTAATTAGCTGTAATTGGGTGGATCCGAGGCGAATGAGGCCGGCACAGCAGCGGTGCCGGCTGGGAATGGGGCAGCGGGGCCTTTCCCGGGCTGGTGCCCCCACCCTGGCCGTCACCATAAACCCACCCCGTGAGCAGCTGTCCTCTGCCTCCCCAGGCAGCCCAGCACCCCCTTTCCTCTAGCCGCGATGGGCGCGACGCAGGCGGGGATGCTGCGCCCGGGACAGCCTGCGTTTGGCGGGGCAGGCTCTGGCTGCAGGCAGGACCTGGCAGCCGTCCTTCTCTCTTCAAGACCTCGGGCACGGAGCACAAAGCCTCTCTCCAGCCTCGTGCTCTGGCAGCAGCAGGTATTCGTTCAGCCTTATTTGCACTGCCTGAAGTGGGTGCACCCCGACACCCCCAGCCCCTGCCCCCACCCCTCGCAGGGCAGGGTTTGCGATGGCCCTAACAGAGCCCCGCGCTGTTCGGGCTGCCCGTCTCTGACATGTCAGTGTTTCGGCTCCGTCTCCTTTCATCTTCCACAGCTGTCTTGCACAGCTCACCAGCAGAACAGCTCCCTCCTGGCAGCCGGGGCGGACGGCAGCGGAGCACCGTGCGCAGAGATGTCGGAGTGCGTGTGTATAAATTTCCTTTGCATATGTTATTTGACACGAGGGGAGAGAGAGGGAAGCATGCCTGGCACTCAGAGCAAACCACCGAGCTGCCAGCAAAATCTTTCCTTTTTATTTTTTTATGAAGAGGAGAAATGTGGAATTTTAATAATTGCCCATCCGCTTCTAATGACGAGGGGCATTCGCATGGAGGACGCTGCCTGGATTTTGCTTATCGGTTCTGCTTGTTGAGCGCGTCCCAGGGATGGAAGAAACTCCGGCAGACGGCGTGGAAAATTAATTTTTAATGCCTTTTATTAGCACTTAAGCCATTCTGATGGGATGAAATAATCCCTGTTTAGGTGGAGCGGTAAAGGTCTTGAAGGACTGTCAGGAGGCTGAGTCATCCCACGGGCCAAAATTAGAGAAATCCATCTCAGGATCGGTGCTGGAGCACAAACCCTGCCAGCACCTCCCGCTCTGCGGCGCTGGGAACAGTCCTTGCGTGGGGATGGAAAGCGCCAAGGCACGAGAAAGGGGGGCTTCCCCCACCTGGGCTGAACCTCCCTTTCCACAGGAAAACTTCAGCCTAAATTGTCCAGCCATTTCCCACAGCGCAGGGAAAGTTTCTTTTCCTTCCCTCCACATTAAAAATTGCCCTACTGCTTCGCCGAGGAATTAATATGCCTCGCGCTTGAGAGCTGCCCTGGCAGAAGGCTGCTCGGTGTCAGAGATGTGATCCTGTGGGAGGGCCAGCATAGGTTCATGTAATTAAAAACTGTATCATGACACATGCTCACAAGAGGGCTGATTTAGACTTGTACAAATGACCCCTTTAGTTCTTGTAACGCGTTCTTCTCTTCCATCTCCTTTCCTTGCAGTGCATACATTAAGCACTAGCAGTGTGTTCTCAGCCTGCTTTTAACGAACGTTGTCTCTGTGCACGCATACATGTTCTGCATACCACACACCCCTGCACCTGCGGGTACATCACTGCCCAGCACCCGCGTGGCCCCCCCGGAGCAGGAGATCCAGCTGCACCAGCTGGGGGCCACCACGGGGCTGGTGCCCTGGGGACGATGCTCCATGCCTGCTCCTGACCGAGATGTCCCCGCATCCCCAGGAGCAGGGGGAGCAATCCACGTGCCCACCTCCCCTAGTGCCTCCTCAGCCCAGCACTCACCCAGGGATGCCAGCACTCTCTCCCCAGGAAGAAGGAAGCTCCAGAGAGCCTCTTCACGTGATGAGTTTTACCATTTCTTTCCACTTTCAGCCGAAGTGCAGCTCCCTTCAAAGCACCAGCCCAGAGCAGCAGAACTAATTTGAAATGTCACCGAGGTCAAGCCTGGCTTCCCCAGCCCTTAACCTTCTTCTCAAGCTGCACACTTCATATTTGTTTACACAGTCGCTCCTTTATTTAAGCCTCAGATCCTGGGGCTGCAGAGGGAAGGAAGGCCCAAGCTGCTGCCACAGGGGCAAGGAGGGGAAACCCCTCTGGGGGCTTCATCCCCAGAGCTCCCCAGGGAGGATGAGGAGGGTGTTGGGAGAAGCAGGTGCTCCAGCCCAGCTCTTCTGGTTGAGTTCTTCCTCATTTACCCCTGTCCAACAGGGAGAGCAGCTTTCCCTTTCCAGGTGGATCTTCCACTGGCACAGATCAGCACAAACCTACAGCACCGCTGATGTGCAGCAGCTTTGAGCTCCACCAGCCTCCACCTCCTCTTGGTTCCCGGCCCTGTTGCTGCTGTCAGCTTTGTGCTGCCTGCAGGTAGGACAGGAATCCTGCTTTCCCCTTCCCTGCCGCTCTGCCCCCAGCAGCTCGCTTCCCCCCATGCCCCAGCCCTGCTCAGCCCAGCCCCACTGGCAGGGATGGGAGCAGCCCGACCTGTGCTGCGTGGGGAGCGCAGTCACCACCATGAGCAGCTCCATGGGAGAAGGCTCTCCTGAGAGCCCCGCTGTCTTTCTAAATGCTTTTCCATTAGGATGTGCCAATTAGGAGATTAAAACCTCCTGCTGAGACTCGCCTGGGCCCAGCTGGGACTACTTAAGTGTGAGTGGGTGCAGAGTGGGTCTCTGGGAAAAGGGAGACCCCGGCGGATGCTGGGGAGGGTGAAGGCTGGGCAGGGTGAGTGCAGCTCCAGCAGCTTGTGCCTCCTGCTCCGCCCTGATGTGCTACGGCTTGTGCCTGCAGCCCCCTGCTGGGGAGGGGAGATGGGGCTGGAGCGATTTTTTTCCATTTATTCCCAGCGGGGTCCCATGTCCCCCTGTCCCCGAGCCCCAGGGGAGGAGCAGGGAGCCCTGCACATGCGGGGTGGTGCTGCAGCAGTGGGACTCTCTCTCCATCTTCCTTCCTGCTGGGCAGGCTCTCCTGTGACAGGGCCTGACCTTTACTTTTCTTTTTTTAGTCTTGCTCTTGTTGCTCACTTAACGCAAGGCTGGAGAGCTGGCTAGCCTGTGATTTTTAAAAAAAAAAAAAAAAAAAAGTCTTTGGAGAGCACTGGCAGGGTATTACGAGAGTTCACAGTAACTTGAAGTTAGTTGGATGATCTGAGACAGATGTGAACAAGGGAAGAGGAACTTGCTGCGTCTCCTCTCTGCTGCTGTTTGAGAGACACTAATTTGATGGTTTTTGTTTTTCTTTTTTTTTTTTTTTTCCTCAGAAGCAGACATCTCTCATCTCTCAGTCAGGGCAATAAAAACACATTTCTCTCATAATATTCCAGCACCTCCTCCTCCTGCTTTCTTACCCTTACAGTGTGCACTGCTGCTGACCTACGGGGCTGTGGGCAAATGGGCAAGGTGCTGGCTCGGACCCCCAGGGCAGCCGCCTCCACTGTGCTGGGTGTTTCTCCTGTCCACGGGAGATGCAGAGTGTTTGTGGCTGGCTTCTGCAGGGCTCGGGGCTGTGCCTGTGCCAGCAGGCAGGAGGATGGCACTCGTGGGGGAAGCTTGTTCTGTTGCTGCTTTAGTGCCTGTAGGGGTGCGTGGGGGATGCGGGTGAAAAAAGCAGCAGAAGTGGGGCAGTTCTGTCTCTAAGCTGCTCCATTTTTCTGCAGTCAGAGGGAGGCTGGAGGATGCTGGTGGAAGGGTCCCATCACAGGCGTGGATGCTCTGACTTCAGCAGCAGCTTTGGAACTTTTGTGTCTGGAGGCATGTGCTGGCAGCTGGCTTCAGAGGAGCCCCAAGCTGCAGGGAGGGAGCTGTGAGGCCTCTGGTGAGGTCAGCCTGCTGCTACTGCTCCTCCTCCAGGCGGCAGTGCCAGGGCAGGCAGCAGCCTGCAGTGGCTGTGACAGCAGGTGGAGAGATGTCAAACCGCACCGGCAACAAGCAGCAAGACAAAAGGTTTTGAGGAAAAACACTTCTTGTCAGCAAGTTGTCGGTGGGTGAGATTAAAGAGCGCCTGCCACGCTCACAGAGACTGTGTCAACATGGTAGGAGGGAGCCGCGCCAGCGAGGCCCCACGAGGCGGAGCTGGCGGCCTCGCTCTGCCCTCCCTGCCTCTGTGCCAACACAGGCACCTCACATCCTGCCCTGCTCCAGCCCGGGCTTTGCCCCCAGGACCCCATGGGCACGTGCTGTACCGCAGGGTGAGCTTGCTCTGGTGTCTGCGGTTGGTGCACGGGCCCCGCTGCCCCATGTGCTGGCGTCCTCAGGCGTGTTTCCCATAACACCGTCACGGCGCTGTGCCGGGTGGTCACGCCTTAGTGATCCACCAGCAGCTGAGTGCAAGCTCAGCCTGCCATCAGCAGGAGGGCAGCTGGTCCAGGGCTGCCCCCGGCTGCTCAGGGGAGATGCTTCCCGAGGGGAGAGCATCCTCACGGCCCACGTTGGGGAGAGCAGAGCGCGGCAGGAGGCACGGAGCGGACCTGCAGTGGTGCACCACTGCCCAGATGTGCTCTGCAGCTGGGTGCTCCGGTGGGAGCTTGGGTAGGGGATGCTGTGTGTTACTGAGTAAAGCGGGGCTGGAGAGGACCCAGGGTCGCCGGCTGGAAGTGTACAGGAGATAATCCAAAAAGACAAGTGTCTGTCAGCCGTTCAGGTGTTAGCAGGAGTTAATGAGAGTCTCGGTGTCTGATCTCCTGCAATCAATTCCACTTCCTATCGCTCTGCGAGAGGTGAACATCCATGCTGCGGTGATGCTGTTAGCTCTGGCTGACGTGCCCGCTTTCAGCTTTGATGCCAAAGGAAATTGCCGGATAACGTTGCTGTGCTGCTGCAGGCAGGGCTTGGGGAGTGGGGTTATTCCCCTGGATGGCCCAGCTCTTCTATCTGAGGGCTAATCACACAGGAAGACTGCTTCCTGTCCTTCCACAAAATCAAATCTCCCCTTGGTTAGGAGAAAACCTGCAAAGAGACCAGCGGAGACGGATGCAGTGCGGTGTGTGTGTGGCGGGGGGCTGCAGTGAGCTCTCTGCTTGTTTACTCAAAGCAGAAGGCCTGTCGGTTTCTCTTCTCTGAGCTCAGACTTGTTTACAGAGCACTAACACAGTGACGTGGTCCTCAGACCTCTGCTGCTGCCCTGGCATGGCTGGCTGGTGTGCAGTGGGTGCCTGAGGGATGCTGCAGGAGGATGGGCACGACCTGTTCTGGGGCACTAAAGGCTTCAGACAGCCTTAATGGAGGAAGCAGCAAGACAAGGAAAGACACATGCCTGTGTTTGTGCTTTATTTTTCTTCGCTAAAACCAGCTCTGCGACGGACTGTCGTTTTTCAGCATCAGCTATGCTTTGCCAGCCTTGAAATGGGATCCACAGGTGCTGTGACAAATGGGCTGAGTGTGCCCCGCTTCATCTAGCCCCCATCACCTGCCCTCAGAGATGCACCTGGTCAGGTCAGCCCCTGCTCGCCTTGCTGCTGGAAGAGCAGCACCCCCAGAACGGCTGGAGCCCCAGCAGGGAGGGGCTGGCTGTGCCGAGGGCACGTTGGCTGCGCAGGGCACGGGCTTAGGGAGCAGCAGGGCACCAGCACAGCGCGCCAAGAGACAAAGCAGCGCACCCCGAGCAGCCCCGGCACGCGGAGGGCTCTGATGCTTCTGCTGGCTGCGAGCTGTATGCAAATGTGACGAGCAGAGGCGATGTGCAACATCACGCCAGCTGCTGGCTCCTTCTGAAGTGCAAATCCCAACCAGGGGCCCGTCGGGCTGACAGCAGCAGCGGGCGGCTCGTACACGACAGCCGTTCTGTACGCAACGCAGCGCCGATTTGCTCCGCTTACGGCTGCAGGTGACATCTCTCTGATCTGAGCAGGGGAAGGCTCCGAAGCCTGGCCCAGAAGCGTCCTGGTGCTGCCTGGGCTGTGGGGATGGCGGGAATGAGCTGACGGAGGGTGTGCGTGCAGAACTCAGTTGCTCTTTGGGGCAGGGCCCCGCAGGTGGCACAGCCCAGACTGCTTTAGGGGGATCCTAAAGGTGGGGCTGGGAGGCTGAGAGGGGACAAAAGGAAACTAGTGCAGGCGAGGGACTCTGAGAGGTGCCTTAAATCATCTCTGTTGTCATCTACCATGGTGGCTTCTCAGATGGCAGCAATGGTCGTGCCCATGAATGCTGCCTTGGTTTTCACTTTGAAAAGTAAAAATCCTGCCTCTAGAGCCAGAGATCCCAAAGGTATCAGGAGCACTGGTTTCTTTGCTCCCAGCTGGAGGAAGCTGGCCTGCAGGTAGCCTCTCAGACCATGGCGCAGACAGCCTCTGCTGCTCCCAGGATGCTAGCAGCGCTGGTTCCCACAGCCCCTCCCGTTCTGGTGACAGCAGCGAAGGTGCCACAGGCAGAGAGGGCAGGAGCCTGGTGCTGGGTCCTCTGTGCCCCCCAGCACCCTGCTGTCAGTGTTGAGCAGCCCCAAACCCCTCGCACTTGCTAGCTGAGAGCTTTGATGGAAGCCCAGCCAAGACTGTTTTTCTCTAGCCGCAGGGTGCACGGTACTGCCTTAGAGGGCACATTTAGTTTCTGCAGGATCCAATGCAGCCAAACAGCCCTCTGTCAGCCTTAGGAATTTATGAGACGTTTCATGCCTTGGGGAGCCCAGGCACAAGCTAACACAAGACCCAGGGCCCGCAGATATAAATTACCATCAGCTCCATCCGCAGCTGAGCAGGTCCCAGAGCCCTGGTTATGCTCTGGGCCCATACTGGGCTGTAAAGTCTGGGAAGTGGCAGAGGCGGGAGGAAAATTGCTACATGCTGTATGTATGTGTGTGCGTTCATAAAAATGTTTAGCGGAAGCCAATACTTGATCCAGCACAACCTGTAAGTGTTAATCATAATAAATGGAAAAAGGGAAATAATTGCTGTTAATAAGGAGGAGGTGTTGCTGTGCTGGTGGGCTGCGGGTGGCCAGCGGCTGAGCCCTGCGCTCGTGCTCCTCATCTCCGCTCCATTCCCTGCCCAGTGCCACGCGGGTGCATGGGGACAGCATCCTTGGGCACACCAGCACAGTGTCCCTGTGCTGTCACCGCATCCTGGTCCCTGTATCTGCGCAGGGCAGTTGAGGACAGTGTGGCAAAACGCTGCTGGAGGGCTCTGCTGCTGCAGCAATGACCTGAGCCCCCTGGAGGCCCCGCTCTCTTGAACTCCAGCCGTTACCTGGCGATTCCTAAAGGCTCCCTGGGGGCTCAGAGGGGACCATGCGGCCGCAATTACCTTGGATGCCAGAAGCCACCGCCCGCTGCTGGGTGCCAGGGGACTGCAGCCTCTGCTGCTGTTAAGCATCGGGGACGCACAGCTTTGCTGCTCTCCCTGCACCGAGGCAGGGAGGGGAACACGGCCGTGGCTGGAGGCGGGCATGCTGCTCAGCTGGCAGGGGGTAGGTGCAGGTGGTAAAGCACGGAGAGCCTTTTGCTTTCTCCCGCTTCCGGCCCCTAAACACGCGCTGACGGAATGGTTTGGCCGGGTGCAGGCAGCAGCCTGGGGTTGTCCTGCAGCTCCCCACAGCTTATGGGAGCCCAGGGAGCGGGGAGAAAAAGAGCCTGGCTGTGATGGAGGGGTGTGTGATTTTATCACACGTTGCAGCATCTTGTCCTGGCAGCTTGTCACCAACTGGGCCGTTAAAATTCCCTTGAAAAATGAGGGATCCATGGCAAATTACTGATTATAAGATAGGGAAGGTAATCTTGCTACGTGTGATGGATCGCTTTGATACTGCAGCGTCAGGTACTCTGGAAAGCCCCGCTGAGACCTGCAGAGATAGAGCTGTGCTGTGCTACCCGCACCGACGGCAGAACGGGCACTGTGATGGGGCGTGGGGAGAGGGGCAGACAGTGCAGCGTGTCTGCAGGACAGACGGACAGACAGTGCGGCGTGTCTGCAGGACAGACAGGCAGTGCGGTGTGTCTGCAGGACGGACAGACGGCACAGAGCTGCAGGTTGCTGCATCGCACACTGCCGAGTTGCCCCCTGCCTGTCCTCGTTCTCGCTCAGGAAGGGGACAGGCTTTGTGCTGTGGCCTGCTGGTGCTCCAGAACCAGCTCCCAGCAGGAGCCCTGCGCTGGCCCTGCCCTTCCCCAGTGCCACGTTTTGGGGGAGCGGAGCAGGGGACGGGGCAGCAGCTGCGGGACCGCAGGGCTTTTACCCAGGCGTTGCACAGATCCCTGCTGACCATGGCGGTAACGAGGCAGCCACATAAAATGGCATCAGAAGGAAGAGCAGAACTCTTGGAACACTGACACAAGACAGGAACAAAAGGCACTTGTGGAAATTCAACGTGCCATCTCATATATTTGACCACACCAATTCTCAACAAAAGAAAACCCGGGCTCATTACATAGAAACATCAAGCCAGCCAAGATAATTATCTCTAATTAGTGCTAATTTAAAAGTGAGGACTTTTCTATAGCTGAATTGTTGCATATTTCATTAGTTCATTAGATGCTGAGCAGACAATGCAGATAAGAGGATTGGTTCGGTGGGATGAAACAAATTCCATCCTCGCTTCACCAGAAGCAGCTCAGGTCCAGCCCCGCAGCACAGGTTGTGCGCTGGGCCGCGCTGCCCGAGAACGAGCCCAGGTGACTCTGTGGTCCGTGCTCTGGGGAAAGTTCACTGCACACCGTGCTAACTCTGCAGAAATAAAAAGCAGAGAGAGAAGCCGGCGGTCCGTCGGTCAGTGTTATTATCTCACTGTCTCTGCGAACATCACTCGGTGAACTGTAGGTCCCTCTCGGTGCCTGCGTGGGGGGGATGCAGCGCGCTTCAGGCTCCCCCCATGCGGCTGGGACCCGCAGGCAGCACGCAGCAAGAGCTCTGGTGATGCCCAAAACCAAAGTGCCAACGAGGCACCAGGTGACAGTGGGGATCTGCAGCTCCAGCTCTTCAAGTCTGCAGGAAAATAACCACTTCCACTTGTAAACTACAGATGAACTAGAACCCTCGCTAGGCAACGACAACCCCTTCTCTTCACGCTGCAGGCTTTTAATCAGATTAACCTGACTTTATGAGGCTTTCAACTGCAGCCGCCACCGGAGCGAGGGCCTGGCTCAGTGCAGGATGTTGTCAGGCAGAAGGCAGAGGAACTTTTAACCCTCACGAAGCTGCTGAGCAGGAGTACGGTAATCGAAGAACGTTACCGCAGGCGTTTGAGGCCATGATCAATCGATGAGAAAGGAGGGAAAGCTTTAAAGGAGCAAATCCTGGAGCTTTAAGGGATTTCAGAAGGGTACATCGAACGGGGACGGACTGTGCCGGGGAGGGAGCGGGGGACGATGGGGGCCGGGGAGCCAGCAAGTGCGCGGTGACCGCAGGGGTCAGCAGCACGGCGCGGGCGAGTCGCCCCGAGTGCCGGTTAGAAGCAGCCAGCGCTGAGCAGGCACGAGGTTCTGCTGCTGAAATCCTGCTTGTTCTCAGAATTGCCACTGGAGAGGCCGTGCATGGCTAAATAAGTGCTTGCAGGCAGGAAACACAAGACAGCAAGAGTTCTGCTGAAAATAGCACCAGGAAAGAGCCAGGCAGAGAATTCAGAGGAATGAATTAGTTAATGGCTGCCATTACAGGGGGGCAAAAGTTGGGGAGATTTAATGAAGAGCAATTTAACTCATTGATTAATTGGAAAGCTTTCCACTTCAGTAATACTCCCGGTATCGAGCAGGCATCTCCGTGCTCGTTGGCCCTGCCCAGCTCCCCACCTGGCTGATGCACTGAGCAGGATTTTGGGCAGGAGGAGCTGAGGGGATGGCACCGAGACCACGGCCGGTGCCCAGCCGCACCGCCCTGCTCACCCCACCCCACGACAGTGCCACAGGGGCTGCCTCATTCCCTCTGCCCCCGAACTCCCTCCTGCAACCCATGGCTCCCTGCCCTCCCCGGCGTACACATGTCCCCTGGCACCCATCTCTCTGCCTCTCCATCAGCTCTCACCAGGCACCAGAATTAATGTGTAGATTTCATGCTCAATATTCTTGATGAAAATCTAACATCTAAACCTCAGCAGGGTGCCTGGGAAATCTAAGCAGGGATATCAGAGGGAGCTGTTCCTACAAAGCTAAAGAAATCAACAAAGGCTGGTGGTGGTGATGTTTTTTCTTCCTTGAGCATGAGTACAAATAATAAGTTTGGATTTTTTTATTATTATTATTATCAACCCTCTTGATATCAGTCTGCTTTTTGTTGAGCCGACGCTCATCCGTGCTGTCAGACAGCGCTCCTCTCTGCGGCCGACCTCCTGCAGCGCAGGGATGGGGCAGCAGGATCCGTCCCCCTGGATCCCGCTTGGCCCACGGCATGCCCAGGCCCCCGGTGCACCTCTGGCCTGGTGGCAGCGCAGCTGGCACACCCCGGCTCGCCTTGCCCCGTGTGAGGCTCGGCCGGCACCTGGGCTGCTCCCAGCAGACCCGAGGCTGGTGGCCTGAAGGAGCCCACAGTGTTCGGAGTGCTCCAGCGACGTGCTGGCTTCACCTCTGCAGACCTGGGCTGCTGGATCACGGATGGGGTCCTGTGTACCCCCAGGGCTGCTTGAAGTAGCCCCCTCAAGCGTGCTCCTTTAGGGCTCCTGCCACGAGGCAGGACAAGTGCCTTTATAAAGCGCAGGTGATGTTTCTCCTGTCTGTGCTCATCTCCCTGCACCGAGGAGTCTTCAGGGCAATGGCCTCGTTCCTTCAGCGTCTGCGCTGCTCCCAGCCGCGCTAACTGCGTTCCGCATGGGGTTTGCTCCGTGCCAGCGGAAATGTGCCGGGGTTGGTATAAGGAATGAGATGAAATGCGAGCAGCTCCTTCCCCAGGAGCGCTCCCTTTCACATGACACCAACCCGCAGAAGCCCGAACAGAGGCAGCATAATGCTGCAGGCGGGTCTGGAGCCAGCTCGCCGTCGGCATCGCAGCAGAAGCACATGGCAACGTGGGGAGGTGGGGAAAGGGGCACCAGGGAGAGCTCGGAGAAAGAAGCGCTGGTGGGGAAGAAAGCTCTGGGCAGCTGGGGGGAGGAGGAAGAGGAGGGCATGGCGTTTCAAGCTGGGTGTCCCCGAGCAATGGGGTCGGCTGCCCTGCTCCTGCCCCAGCTGCCTTGGCTGGGGAGGAGGCAGAGCCGAGCGAGCGTTTTTTTGACAGCCCAAAGATTTCCAGCCTTTGCTTGGCATGAGAAAAGCATTTTCCCTCAGATCTTGGCACCTCCAGACTTTGTCATGAGCAGAGCCAAAATCATTTTGATGTGATATCAACAAGATCTACGTGAATAAGGTATAACAGTGTTTCCGCAGAATCCAGGGAGCTGTTTTGAAGCCGGAGCCTCCGCTCACAGCTCCTGCCAGCCCCAGAGCAAAGCACAGGCAATTTCAGTGAGGCGAAGAACAACAGTCCTGCTTGCTTCATTACCCACCTCTGCCCTCGGGCACTCTTAGGCTACACCTGTGCCTGAGGGGCATAGGGATGGAGGGAGGAAAACAATTGCGCTGCATTAGAAAAGCAACTTTTTTCAGTGAGTTCCTTTTATTTATCGGTTTTATTAAAGTGCCACCTCTGAGAGCCACGGGGTCATGAGTTACTCTGAGTTTTCAATTAACTACAAACATACATCTCTCAGTGCTGGAACTGAGCAAGCAGCAGGACGGAGGAGAGCCCCGCAGTGCTACCGCTCTGGAGCCGCGAGCGGAGGATGCCGCGGGCCAGGAGCAGGGTTTGTCTGTGTGGGCACCAAGGCCTCCCCCTCGCAGAGCAGCCCCTCCAGCAGGCGCTTCCACAAACAGATCTGTTATTGCTGTGAGGAAAACGAAACCATGTGCAGCCTGCGTGTGGAGCCCAAGAAAGTAGCCGGCCACTTGGAGGCAGACGGGAATTTCCTGAAAGGTGAATACGGCAGAGCATTAAAAGACAAATAAAGAAAAAAGCCTGGCTTTATTCCTCTGTCTCAGCCATGCTTCAGCTTGCCCCAAAGCCTAGATAATATAGGAGCCTAATGACTGCCATAAAGGGCCAGAGCAGAGCTCCATTTAGTCTAAGTGCCCATCCCTCTCAACGCCAGCCACCAGGCGCTGCAGGAAAGGCCTGCGTCATCCCATAAAGAGCGTCGGCGGGCGGCCCGCACAGATGAGAACTTCTACCTGGCTCCGGGGAGTCGGAGGGCGCTTTAGAAGCTGAGGCGGGGAGGTTTATCTACCCCGTATTTTCCTCCCGCTTGCCTACCCAGCAGTGATACGGGCGTTCCTAGTGAACCCGGAACACTGCTACTCATAAGCCCCATTGGGGTGTTTTTTCCTCGAGGCACTCTCACTGGGAAGCTGCAGAGAGGCCGGTGCTCCCCTTGGCTCACCCCCTGCAGGTCAAGGTGGAAAAGGGTACCCCGACACCCCGTCACCCCGACACCCAGGCAGTGCGGGGACTGGGTGCTCTCTGCACCCCGGGCCTCAGCAGCGCCCAGGGCAGGACCCACCCAGTGTGCCTGGTGAGTTCTCCACAGTTCCTGCATTTTTTCCTGCACATATTTCCCTGTGTGATCATTGCTGCTCTCACTGCCTCTTCCCCGCCTGCCACATTGAGCCCAGATGTCTCCTTTAAAGGGGAACTACAAAGTTTTGTTTAAAATAACACTATTTAAAAAAAAAAAAAAACAACCCTTCCAAGATCCCTAGCAATTAATCAACCCTACGTGCAGGCTCCAAACTTGCAAACACAACTGAAAGCAAACTCCTTGAAGCTCGTCTTCCCCCACGCTCACCTGCCAAGCCCCAGCGTCACGGCTCCGCGTGCGCCCTGCTGGGAGATGCCTTGCCTCCGCCGAAAGCAGCGTCCCAGCGCAGGCAGCCGCCTGCTCCAGGCAGCGCGCGGGGAGGACTGCGAGGCGGGGGCCAGCCCGGTCCTGCATTCCTCGGGCACGGAGCGTTGGATGCTTCACTGAGAAAATGGGGAGAGCTGAATGTCGGGAGCGGCCTCAGCCAGAGCCCTGTTTGCAAACCGCTGCTGTGCTCGGCTGCAGGATGGATTTTAGGTCCAAACCACGAGAACTGGGGCTGTTTCCCCTATGCATCCCGATGGGGACCAGCACGCTGATCAGTGGGGACACCACGGTCACAGCTGAGCTGACTGCTCTGCTCTCGCTGTGCCATGACCCTGGTGACCGCCACCAGTAGCCCTGCCTGCCAGGGGCTGGGGCCTGCCCTTCGTGTGCCCCATTAACACCAGCCCCGCCGGCATCGTGAGATGCTGGAGGGCAGCACCCCTCCCCTCCTCATCCTCCTCCCACCCCAGCCCAGGATGGCTCCCCCAGCACCCAGCCTCTAAACAAGTCCCCTTGCCCCTGACCCGCTCCCCACCCCCCGCTCGGGGTTTTAATTTATCAGGAGATTATTAAAACAGTCATTTCTCAGCTGTCTAACGTTTCAAACCCCTGCTCTCATTCATCTGATAAATATTTACAGAGCTTGACATTGTCTTCAGCTCATTCGCTTTTGCGCCAAACAATCCCAAACACTCACATCCCCTCTCCCACCACCCCGCGGGGCTGCTGCAGCGGGGCGGGGGCCAGGGACCCTGTCCGGAGCCCCATGCCTGCACCCTGCTGCCCCAGCAAATGCTGCTGCTGTTAAGAGGGGGCTGTGAACCTGCCCAGAGAGCGGAGCACTGGGCTTTTGCTTCCCAAAGTAGAGCCCATCACAGCACATTCTCCATTTTTTTTTTAAATTTCCTGCTCTGCACACCCTTCGCCCTGCGCAGCCACTCCCACTGCTTTCACCCCACACAAGCACGTTCCCCGCACAGCCTCTGCCAGCGAGCCTCACCAGCTTGGCACCACCCACCCCCCCCCAGAGCCGAGCACCCAGCTTGCCTCGGCCGCTTGCCCTAACGCAGGCCATGGGCTGGGGGCAGCTGAGCACCGCAGCCCTACGGGGCCATGTCTGCTCATCCCTGCTCTCCCTCGCAGCCAGCTCCCCGTGCACACCGGCACCCCTGTGCACCGATGCAGGAGCTTCTTGCACGCCCAGGCTCAGCCTCTGTGCTTCGGAGCTGCCCAGCTGCTCACTCAGCAAAGCCAGCACTGAACAGCAGCTGGTTCTGTGTGGGTTTGCATCCCATTTTATCAGCCTCTCACCAGCATCCCAAAGCTGCCTTGGAAAGCAGCAGTTTGTGTGAGCCCAGAGGGGAAAGCAACGCCTCCCAGGAAGCACTGGCACCTCCCGCATGGGGAGGCACAGGGCTCCGCACCGAGCGTGTGGGCAGGGGGCTGTGCCCAGCACCAGGGAGCCACGGCCAGCCCCTTACCAAGACGCCCCTCAGGGTAAGGCACCCCAGTCCTGCCCACCTGCAGCCTGCCACCCCTGCGGTGCCGGAGGAGCCAGGACAAACGGGCTGGAGCACTGCTTCACCAGGTCTTTTTTTGTCTAAACACAGCATTTCATCAGAAGTGGGAACTCTTGTGGAGATGCATTGATTTCAGTGCCGCTTTCAGCAGGTTAGGTCAAGGACGCTGCGGTCACTTCAGAGCGGGTAGAGGGAGGCAGATGCTCACAAATCAAAACCCCAATTCTTCTGATTTGGAAATGGATGTTTCAGCACCATTCCATTTTGCAAGGCTTTACGGGAGGTCAGATTTTGTTTCCAGCAGAAACACAATCAATTTCAAGCTCTTGAAATTGTTGAGTAGCAGAATTGCTATCTCCTGCCAGTTTGATCATAAGACAATAATTTCTTTCCACGTATTCTGGGGGTTAGAAAGATGAAGTGCCTTCCGCTGCTGCTCCTCAGAACACTTTCCTGGGGCTGTGCCCCAGGTGGGCAGAGCCGAGCAGCTGCCTGGGAGCCCCAGGTCCCTGATGAGGTCGCAGCTGGGGACACTGTCCCTCTGCCCCCGAGCCACCCAGGCAGACACCCCTGGGACCAGAGGTCTCCTGAGGGACCGGAGCCGTGGTCAGAGACCTCGAGCACTTCTTCAAGCAACTCTGGATTTCTCTAGCAGGCCCAAAAGTAAGGCCTGGTGAGATCAGCCCTACTGCTGCCCTCCAAGACTCCCACCAAGGCAACCAATTGGTTTTTAAAAATGCACTCATTGTTGGGAGAGGGGTTTTGTGTTTTTTTGTTGTTTGTTTTATTATTATTATTATTGTTTTTCTTTTTGTGAACAATTTTGCAGAAATTCCACTCCTTTCATGCTGGGAACCATGTGGTGACGTCTCTGTGGAATTAGCAATAAATCCCTCCCAGCACTGCCAAATGGATGTGCCAGCCCGGAGCTGCCCCAGGCCGGGACCTGCCAAGGTGCTGGCAGAGCAGCAGCTCCTGAGCACAGGGCCAGCGGGGCTGCGAGGCAGCATCCAGCTCCGGGCACCACATGGGCATCGTCCTGCGCTCTGCGTGTGCAGGCTCAGGTGAGGGAGCCCAGAGCAGGAGGGAGCAGTGCTTCAGTGCTTATGTTCTCCTCTGCAAACTGTCAGTGTGGCTAGTGCGGCCACCCACTTGCACACTGAATGCACACAGCTGTCTTCAGAGGCGCAGCCATCAGCTCCCCCATAGCACCCACCACAGCTCACCCACAGCACCCATATCCAGTGCTCCTAAGTCACCGAAATATGGGGAACGTCGAGGAAACCCACGATGTTTCACCCAGGTTCAGGAACCTGCTCTGTTCTTTGTAAAGCAGAGCACTTTTCATGGGGAAGGATTTCCCCACGAGCATTCTCCAGATGTGAGGCTCCCCTTGCCCCCCACACTCTGCCCTGCAGGCTCTGCTGCCTTTCATCCCACAGACAATTTTCTGGGCAGAAAAAAAGACCCAGCCTCTGGCCCCCCTCCCACTGCCACTGCATTCCTGCCTTGTCACCTGCTGGCTCCCTCCATCCCCAGCACTGCCAGCACCCGAGCACCCAGCCGTGGTGTGACACCATGTAAAGGGATGTCCGCTGGGATGGGGCTGGACGAGCACGGTGAACCCAGGTCCCAGCACACCCGCAGGCTTCCCTCCTGTCTCACAAGGTCACACGTGTTGGTGTCGCTTCTCCCCACGTGCCCACGTGACCCTGGGGTTTGCTTTGCTGCCCTGTCTCCTACACCTGCAGGGCTCGTTTTGCCACCTGGTTCCCAACTGCTTCAGCAGGCGAGGGAACAGCGGTGGAAGCTGCAGGATGCATGCACGCAGAAGCCGCAGCCCATGGGGTTCCTCTGCCCAGCTCAGAGCTGCTCCCTGTGCCTTGGCTCGGCCACCACGGGGCCCCCAGGCAGGCAGTGTCCCCGTCCCTGGGCAGCCCAGGCAGGCAGTGGCCCTGCAGGCTCTCTCCACAGCTCGCGGTCCAACAGCAGCTCCTGTCATTCTCCCTCCGTAATTAACTCCAGCTAGCACACATAGCCCACTCACTTACACTTACATCCTTCACACTTGGAGCTCCCCGCTCGGAAGGCTTGCTTAGCCGCGTGATTGACGTGGAACAAGACAACTGTGGAAACAAAGCCATCAATTGACACATGCGGTTTTTAACTGCAGATTGGTGTTTGCAGCACTAAAGTGATGTCTCATTACTTTGCTGTAGTGATATTGTTAAATGCCAATTTAAACCCTGATCACAAGAGTGGAGCGCAAGATTCCAGCCTGAGGAGCAGTGCATTGAAGGAAAGAAATGTGAAGCCTGCCCTGTAGTCCTTCACTGCAATGCCATGGAGAGAAGTGAAAAAGGCCTTTTATCTTCTCCCCTATCCTCCGTGGGCCAAGGCAGGCCTCTGCATTAACCCCCAGGGCTTCCCTCAGCCTAAATTTAAGTGGCTCAGGGTTTCCATCGCTCCCTCAGGATACCCTTCTGAAGCCTATGGAGTTGCTCTGCTCTGTGAAGTTTCCCTGGGAGTCAGCCTAAATACTTAATTCCTTCCCCCTTTGTCCTAATTAGAGCTAGCAAAAGAATGAGAAAATTATTTACAAGTTATTGAGAGCAAAGATTTGCGCACAGAATCCATGTGCTGACAGAGCACGTTGTGGGGTGCGCGTGTGTGCCGCACGCCAAACACACGGCACACGGCAGCGCACGGCTCCGCCGGGCCTGCTGGGCTCCTTCCCCGGGGAGCAAGGAGGTTTGGATCGGAGCCAGCCCGCCCGGCCGCTGCATGCATCATCTCCTGCCATCCTCCCCGGGGGGCTGGAGCACACGGGGCCGTCTGAGGGATGCCATGCCTGGGGACAGCCACGCGTGGGGCAGTGCCCTCCCCAGCACACACCGCGTCCCGCTGAGCCCAGTCCAGTTGCAGGGTGACCATCTCTGCCCCTCGGCCCCATCCCTCGCCTCTCCCCACCCACGTTCCTGTTCTGCAGGGCCAGAGAGGAGCATGCCCCACGGCTGGTGGGATCACAGCCCAGACCCTGCCCGCAGCGCGCTGCCTGCAAGGCAGGGCTGCAGCTTGTCCCCACCAGGGGGAAATGCAGCAGGCAGGACATGGAGGCGTCGCAGCCCCCCCTGCACACTGCAGCACCATGTGCTGCCCTGGAGTGGAGAGGGTCTGTGGAGACCTCAGTTATAAGCCCCTCTTTCAAAGGCTTTTATTGCACACTTCGTCATAAAACTTCGCCTGGGGCTGACTTGGCAAATGGGGCCTCGGCCCGGAAGCCAAACCCCTTTCATTTTTTAATAACATTTCATGAAAATCCATTTGGCCCTTTGTACCTCGGACAGGTGGGAAAACAATGGAGCTCAGTGCTCAGCCTGGGAGGGACGCGGGGCCCCTCCGCCTGCGGTGCGGCGGTGGCCGCAGTGCTGACCTGTCCCTGCAGGCTCCAGTGACAGGGACCACTTTGGCAAGGCCCCGGCATGTCCCCTGCACTGTGCCCTGCTTGTGCCCTGGCCGGTACCCACATTTCCCACCGAGCCCTTCCCTTCAAGCCCCAGTTCTGGAAGTTGCCTTTTCAGTCACCCTAGTGTCACTGTCACAAGAGGCTGAGGGGCTGCCAGCACAGCCACGGCCCTGCTCCAGGTCAGGAGGGTGCCAGAGAGGTAAAAAGGAGTGAGGTGAAGCCCTCCCCTCCTCAGAGCTGGTCTCAGCCCCTGCCTGCTGCATCTTCCCCCCCTTGGCAGAAGTACCCATCTGCAACGGGACCAGTGGCCAGAAAGTTGTCACCAGAGTGAGGGGCTCAGTTGGCACGGCGACAGCCAGGCTGTTGCCTGGAGCATCCACGCAGCCAGCTTTCTGGGTCCAGCGCTCGCCCTCCCCAGAGCTCTTCCCACCCCCTTCCCCGACATCCCCATCCCTCTGCTCCAAGCCCAGCCGCCCTGCAGCCCCCGGGGTGCCATCCCTGTGCCCCCCCGAAGGCTGTGGCTCCATGTCCCACCCCAGCACCTCCCACCCACACACCAGAGCCTCCTCCCGGCACCAGCCCCGCCACTGAGGCTTAAGCTGTCCCAGAGAGGCAATGGAGGAGAGGCCTGCGGCTGCCAGGAGGCGGACATAAAGTTCAAAGACATGTGAGATGGCTCTCTTGGCATCGGGCTCTATTTTTACAGCTTGAACATTAATGCTACCAAAGTTTAAACAATTACAAGGGACCAGAAGATTTGAACGTGTCAGGCTTAGTGCAGGCAGCGTGCCCCAGCCCCGCTCGGGGGATTTCCCGAAAGCCCCGGCACACCCACGCCTGGCAGGCGGCTCCGGGCAGGTGCTGCCCTGCTGCGGTGTGACAACAGAGCCAGGGCGGGTGGCACGGTGTGGGGACGGGGACAGCGAGGGTGACAGGATGGTGTGCCATGCGTGGAGCGGGTCCGTGCCTGCTGCGCGTGCCCTGGGGAGAATGGGTGCAGCAGGGGTCCGAGCTGGGCTGCGTGCAGGGGCAGGGGCTGCAGCACCCCACGGCCACTCGCGTTCGTCACCGGCTGTCACCAGCTGCCACCCCGGCCCGCCTCTGCCTGCGCTGGGGCTGGCACAGTGCTGTCGCTGAGCACCGCTCCTCGGGGCGCTTCAGGAGCAGTTTAATACCGGGTCTGTGTTTGAAAGGTTGGAGTTATGAGCCTGTCAGCATTTCCATTACAGGGCCTGATTAATTTGAGGGGTACAGGGTAGGGTTAGGAGTTGTCATTCCAGATGTGAATTTTTGTTTTAATTCCTCTGAAAAAAAAAAAAAAAAAAAGAAGATTTAAATCCTTTTACTTTGTGTTTTCCCTTTCAAAACAAAGAAAATATGTGCCGTCTGGGTCTGTTCTGTTTTTGCTGCAGAGCTCCAAATGCCGTTTGCCAGGTTCATGGCCGAAAGTGCTTTCCCCTGAGCCGGGCCCATGCTCCGTCCCTTTCCACACGCTCACCCCAGCTTCAGCAGGGATCCTGCCCGGAGCTGCCCGTAAACGCCCTGCGCACGGAGCTGCCTGGGCCTCCCGCTTGTGGCCTGTCCGCGTCGCACCCCTCTTGGCGAGCACGCTGCAGCGGTCTGCGGCAGCCTCTGAGGAATGCACCTTGCTGGGGCCAACCCAGAGCCGGGGAGGGCAGCTCGGCCCGCACCTGAGCGCGCTGCCACGGGGCTGCGGAGCGTCGTCAGTGTTCGGCACCTCCCCGCCGCCCCGGGGCTGCTCGTGCGTGGTTCCAGCACCCACGGCCCCATGCCCACCTCCAGCCCCGTGCAGCAGCACGGCGCAGAGAAGGGAACCAGCTGTGCTCCCCCCGCTGCGGCTCTGGGGGTAGTTAAGAGGTGGTGGACTCAGGATACAGGCAGTGGGCGCAGAGCTCTGCGGAGATAAAAACAAAAGCGCTGGGATTTGCTGCAGCTGCTTGGTGAGATTCGGAGGGGGCTGCGCAATGCTGAATTTCCTTTTATTGCCATCTTTTCACTTCAGAATCTGCCTGGCAGCTTTTCAGCTCTTTGCAGAGAGACCGTGTTGTTGCTTCTGCTGCTGCTGGTGCTGCTGCCAGGAACAGAGCTGCGAGCAATCTTCCCATTAAAGCCGACTTGGTATCAGCCTTGGTACCAGCACTCCTCAGCGAGGACGTGCGGGGCTGGTGGCAGGGACACTCGCAGGGCTGGTGGCAGGGACACTCGCACTCATGGGGCTGGCACACACGTCCTGCAGCACTCACTCCTATCCCTTCCCTCTCCTTCCTCAGACCCTGGAAAGGCAGCTTTTCCCACTTTTTTCCCACTTTGGCACAATTCAGGGAGTGCAGAGCAAGGGCAGGTCTGCTATGAAGCTGTGGTTCCTAAAAGTCCTCAAAAACGACAGACAATGGTTGGGGACGATTGTGGATCTCTGCTGTGCTCTGATCTCCTTCAACTACAGCGCTGTGGGGACCCTGTGCCATGCCTAGAACTGTTCTATCTGCCAGAGCCTGTTAGTAAACAGCCAAAATAGACATCAGCACACTGGCAGTAGTAGGTGTGCAACTATTGGGATTGCAATCTCATTCTTAAAACCCCACTGCACGATAACATCAAGACACAACCTGCGGGGCTGCAGCCACCCTGCAGGAGGACTCGGTGCGGCGTTCCCTGGGGACGCTCCCTGCGTGCCCCCAGCTGCCAGCCCCTCGCGTCCACGTGCACTCCAGCCCCGTTAGCATTTGGCACAGCAGCCTGACCTGCTTCCTGGGAATCCTTGTTTCCTTGTTGGGAGAAACAGGTTAATTGCTGGCGTAAAGAAAAACTGCAGGAAAACCGCGGGTAAAAACCAGAGCATGATCAAGGAGAGGAAACCATTTCCAAACGGGGCATCTGCAGGGGGATCCACCGCTGCCCCTCACCCTGGAGGCTGTGGCCTTGCTGCTGTTTGCTGGAGGTCCCACGAGTGCTTGGCCCTGGGGGGCACTTCCAGGGGTGATGGTGATGGATCGCGGGCAGGGAGCGGGGGACCCCCGCAGTCCCCACCCCAGCTGCGTTCCCAGGGCAGAGCGGCCCTGATGCTCAGCCCTGCTCTTTGTCAAGTACAAAAGGAATTCACGGGGTGATTTTCATAGCTTTTTAAAATAATTCCCTTAGTCTCCTTTACGTTATAATTCCCTGGGTCTCCATTACGCTACAGTCCCCTTATTCTCCTTTGCGTTACACGGCCCACGAGGCTGACCCTGCGAATGGCACGGCCCTTCCCACTCCCAGCACAGACCCAGGGGGGTTTCTGATCAGGTGCTGGAAAGTCCAAAGACAGGGCGGTGCAGAGAGGGCACGAGCCCAGCCTGCATTGCGCTTTACGACCATTCTCTTCGTGCAAATACCCGGGGGCAGAGGCACAGCAGGGGCACACTGCGTGCGTGAGCACAGCCAGCGTGCAGGAGGGCTGAGGGGTGCCGACGGAGCCCCCGGGGGGAGCAGCAGGCGGGGACAGGGCTTGGGGATGGCTCCGGGCACCGAGTCTGTAATCCCAGCCCCGCAAAGGGGAGCGTGCACACTGAGCTGACAGGCCCTCGGACGCAGAGGGAAATTTCCACCTCCTGCCACACATTTTTTCCACAGCTCGTGTGCGTTTTCCCATCTCTCTCTCCCCTCTTTTTCTGCTGTTTTTCCCTGCTCTTGCTGGCTAGGCACAGAGTATGGGGAACAGATGTAGGTGGGAAAGGGGAAAGGGGAGGGGGCTTCTGTGCGCAGATGAAATTAGTCATGGAAACGCAGACAGCATGTGCGTTCGCACGTCAGGCTGCAAGAAGTGTGTGTTTTTATGTTTCCCAAATGAGGCTGGGAAGTGGACAAATAATTGCTTCAGGCTTTGCATTCAGCTAATTGATTTTTCTCTTCTCCCCTGGCAAACTCTCCCCGTGGGCAGCCAGGTGAGAGGAGGCTGCAGAGCCCAGCGCCGGGCTGGGGCGGGACGAACCGCACCAGGGCCGG
>VXAV01006108.1:101858-125393 GCA_013399715.1 Alectura lathami | reverse complement strand
CCCGCCCCGACGGCAGCGGGGTCCCGGCCCCGACGGCAGCGGGGTCCCGGCCCCGGGAGGGGGCCCCGTCCTGCCGCCTCCGCTTCTTCCCTCTGAGAACAAAAGAGCAAAGGGGCAGAGGAGAGATTGCCGAGCCATTAAAAACAAAACGGAAAGCCCATCAGTGGATTAATACAGCATTAAATGTTAATAATTAGGGGACTGTAAACATTTATGGGAACAGGTTAAAGCCAAGTTCTGCTCCGTTAAATTGCTCACGTGGCCTCTGCCTTGCACCCACCTCGAGGGAGGCAAAGGAAAATGGCAGAGGTTTGCTCTCGAGGGGCTCTGCCCCCCAGGCCGCGTCCCCAGCCCCGGTGCAGGGACAGCTTCCCGTGAGCGGCTCTGCGGGGCACTGCGCTGCAGAAACAGGCAGCAGAAAGGGAAACCAGTTCAAGATGCAGAAAGTCGACCCGCGCTGACACGGGGCCGCAGCTTTCACAGGCGGCGCAAGCAGCATTTCACCATTTGCAACAGACCTTTGGCAGGAGCCAGCCCGCAGGCCTGGGAGCGCAGAGGCCTGCCTGCTGCCAACAGCACCCAGGGGCACCGGCAGCACCGCAGGGGGCTGCATGCGGCGCCTGCGCTCCGCCCGCTGCTGAGCTCCCCCGCGGCAGTGTTCTCACGTGAGCCCCAATCTGCTCTGTGCAGCGTGGCGGGCAGCGACAGATGTGCCCCCGGCCCAACAACGGGGTAACAGCACGCCTCGCCCCGACACGGCCCCAGCGCACACGGGGTGTGCCGGCCACGGGGCGGCTGTGCCTGGAGATGCCACGCAGGCTCGCAGCGGCTGGGCCGTAGGGAGCCCCCGATCCTTTTTATTTATTTGTGTTATTTAGGAAGTATTTGAAGCCAGGCGATCTGAGAGCATGTGTTCGAGCGTGCCAGGAGCAGTCCGAGTATTTCCTGAACGCCTCAATTGCTTTTTCATATGCGCCCATCCATTGTTGCTCCGTGCTCGGGGTTAACCAGCTGGCCAGCCAACTTTGTTGGAGGCGCTCAGCGAACGCACTGCGCAAGGCTGCGCTGCGAGAACAATGCTCTCACCTCTGCAGCGCTGTTCTCCAAAGCCTCTTCTCTGCATGACTTCAGCCCACAGCGGGGCCAGGAGCACTGAAGCAGTTGACACTTCCTGAGGAAGAGAAGGCAGGTTGCTGGGGGGACCTTGCCCACTTTTTTCCTTTCCTGTTCTTGCAGCATCCTCGCCCCCACCGGTCGATGTACAGCCGGCACCAGCCGAGGTGCGTGTGCCTTTGTGCGGCCTGGGGGTCCCAGCAGGGACACGGCCCATGGGGCCGCTGCGAGTGGCACCCGCTGGCGCCCGGCCCTGCGCTGCACACCCTCCCGGAGCCAGAGTCGCGCTGTGTGTGTGTGTAAGGGATGGCAGTTGTCTGTTTCTACAGCTCAGGGAATAAAAATGTTTGTCATTTATATCAATGTTTTTGGAAAAAAAAAAAAAAAAAGAGGATCTATTTCTCAAGTGGAGATATTCTTCATAGACACATTTTTTCCTAACCAGGGGATCTTCAAGTTTTGTTATACCAAGTCTTTCCTCAAAATATGGTTTGCAAGTGTTTTTCTTTGTTTCCCAGAAAATACCCTGAAACGTACACAGAATAAATAAATAAGTGGAATCATTTTCCCATGAATTACTTTGTGACCAGAGCAGCCTAGGCAGCTCTCCTGCCCAGAGCTGGTGGCCCAGCACCCGGTCTGCCTCCTCCCTGCTCCCCACGGCTGCCATGAGCAGCACCAGCCCTGCCGCCCGCCTGGGGAGGGGTGCGGGCCACGTGTCAGCAATCCACGCGCTGCAGCGAGTGCACCAGGTTGGCTCTCACCAGCACGTGCTGCCAGCCTGGGGGAGCAGAGCAGCGGGGCCATGCTGGTGCCAGTGCCCTGTCCCATGGGCTGACGGCCAGCCCGTGGGCACCACACAGCCCTGTCTCCTCCTGCGGTGGGAGCAGCACTGGGCTCGTGCTATTGCCAAGGTACCGTGTGCTCCGTGCGTGAGTGCTGCACTTCCCTGGCCTTCATTTCCCTGCTGTTGCATTGCCCTGCCCACTGTGTTTCCCTGCCCCTCACATTCTCCTGTCCGTTTCACAATCCTGATTTGAAGTCTCGCTCTCCTACGAACAGGGCTTTTTCCCCATTGCTGGGTGACGTCCCCGTTTCCACGCCGTGCCATGCAGCGGACGTGCAGGGCGCATCTCAGGGGGCGGGTGGGAGCTGGCGGGCCCCGCGCTATCTCCCCGGCACCGCGGAACAATGCGGCTCTGTGCGAGCAGCCCGCAGCCCCGCGTTGTTGCCGGCCGTGTTGTTCTTGGCCACCCCGCTCGGCTCTCACCGCGCTGCGGGCTGGGGCTGGGGGTCCTCAGTGGCGGGGCCCTTAGCAATCGAAAGCTTCCTGCTGAGGACCATTCAAGGGCAGCCCTTGTAGCAGATCTAATTATACAAACAATTTTGTTCTGCTTCTCCAAATAAACACAGCGAGGTCTGCGGGACTCGGCACGATGGGAAATTAGAAACGAGAACGCTCGCTAATGGGCTCCTTAGCTGCAGGGGTAAACAGATTATTTGAAAAGGCCCCGGCCACCCCTCCGACATACCCACCCGCTCCTCTCCCCTTCTCCTCTCCACCTCCCTTCTCTCCCCCCCGTCGCACCAAATATTAACAAAGCTTGCAATTTAATCAAATCTCTGAACTGTGAAAGGAGACTTCGGCAGATTTGATTTCAAGGTTTTTCCCTGTTAAGATTTGCATTGAGAAAATTAGATTGAAATCCTGCATGTAAAAGGAAAGGGTCAGGGGGGCACAGGCATAGGAGGGAGCTGGGAGGAGGCTCCCGAAGTCCGTCCAGTGGTGGGATTGGTCAGGGGTTGCCTGGCTGGGGAGTGAGAGGGGGTCCCCGTCCCTCCGTGCTCTCCTCCTGCAGACACGTGTCTCATTTTAGGAGACAGGTGACACCGTGACGTCTGCGCTGGAGGCAGGTTGGTGCACTGAGCTGGGGAAACATGGGTAGCATCACCCAGCACGCCCCGGGGACAGGCACAGATAAAGAGTGCTGCTGCCCCATCCCACTGCCCATGGAGCTCGGAGGCAGGGCTGGGATAGAGTGGGACAATTTCCCTGGGGCAGCTGCTGCGGGTGGCAGCGGTGCTGCGGGTGGCAGCGGTGCTCCGGGTGCTCTGGCATTGCTGCAGCTTGAGCCTGGGGCTGAGCCCAGTGAGACCCCCGTGCAGTCCCACACCTGACCCTGCTCGTGCACCTCACGCACGGCCCTGCTGCCACACGCACACACACATGGGGTCTATCTGCACCCTGTCACAAGAGGAAATCAAAGTCAGAGCAGAGTCCCTCAATGGCAGCTTGGCAGGAACATGCTGCTGGCTGGGGCTTGGCTTTCATTCCTGTTCCGTCTGATTTATAATTGTTTCAAAACCAAAGCAGTGATTGCAGCGGCCGTCCCACCGCCCATCCCAGCCCCTGCACGAGCGGCTGGCAGCAGTGGGATGCTCGGAGCCTGCACATGTGGGTGTGGGAGGGAGTAGGACCGGGACCTCTGGGACGGGATCTGGGGCTGGCAAGGGTGGGGGAGGTTGATCCGGGCTCTTGGCCCTGCTGGGACAGGGACAGCAATGGGGACAGGGACAGAACAGGGACGTGGCAGCCTGTTCAGCCTAGCACATGTGGAGCTGCACAGGGACGAGGCCAGAAATGTTAAGCTCAGTTCCCTGCGGTAACTGGTGTCCAGGTGTGAAGGTTCACAGCGTGTAACTCATGTGGGGGATCACCGAGCAGCTGGGGAGTTATTCTGGTTGACCTGAAGTTTTTCCTCAGCCAGCCGTATACCAGGTCGGTACTTTCTGCATTCATTTTCATCATACTGAGATCTTTAAATTCGGTTTTTCCTTTCCCAGATTAAGAACCTCCCTTTGACATTTCAACAATGCAGTGTGTTGATTTTTCTGTCTAAAATCCTTTGCCTTTAAAGCATCTTTCAATCCTATTCTTTAAAAACTAATGCCCTGGAACAAAACAAATATTTCGCTGCAAGTCAGATGTAACATTTCAGTAAACCCGGATCAATTCCTTCCCACTTTCTGATTCCCTAAGACTGGGTCTCTTCCAGCTGCAGCTCTAGCTGAGGTCCCTGCAGTGCAGGGAAGCTCTGGGGTGCAAAAAGCATTTGGCCTCTGGAAAAGGTTCCCCCGCATTCCACCCTGGGAAGGCGAACCGTGGCTGGGGGTCTGTCTGTGGGATATGGGGTGGGCACGGGTCAGGGGGGGACCTGGGGCTCACGCTCACAGCGTGGGCAGCCCATGTTTAAAGTTGTAAGTGTCTTGTCACATTAGTTCATGTCTTGCCTTGCTTCTCTGCCTGGGCTGCAGCTAATGCATCTTCTCGCATCAATTTTGCAGAGCCCCCAGTCGCAGCCATCCCACTTGCTGCGGCTCTGGCATCATGTCCCGCCTGGTCCCCGCCACTGTCCCTGCTGCCAGGCGTGGAGCTGCCAGCACCAGAGCCTCCAACCGGCAGCTTCCCCAGGGAGAGCAGGGGGTAAGGCGGTGGTCCTGGGGGAAAGAGGGGCTACGGGAGCGATGCCCCCAAAACCTACAGGGCAGCATTTTGGTTAGGGCACTGGACTTTCTCCTCCGCTCCCCAAGCCACTGAGTCCACTGTTTCCAGCTTGCAAAAGCCCTCCCTCACGCTCCCTGCTGCAGCCTCTCTTCAGGCCTTCCCCCATCACCTCCCATTTAAGAGGTGCCACAGGTCTCAGTGCTCTTACACCTCTGGGTTTAAGGCGAGGGCTCAGGGAAAGCCGCCCGTGCACCAGCAGTGCTGCGGGGCCCTGGGGGTGGGGACAGCTGAGAGCCCTCGGTGCCACTTGGTGCCAGCACCTCGCGCCATCAGCCCTCTGCCCACCCTGCTCCACCTGGCGCAGCAGGACAGCTGTCCCGGCATCGCCTGGTGTCACGGCACACGCCCCGCTGGGACCGCAGCCCTTCTGCACACACATGCCAGCAAAATCCAGCATGAAAAAAAAAAAAGCCCTGCAGAGGGAAAGAGCAGCTCTTAAAGGAAATCCAATCTGCGAGGGTGAGCCGGGCGGCCGGCCTGCCCGCGTCGGGGCTATTGAATCGCAGAGCTAAGTGGTTTCCTCTCCGCCTCACAGGGGAGCAGCTTTTATGTTCCGCTGAAAAGGTATCCTGCTCGAGCACGGAGACATAATGGGGAGAGCATCCATTAAACAGGAGGAAACGAGGGCATGTTAAACATGAAATATTCATGGGGGCTCTCGCCAGCTTGTTAATGCATTTGTGTTTGCAAAATACCTCTCACTCCAGGCCAGCGAGGGAGGGGCAGGTGGGGGGTCCTGGCTGCAGCATGGGGACAGGAGGGGAGGCAGGAGGGGGACACAGGGCATTTCCACCTGCTGTGGGAATGACCTGCTCGCAGGAGCCCTGCTTGATGGTTCCGAGGCAAGGGAAGGCAGCAGCAGCCTCTGACTGGCCCCACTGCCATGGTCTGCGGCACTCTGTGCCCTGCGCCCAGCGCGCCTGGCTCCAGGCAGCTCCGATGGAGCCTTTGTGGCACTTCACACACTGCACCCGCCAGGCTCTGCTGGTCTCAGCCCTAAATCCTTGCCAGGAGAGCTGGCTTTGGAAGCTCAGGGACCAGAGCAGGGAGGACTCCAGCTCCCAGTGCCAAGGTTCCCACCGCAGCATGGAGCAGCCCTTCTGGATGCACAGAGCCATCGCCAGCCCCCCGCAGTGACACCCCCCGCTGGTGCTGACCCCCACAGTACCCGGCACAGGAGGCAGCAGCAGAGCCCGTGTCCCTGAAGAACGGCCACCTGGGTCCGCCAGGGGCAATACAGCATCGTGCTCCCATGTCCTCCAGCTTCCCACGGGAAGACCTCGTCGCTCCTACAGCGTGCACAGCCATACATTTGCTGAGACGCTACAAGATAACATCAATAATTAAAAATGAACCACAATTGTCAAAACAGGCAAACGAAGTGCAGCTGGCGATGAATTACCTTGGCTATGCAGAATGGCATTTGCTCTGCTGCTTGCTAAGCCATAGATCTCATTAACTCACAATGGCTCTCCCAGTCATTTAGTGCAAATCAGGGAAGCTCTGTTGTGTTATTGCTGTTGATATTATTATTATTATTATTATTATTATTATTGGCTTGGAACACAATCTCATGGGTGTCTGTCGCTAGCAAGAGCTGCATCCATTCCTCTTGAATTCAGAATTGGCCAAACCCAGCGTGGCACTGCCAGAAGCTGGGGAAGTCCCCACAATACCAGCCTGGGGACATTCCTCAGTCCCAAGGGGACTTGGGGTGGTGAAGCTGCCTCCTGCAGAGCCCCCGGCACAGCCCGCAGCCGCCCTGCTTCTGCCCCTCCTCCCCCTGCTCCTGCTGACGCCCTCCCTCTGGCCCAGCCTGCTAGGACGGGTGGCAGCACCCAGTCTGGAGCACACAGACCGTGCCGCGCTGCCAAGGGGAGGGAGCGGGCTCTGAAGGGGTTCCCCACGCAGAACTGAGCAACTGGATGGAGCGCCAGCAGACAAGAAGGACAGGAGAGAGGGAGCAGGTTTTAAGGGAGAACAGTTTGTAATGATTGCTGTTTTTCACTCCTACTTAATGAAAGCAGGCTTGGGACAGACAAGCAGGAGCAAGACAGGAAGAAGAATTAAAGGAGCTTTGCCACGTGCATTACTGGAATTGGTTGGTGCCCAGCATCAGGTGAGGGGGGAGCAATGCCCAGGGCCCAGGTGAGCGTCCTGCAAGGGAAGAAGTCAGAGTGTGACAGAGCCATGGAAGTGCTGTAATGCCTCTGATTGCAAAAATGTCTCACTGAGGGGAAGGGGCTGGGGAGGGGGAGGGTCTGGTGGGAGAGCAGACAAGCTGGGGAGCCCCTGCTGAGAGCCAGAGCCTGCGGACAGGAGATGGAGATGTGGGGTGCGTGGAGGTGGATCGCTTGGAGCTGTGAGCTTGAAAGACCCGAGTCCTGGAAAATGTGGCCAAAGTGTGAAGGGGGAGATGGTTCAGGTCAGATTTACGCTGTGCAAATGCATTCTCACACTGGTATTTGGGAAATGTGGTCACAGGCTCGGCCTGGGAGGAATTAGCACCAGGTTCAAAAGCAGCTGGGGCTGAGTGCTTTGTCCGAAATTACCCGCTCCTGCAACACCTGCCTCTCACCTTCCACCCTGCTGGTGTGCAGCCACCCGCTGCCCAGTGCCACGCACCACAGGTGGCTCCCACGCTCGTGCCTGTGCTCGTCCTGCCAGCCCCAGCCAGAAACCCTGCAGGGACGAGTTCCCTTCCCCCGTGCCTCCTCCCAGGCCGGGCTCAGCCGGGGGCGGTGCTGGTGTGGGGGGCCAGGGGCCAGCCGCTCCCACAGGCAGGGGCTGCAGCCGGCCTCCTGCTGGGCCTGTCTGAGCTCTGGTGACATCAGGATGGTGCATTCGCTCCCTGTGGTACTTCTGGAACTCCTGTTTAAAATTCTCCTCCTCTTGTCCTGTTTGCAGGCCAGTCAGCTCTAAGCAGAGACCTCCTAGCTCTGTTAGCTGGCCCTGCGCAGCAGCTCTGCTTGTTTTCTTCTCCGGTCTATCCTGAGCACAAAGTGAGTTCAGCCACCTCGGCTCTCTGTGGATTTGCCTTGGCTTTTCCTAATTCTTCACGGGACACAGAGGGAGACGGAACACTCTTTCCCAGTGTCTTTAAGAGAATCGATTCATTCTTTTTCCATGTGAAATGGCAAAGTGTTTCACTCCCCACCCTATTTTATTTTATCCTTGTATTTTATCCTGTGCATGGAGCTGCAGGAGGGAAGTGCTCACTGCAAGCCAGGGCCAGGAGCAGGGCCCAAGCCACGGCCCTTCTGCAGCCCCTGGAGCTGGCCCCAGTCACCCCCTCCCTGCTCACAGTGGGGTTTCTGCAGCCCTTTGCCTTCTTTCCTTCTTTTTTCCTTCCATTTGTGGTAGGTCTAAAAATAACCGCGCTCCCCATCTCTGCCAGTGATGTAAAACCAAGCTAACATTGCTGCCCGGTGACCGGCAGCCAGCCCCTTCGGCTGAAATCAAATTTATTCAAGCATCTGCCCCTCTCTTCTTTCTTCTCAGTACAACAAACACAGGTTTCACACTGCTGCTGAACAGTAAGCAGAGGGAGGAAAGCTGCAGCTAGGGGTCGCATCACCCTGCTCCGAGGGGTGGGCAGGGGTGGGGACAGGGGGTGCACGTGGGCCCGTCTCAGATAAATTGGAGCCAGCTGCAGGTGAGCAGCCATGCGCACCAAGGGAAACCAACAGGAGGCTGCAGGGATGAGCCCTGTCCTTGGGATGTCCACAGCTCCATGCCTGCACCAGGCTGGGGGAGCTGAGCACCCGGCATGGGGTTTCACTGGCATGGAGCTGAGGCCACCTGCATGCCCTGGAGCAGGAACTGAGGGGGGAAGAAAAGCCTCAAAGCAAGGGGACCGTTGTGCTGCACTGGGCAGGGGCAACAGGTGCTCAGGTGGACATGGGAGCTGCATTGGAACCTCACGGTGTGCTCCGACGGCGGGTTGTTACAGCCCGGCGGGATCCTTCATAAATAACGAAGCGGTATTGATTGCATCTGCCAGTAAATGCAGAGAGACCTTTATCAAAAATACTCTTAGGGAAACTTGCTGACTTCTTGCTGCAGACAGATGTATACATAAAGCTGATTTGTCCTGCAGCAGCCGGACGCGTGGAACCAAGGCTGGCGTGCTCTGGTCCCTGCTGCCACGCGCCCAGGGACAGCCGAGCACCTCAGTGTCACCGCACCAGCACCCCAGGCTGCAGGGAGCCATGGGACAGCGGGTACCAGACCCTATGTGTTATGGGACAGGAGAGAAGAGAGCTGGGCGGAGAAGGGACAAAGGCGAGATGTTAAACTGCACTTCCAGCCTGTTCCACTGTGAGCCCTTCAGGCACTTCTGATTTAGTGATGTGGAGCTGCCCTTGGACGCTGCAATTTGCTCCAAATTGCCCATTCAGCACCCAGCGCTGTGCTCGCTGGACGCAGAGGGCTGGGCACCGAGGGCGGTGGATGAGGCTCCAGGCACGGCGTAAATTGGGGAATTTGCCTGGTCGCTGCCCTCCATTGGTCTGATCTCTGGGGGGCTGCAGCAATTAATTATCTGCTGTACAATAGAAAGATCATTCCTTCTGGCCAAGGTTAAATGTCCCAGCGCTGCGAAACAGCGCTCATGTTAGCTCAAAATAAATCTCACTTATTCCTCAGGCAGTGCCGCTGCTTCCGATCCTTTGTCTGCAGATCAGAGACGCGGGCAGCAGAGCGGCTCCAGGCACTGCGAGGGAGCTGCAGAGCCCTCACCTCGAGCAGCGAGCTGCAGCTCGGCCCGTCCAGGCTGCGAACTGCTCACGACCGCAGCACGACTTCGGCAGCAAGCAGCTCGCTCTGTGCAGTTCAGCAGCCGCTGGGGCTGAGAATGTTCCTGCTGGTGTTGAGGTTGGTGCAGCCAGCCCAGCAATCCCCACGGGCACTGCGGACGTGTGCGCAGGCTACAGGCAGCTGGCAGGGCCCGCGCCCCTCAGGCTGCCCCTTGTCAGCCGCAGAGTGATGCTGGCTCCAAGATGAAGTCAGTCCCGAAGGTCTAGAGGCTGCTCAAAGCAAAACAAGCACAAAGGGCACGAGATGCTCTGCTCCCCCGACGTGGGAGCAGCTGGTTCCCTTCCTGAAGGAGGGGGGGATGAGCCGTGCTCGCTGTCTCCAAGGCTGCACACCCCGCCTGCTCTCCCCTGCCTGCGCGGGCAGGGGGATGTTTCGCTGTGGGAGGCATTTACACACAGTGCCTTGTCACATGGGAATGTGCCTGCGTGTGCACAAATGCAGACGTTGCCATGAATAAAAGCATTTCCCCCAGCTCCGAGCAGAACTCCCTCCTTGAGGAGTGCATGTGGGGACCTGAGCAAGGGCGGGGATGGCAGACCCCGGGTTCCGCTGGCCGCAGCAGGGACATCAGCCCAGCCCCTGCCCTGTGCCACCGCGGGCACCACGGCAGCCACAGCCCCCACGGGCAGGAGCCCCGGGCTGGGAAGCCAATGGCACTGACGCCCCCGGGCCTGGCTGTGAGCTCCTTCCTGAGGTCTGAGGGGTGTGAGCAGGGTGGCAGGCAGCTGGGGACATGCGGCTGCGACCTGGGCTGCGTGGTGCTGGAAGCCAGCGTGGATCAGGGCCAGGCAGACAGGGGCTCTATTAATTGGAGTGCATGTGGGTAAGCAACATCGATCGCTGAAGTCAGGGGAAGTGCATTACTCATGGCTTTTCAGCAAATGCTCCTGGAGCAAATGTGTCTGGATGCTTAATTGATTTGGGATTTTATTGTATTTATTTTTCCCTCTGCTCTTTTTGGAGAGGCATGTCAGGGTGCTCAGCTGCCCTGAGCACCTCACAGGTACCTCGGTCAGAGTGTCACAGCACGTTCTCATTCCTCCTCACTTATCACCCCCTAGCTTCCAAGAAGAGATGTGCAAGCAAAGCCCAGCCCGCTGCCATTGTTTGTCCCCAGGGAAGGTGTTCGTTGGACTCACCTGGAAGGACAGCTCGTCCTCGACGCTGCGTGAGTTGTTCCTTGGGGACTGCAGTCCTGCACAGCAGAGGCACAGCAGCACGGCTGCCTTCCCCAGCACGAGGGCACTGGAAATGCTGCTTGCAGCTGAGCTCCTCGGTCCTGACAGCAGCAAACCCACCTCACTGCCAGCAAGGAATGGAGGCCAGCAAAGCAGCTGTGCCACAGCCTGGGGGGCCAGGAGCAACCCAGAAAAACACTGGCACACAGCCCCCATCTTTCCAGGCAAGAGAAAGTCCCGGTGGAGGCAGTCACAGCAGGGAAGGGAAGGAGAAGCTCTGTCGATGTGTCTCTCACTGGCCACAGGAAGGGAGAGGTTGGATACCTCTGCCCCACCCCAAGCTGCGGGAGAGCTGCACGCGGGGCTTGCGGCGTGTGCCCCCGGCTGTATGCCCCCGTGCCTTGTGGTGGCAAGGGCAAAGCTGTGCTGGTTCATGCGACAGGAGAACGCCCCTCGTGGATCTGGAGCTGGTCAGGGGGTGCAGCTGGTTGTTTTTCCATCTGCCCTGCCCTGAGGAGCGCCCTGCGTTCGGTGAGAGGCTAAAGAACACAGCTCTGGGGGGGCTGTGCTCCAGGATATCTGTGCTCCAGGCAGCCTGCAAGTAGTCCTTCCTCTTCATCTCATCACCAAAAGCTGTAGCTAGCAGCTGAAGGCCAGTGTTGGCACAAGCTCCAGGCTGGGTTTCTCTCTCTGTGCACGTTACTGCCCTGATGGAGGTAAGAAGTGGGAAGGTTTCTAAGCAGCCAGCGAGTGGTGCCTTGGGACAGCTTCCCCAGAGAGGCAGTGAGCACGCAAAGCCCTCAAGTGGGTCTGCTGTGGAATTGAACTGATTGTGTAAAGGGAACACGTGGCAGCAGCTGAGGTCTGGCAGAGCAGGGCCCAGCTGGCAGAGGGTGCAGGCACTGCTCCCGTGGACCTACAAGGCCCCCGAACTTTTCTTTTTTAAACCTTTGCAGACACCAGTTGGAAAATGATTCGAAGGCTTGTTGTTTGTTTTTCATATATAGAAATGCAAAATGAAAAGTAAATAGGCAGAAGGCTTTAATGATCAATAATTCATTCAATTTGCACTTGTTTTTCTACCCAACGCTCTAAGGAGAGATGATGTTAATAAATATGTAACAAAATGATAAGTCTGTTCTCAGAACAGCTCAGGTGCTAGGGAACGCTCGGATACATGGGGTCGTGACTGCCTCCTCACCTCGGTGACCTGTGCTGCGTTGGTATTTAAAACAGGGACGGCAGAGAGATGCTATTTGCATTTTGAGAAAATTTCCCAACTTCACAGATTTTCTTCAACTTCCTGTTGAATTCTCTTGACTGGGTGGCACTGATGGGGGAAAAAAAGCCACCTTTTTTCCACAGTCCTCAAAATGCTCCACTTTGGAGCAGCCGAAGCACATTATGAAACACAACAGACTGCAATCACGGCCCAGGCTGGAAAGCTGGAGACAAACGGATGTGAGCATGAAATGTGATGTGCAATGAGATGAGATAAACTCCCTATCTTATTTTGGCCCATTACGGCAAATTATTCATCAAAACACTTTGTTGAAATCAGCTAGCTCTGGATTTTGTTAATTTTCTCTGTTTCAAAAAATCAGAGTTTGGGGGAAAGGGTGCCAAAAATAGACGTGGAACTAGCGCCAGTCACACGGTCCTGGAGTTCAGCCTGCCGTCTCCGGTGTTGCCTCATCGCACCCCCGTGGGGACGTGGGACCGGGGAGCGGACGGGGCGCTGGAGCACGTGGGGTGCGCTCCCGGGCGGTGTGGAGCAGCCGGNGCGAGCCTGGGGCTGCCGTGCCCGCGGAGATCGGAGATCCCCCCCCGTGTCACAGAGCGCGGCCTGGCTGCAGGTGGAAGCTGCTGGGGCCGCGCAGGGCGCACCCCGCCAGCACCCCGAGAGCCTCTCCAGAGCCCTTCAGTGTGCAATCAGGGGGCAGAGGAGCGGGAGCCGCGTCTGAAGGCACCGTTGATTTTCAAGTATCAGTCGCAGGCTTGTTTTGTGTGACTAAGTTGGGTGCTCACTCCTGTTTCTTAGCAACCCTAATAGGCTAATGCTTTTCATTTCCCCGGGAATTGCACAAGACAAATTAAGCCCCAGCGTTTCTGTCAGCCTGTCCTTTGCACATCTGTCCGGGCAGGCGAGGTGGCAGCAGCCCCTGCTGCGAAGGTGCCAGGAACACCGTGAGGGGGCCCAGCGGTGACCCCCCACGTTTCCCCGGCCCGTGTCTCCCTCCTCTCCTGCTGCACCCCCGCCTGCCCCCTCCAGGGCAGGGACAGCCAGGCCGGCAGCACCGCGGGGCAGGGGCGGGCTTGATCGTCCTCGCCGCAGGAAGGCCCTGGAAGGCTGCCCCAGCCTTGCTTCCACGTCTCGCTCTGCACACCCGGCAGGCGGGTGGCTGGGGGTCTGCTCTCCTCCCCTCCAGGGCAGCGACTCCACCCAGCTGGTTTCAGGCTCTGTTTAACGCTACCTGTGTTGCCCCCTTCTCCCTTTTACTACGCTCAGACAGATCTCTACCAAGCGAGCACCAAAGCCTGCAGTGCCCCGCTTGCACGGCAGCACGGCAGCTGGGTCAGCGCCGGGTGACTCCATCCAGCCTGTCCCGCAGCAGCGCAGCCCCTGCAGCCCCCAGCAAAGCCCCCGCTGCTGGGCACCCTGCTCCTCACGCAGCTCCCCGAGGAGGTTTGTCCAGGAACTCGCTGTGGGCCCGTCTCGCTGTGACCTCCGGGGCAAAGCTGAACTTCCCGCTGCGCGGAGGAGGCGGGCTGTGGCTGCGGTGCCACGGAGAGGGGCTTGCTGGCCGCCACAGCGGGTGGGTGTTGCAGCCCGCAGAGCTAAGGCTGGAGGAGGTTTTGGGGAATGGGCCAAGGGCAGTTCAGGGGAATACATGCTGCTGATGTGCTGCGATCCCCAGCCATTCCTGCTCACAGAAACCGCAGCTGTGAGCCGAGGCTGGGCCTGCTGTGGGGGAAGCAGGCCAAGCACTCGCCAGCAGCCATGCAGCAGGCTTGGGCCGTGCTCCGTGCACATTTTCCTGGGTACCACCACGGGAGAAGGAGGTGCTGACCCCATTCTCCGTGAATAAGGCAGCTGGGGAGGTCCAGGAGGAAAGGGCAGGGAGCAGGGCAAGCCAGAGGGCACATTGTGACAGGGACATGGAGCCGATGCCGAGAGCGGGGCTGGTGCCGATGGGGCTCTGAAACACTGGGCAGCATCCCAGGTCGCACCCAGATTTTCTCTGTACCTTTAAATTCCTAAAGCAATGTGACTTCTCAGGGAGAAAACAAGCCTTTAAAGCCGTAAACAGCTGTTTCCCCTCTTTCTATATAAGAGCAATTTTAAAAAACACTAAAAATTTTAACAACCTTATTTTTTTCGATGCTTTTCAGTGGAGCAGGGCCATTTCAGGGGTCTGTCAAGCATGCTGGGTAACAACGTGACATATCCAGTAACCACATCACCAATAACTATCTTGGCCTTCCTCTCCGGCTTGGCTTTCTTACAGCCCCCAAACTAGCCCAACAGGAATTTCTGCTCTGTATTTAAATGAACTTGCAGGCAGTAAAGGAGCATGCATAAAGGAAGGGGTGAGGATTATGTCAGTTTTGTGTATTGTAACCCTTTTACTTACAGTCCCTATATCTTCGAAGTTCTGGCAGGGGCAAAAGCACAAACGTATTCACTCCCACTGTCTCCATCCCCTAAGTGTGCAGTTAATCCCAAATCCGAGGCTGCAATATCAGCTTTCTCTTCTAACCAGGACAGAAAAAAACCAGAGCAGGACAGACCAGCTGCGTTTAGCGCCCCATCAGCTAAATTTCAATGAAATCATTTTGATGAATTGTTGAGGAAGGGAAAAAAGCCCCATTAACTGTACATTTGCTGTTAATTAATAGTCTGCTTTTTTTCTCCTCTTTGACGCAGCACTTCCGAGCTGTTTAGTGCTCCTCAGGCTCGTTCCCACAGCTCCTTGATCAGCACCAGTGCCCGGAACGAGGCATCCGTATGGGCATGAGCTGCAGAATGGGATAGGGATGCAGGGTGAGACCCTGGGAAGGATGAAGCTGTGGAGGAGCAGCTGCTCCTGCTCCTGCTGCTCCTCTCCTGGCTGATGTCCGTCCACGGGCAGCACCCGTGGCGGCTGCTCAGCGTCAGCAGGGCTGCCGAGGCATTCTTCAGCTCCCCAGTTTTATTATTTTTAATAACTTCTCCTTTCTTGTATTTATTTTCTGTACACATCCTGTAAATACCTCTGGAATGCTGCTGCGGAGCGGCTCTGGCCACGTCCCGCGGGAAGAAGGGCCTGGGGCTGGCTGCCGCAGGGCTGCTCCTGGGTGGCTGCCAGGGGGAAGGTCTGGGTGAGCCATTTCCATTCCCAGTTAGCACAGACACGTGCCCCCTGGCCATCCCGGGGCCCAAACCCCGTGAGGAGCAGCCATGGGGTGTGTGTCCTTGGGCCGCCCACCCCCCCAGAGGGAAGGTGCCTGTTCTGCACTGAAACCTTCTGGGATAAGCCACTAACGAAGCCAGCTGTGGGAAGAACCCGTACAGTCCAGGAGCACTTGGTCCCGAGCAGCCCCAGCAGCGCTATCTAGAGCTCATCACACAACTCTGTCTTGTGCATTTATAGATCAAGTACCGGGTAATTGATCCAGGAACAATAAGTCAAGTTCTGCTTGAATTTAGGAGAAACAAAGGCTGTAAACATGTTTTTTTCCAACACACTCACATCACCTGGACTCTGCAAGGCTAGGGAATGGAGCAAATCTTCAGGAACCTGGTTTACTCTTTACTTGTTTGTCAGAGACCTCACCAGTGCCTGCATCCCCACCCGCGCCTGCCTCCAGGTCAGCAGCAGCCCCTCGTTTCAGCAGGTTTGGCCCTGGGTGCATCACTGCTTCTCGGCCCCACTTGGGGTTCACCCCAGCCCAGGACAGGGCCAGAGGGCAGTGCTTGGGGCAGGGGCAGGGGCAGCAGCAGGGGCAGGCAGGAAAGCAGCTAACTCCATATCTTCACATCTTCCATCCTCAGCTGTAGAGGGACTTGGGGAGGGGGGGGTGTGCGTAGGCAGGGGGTGCTGCAGCAGTCTGCTCACCTTTGGCGGTGACTTTCCATTCTTTCAAGTGTTCAGGTTTCCTGCAAATAAGCTCTGATTTCCTGGGGCTTTTTTATTCTTCTCAAGCTACCGTAGCCTCCAGCTTGTGCTGGCAGATCCCTGCGCCTGCACAAAATACCACTGATGTCAGCCAGATCTCCAGGCCTGCACGGGGATCGTTACAGGCTTGGGTCTGAAAGCTTCCTTGGGGGATTTCTTGCCCTTAATTTGTGCTGTGCACGCTCGGTTTGTGCTTCACCTTCGGGAGGCCTTTCCCCATCCCAACAGCACGCCTCTGTCTGGGCAGCGGCAGCCAGGCACCTGCCTGTCCCGGGCTGCAGAGACCTGGGCCACGAGGCTCCTGAGCAACGAGCTCTGTAGGAGCCCAGCCCGGCGTACTCCGAGCCCCCAGCCCAGCCCACAGGGAGAAGCCAGCCGGAGCTGGGTGAGGAGGAGCCTTCCACTGCTGTGCCACATGCTTAATTACCCTGAGTAGAAAGAAGAGCCCTGGTAACATTTGGTCCAAATTAATGATGGTTTATTTTGAAATGCAAATAGTTTTTAATCAAAGGGGGAAAGGTGGAAATAGACACTGCTTAGTTTCTACATTTAAATTTTTTTAATGAAGCCATGCATCAGTGTTTTTTTTTTTAATATATATTCCTTTTAATATGGAGAATAACTTTTGTGTGGGCTGAATTAACTCTAAATGAAAGCAAACAAAGCATAATTAGAAACTGGTCTACTTTTTTCTTCTGTTTCTGCTCCCCTGTAAGGCAGCATTGTAATAAGGTGTGCATCTGGGAGGGGAGGGAAAGCACCCAGCAGGCGCAGTGCGGGGCACGGAGGAAGCAGCGTGCTGAGGCAGGGCTCGGGGCAGCGGGGCCACCACCGGGACGTGTCCCTGCTCCAGGCAGCTGCAAACAGCCCCGGGAGGAGAGGTCCGGTTTGCAGAAGCAGCTCCAAGTGTGAATCCAGGAAGCTCCCAATTGGAAGCCACAGGAGTTTCTCATTTAATACGGTGCCACGCTGCATTCCTGCTCTATAAAGAGACCTCATTTAACTTTAGGCGTGTTTATACATCTAATTAAAAATTGGTCATATTTAATTGATTGCATATATCACTGCTGCTGCCGCCCTGCACAGGCGAGCGCGGCGGAACGGCGACAGCTCACGGTGGCACAGCGGCTTCCTGGGGCGGGTGTGGGCACAGCAACGCCTCCAGCTGCCTGCTCGCCCCCCTCCGCACCATCCCGGTTCTGCTGGCTTCCTCCAGCACCACATCAGTGCCACAAAATGCCCCTTGGGACTGGGGGCTTCCAGATCCCTGCTGCTGCTCAGGAGGAGACAGCCGCCTTCCCCCAGCCCAGCCCCTGCCCCTGCCCCTCCCCTGGCACAGGGCAGCCCTGCAGCCATGGGGTGCTCGCTCCTGCTCCTCCTCTTCCTCCCTGTCACACCTCTCCCAGGTAATAGAATCAGATTGTCAGCAAAGAGGGGATGATGATTCAGCTCCCACCAAAGGCTAGACTATTACCTAGCAGCTTAATAATGAAAACTGTCATCATTCCTGCAATAAGGAAAGATAAATAAGTTATTAAATGCAGGAGCCTGCACCCTCCCCAGGCAGGGCACTGCGCCAGAGGAATATTAACTTCTGGCCCCAGCCAACCTATTAGGGAACAGAGAGGAGTGCCCTGAGTGCTCAGAAAGAGCTCTTTCTCCTCCAGCCAGCTTTTAAAGGTCTTCGGCTCGCCATGTGCTGCTGCTGCGTGCTCAGCAAAGAGCCAGCCCTTCCCTGCTCGTCCTCAAAGGGGGCAGATGAGCACAGTCCCAGGTGAATGCAGTAACCAAAGCCCTGCCAAGCAGCTCCAGCGCACAGCTCCACTGGCAAGAAGGCTGTGCCATGCCACCAGCAGTGACTTGAGCAGTGCCGCCAGCAGGCAGCAGCTGTGCGGGGCTGGAGCCCTGCACCCAGCCTCGCTCTGCAGCCAGGACCAGGCTCCCCCTCCCGACAGCCCCAGCCAAGCTCACTTGGGTGCCGCTCAACTTCAGTGCCTGTCACTGTGGTACAGAACAAGAGGCACGTCTGATGTGGGTTGAGAAAGGTGAGAAGCAGGAAGAAAAGGAGGAAAGACGAGGTGACCTCTCTTGCCCAGCTGCATTTTGCTGGGAGGCAATCCGTGGGCTGTTACATGCCCCACCAGGAATCAGATGGAGCGAGCCCTGGTACTGCTTAGGCAGCAGCTCTGCGCGGTGGAGACCCGTAGGTGCTGTTCTGCACAGCCAGCCATAATGAACGACCTTCGTAACACCTTCCCTCTAAAACTCTCCGACTTTCCCACTAATGAACAATGTGGTTGTCTGGGCAGTCCTATCGCTTTATCTAGAAATTGCTCCCTTCCTTCCCTGCGGAACAGACAGCTCCTTCCCCCCAGCCTCCAGCTACGAGTTCTGCTCCCCAGCCTCCCTCTGGAGGTCAGTTCTGCTCCCGGCCTCCAGCATCTCCCACTTCCCAAGCTCAGACCCCTTTCCCATTGCCGTTAGCTGCTCAGGGATTGAGAGAGCAATATTTGCTGATGCGGGATCTCTCTCCCGTCTGGGCTGCCTCAGTGCCACGTTTAGCCTCAGCACAGCCCCTGGAACCATTGTTCTTAATCACCGTGTTAACACGCAGCTCGTGGAGGCTGCTGAAGGGTTCTGACAAGCCTCTGAACTCAGAGGCTTGGAGCTGCCCCAGCGGCAGGGACCAAAGCGAAGCCATTACCCGGGCCGCTGCCGGCACCGCGGGGCCGGGCTGCAGGAACACGCTCGTGCAGGAGACCGGGCCCGGCTCCATGCAACCTGCAGCCCCCCCGCCTTCCCTCCCAGCCACCCACGGCGACGCAGGTCCCGGCACGCCGCGCTCCATCTCCCACAGCCCAAGCCCCAAGACGCCTTCAGAGACCGCAGGCAAGTTTCCATGCGCGGCCAAAAAAGAATCCATAAAGTTAGTGAACATCTTAAAAATTAAGCATCTAACGAGCACCATCCCAAAGCCAAGGGCTTGGTTCCAGGTTGGCACTGGCCCCACACCGTGCCCTTCCCATAACGGTAGGTGCGTCTGCTTGGCCTGCTGCTGAATCCTGCAGGTCCCCTCCAGCAGCAGGGTGCGAGGTGCAGCCACCAGCCAGAAGGCCAAGGCACGAGGAGCCGGGGGCTGCAAGGGGTGAGCTGAGTCCTGGTGCTCTGCGTCACCTCAGCAGAGACCCTTGCTTGCCGAATCCCAGCGATGTTTTACGCCCTGAACATCCATTTGCAGATCTTGCACTAATGCGTGGCTTTGCGTTCCCCCGCCCCGGTGCTGGCAGGAAGGAGCAGCCCTCTGGGTAGGCTCACTGTGAAGTGTTTGTCTGTGCTGTGACGCCTTCGCATTGCGGATCGTCGCCGAGCCAGCCAGTGCCCTCAGAACAGCAGCAAGGACCCGCGGGTGGCGAGGCCGGGACAGGATGGGGACATGCAGCCCCTGATTCCCTCCCCTGCCCCGCGCGGCAGCACAGCCCGCCCCAGAGCCCTGCCTGGGCTGCTCCTCTGCAGGCTGCTGCCCCAAGCCCTGCTCCTGCTGGCTGGCCCCCGCCGCTCGCTGCCCTCTACTGCTCTCCTGCCTGCCATAAAAGTATATAGAATATAGAACATTATTTTATGACATACTATTAAAAAAAAAAAAAAAAGATCCTGGAACTACGAGACACGTGCCAAACCTCAACAGCACATGTAGGAATGCCTTTGTTCCAGCTGTTGCTGGACTGCCTGAGCTCTTCCCAGCGCAATTTGAAGGCTTTTAGGGACAGGAATCCTGCTTTCTTTAGTTTGCTCCTTCTGGCACGGGGCAGCAGCAGCAGTTGTGGCTATACGTGGTGGATAATAACATCTGTCCTTCACAGACAGACCATCCACCTCTGAACCACTGCCCGGGGCTCCCCAGGTCAGTGCTACAGGTGGGGTTTGGTGCATGCTGAGCTTGAAAGTGTGAGCAGGGGCAGGGGTAAAGGGGCAGAGATCTCCGGTTTCTCACTGAGGATGCTCCCCAGGTGCATTGCTTTTGTGTCCCTCCTCAAGCAGCCCCTCCTTCCTTTCCCAGCACCCTGAGCAGGTAGCACAGAGCCCAGCAGTGCAATGCAAGCTGCTGGCAGTGCAATGCAAGCTCCCGGCCCTTTCTAGGGTTTCACTGCGGCGCTGGCTCCTCCTCAGCTGCTTGGAGGAACCGGTGCACAGGGAACCGTCTGCGTTTCTTATCAGGGCTCAAGGCAGACCAGCAAACCACCAGGGACAGGGAAGCCATCCCGCTGGGCTGCAGGGCTCGCTGCCCTGCTCAGCCCCAGGTGAGCCCAAGGAGAAGCGGGGAGGAGAGCCTGCCGTCCCCTCTGCAGCTCGGGAGTGACCTGCTCGTCAAGCGGGGACACTGCAGGGCACAGTCCTCCAGGTAAACGGCACAGACCCTGCTTGGCTCTTTGGCAGAGCTTTCCTCACCCACAGGGCACTGCACCTCCAAGTACTTTCTTCTCCCATGAGCTCCTCAAAAAAGACAGAAGATTCCACTTGCACTGTGTGTGACACTGAACCAAAATGAAAACTCTCCTGTCTCCTGTTCCCACCGCCATCCGTGGCACAGCCTCCATCCACCCCTCAGCAAAGAGCTTGTGCCCCGCTCCCCCAGCCCCGAGGTGCCAGCCCCTGGTCCTCCTTTCCCTTCCCCTCCTGGGCCGGTGAAACTTTCTTATAAAACCTGCAAACCGAGCTCCATAAAACTCCCGATTCATTCTGCAGATATTTCCTGCACTGGGGCTTTCAGCAGCATCTGCTGGTTTGAAGTGCGCGTTTTATTCGTCCTGGGGGCACCATTACTTTCAGCTTTAGCAGTTTTGCCTGCTCTGTAGTCCCTGCCAGGCTCCATCCGCAGAAGAGAAAATTGGTGAAAGAATAATAATTATGATTGTTATAAATATATATTTCATGGCGGTGGCCCTTTGCGCATGTGTCTGTCGCTNGGGTGGGTGGGTGCTGTGCCGTGCCCCTGCCCTGCCTCACCCGGCCCAGCAGCTGCCCTCCTTCTCCTCCTCCCCAGGCACTGTCAGCAGAGCCCCAGGCCCCCATTCTGCCAGGACCCCTCTGGTCCCCAGGCCTAGAAGATGCCAGGAAGCAGGGAGCTGCTGAGCTGGGGACACTGGGGTAGGAGGCTTGCAAGTTCCTCTCCCATTTTGCTCTTGTGTCTTCTGGACCCTGCCTCAGGTTCTCTCCATGGACATCTGCTCTCTTCCAGCTGAGAGGAAAAACAAAGGAGTGATAATTTAGCCTGTACATGGTTCACGTGCACATGTAGCTGCAGGGACCCACCCGAGCAGGGATTCTGTTGGTGAGCGCACAGGACCCTTCCACCCTCTGCAACTGCAGTCCAGCTCTCTGTCCTCGGCCCCTCTGCAGGTGCTGTTCCTACCAGGGTCAGGCTCCTCCCAGGCCAACACAGACGCTCTTGGTGTCAGGGAGATATTTTCCCTTTTTCCCCGGCTGAGGAGGAGCCCTTCTCTCCTGCAGGCTGGGGATGCTCCTGGGTACGTGTCCTGGCCTCTCTCAGCCTCTCAACCCTCTCCTCTTTCATTTCCTGCTGCAGAAAGTTTCTGAGGTATTTCCTGTATCCACTTCAAACGTCCGCGGGGGGTTCTTCATTTCATCCTCGGTGGGATGGCCTGGGAGCAGGGCAGCTGGAACCATGCAGGATGGGTTACACAGGGAGACTCTGCATTTATCAGCAGACCTTGGCTCATTTTCCCACTGGCCGTTCCACCCCAAACAGCCCTCCCCTCCTCGCAGCTCGCACCACACCATTCTATACGGTCCCTCTTGGCCTTGAGAGTCCCTGCACGCGGTGCCCTCTGCGAACGAGCAATGTCGCTGCCTGCAGACCCTCGGACCGCAGCTCCCGCCAGGCTGCCCACAGCACCGCAGCTGGCACTGGGGCTTCCCCTGAGCACACGGAGGGGACGATCCCATGGTGGACACCACTTACGCATCTCCGAGGTGCCTGCTCTGCAAAACAACCATTTAAGTTTTATAAGGATGTAAGCCCCACCTCGGGAGGCTCTCCAGAGCCGGCATCTGCCTGTCCCACAGCCCCACAAGCCCCACGCAGGCTCCCCTGGCTCCCCGAGCACAAGGGCAAGCTGTGCAGGGCCAGCCCCAAGGCCCAGGCAGCTGCAGCCTGGTGACGGCCTCGGCTGCAGCCATTCCTGGCAAACACACAGAGCTAGTGATGTGGAAGCACCCAGGGAATCGTTAACAAGAGCTCCAGGGACATTAATTTCTGTTGGAAACCAGTGTTATGAGCCAGAAACATTGGCCTGGGCGAAGGAAAGAACCCAGAGCTGGGCTGTTTGCTGACACAGGCTGTCCCCGTCAGAGCTGGCTGCTGTCACTGCTGTGCCCAGCCCCATCCCAGGGGTCCTGCTCGTGCTGAGCAGTCCCAGCACCTCCAATGAACAGCCTCTGCAGCCCAGCCAGGGCTGGGCATCTGGGCAGAGGCATCAGAGCAGGAGCAGAGAGGAGCCTCCTTCTCTCTTTAGGCCTGCACGTTCCAGCCCAGGGAAGTGGGGAAAAAATATGAACATGCAGCAGCAAACAGATCTTGCATAAAGGTGAAAAACCTGTTTCTCCTTATCTTTTGGGAGATCAGCCGGAGCCTTTGCAGGGACCCTCCCCGTCTGCCTGAGTCCCGGCTCCTCGCCCCCATGCTGCACACTGTGTGCCTGGTGGGGGCCAGCTCTGCCGCCGGCTTCAGCCGTCTCAGCTCCGTGCCTGCCCAGGCAGCCCCCCAAACACCCCGTACCCACCTCCCAGAGTAAACACGCATTTCCACGGACAACCCGCAGCTTGGCTCAAGCAGCGGCTGAGGGGTGTTTGCTGAAGCCTGGTGTCTGCACCCGGCGAGGACCCGCGCAGCAGAGGGGCTCAGTTCCCCCTGTTTGCACACAAGGAAGCTGTTTCTTATGGTAATTCGTGCTTCAGTAAACGCGAAATAAAATTAATTCTGCCCTTTCCCAGCCGGCGTCACCACTGTCATCCTCTGTTTAGCACATCCCAGCCGTCACCCCGACAACCGCTGCGCGTCCGGGGCAGGATGCTGGCTGCAGGCTGGTGCCACGCGTCAGAAACAAAGGTCCCGGTGTCAACCAGTGTCACCCGAACGTCTGCAGCCACAAAGGGGACATGGGGGCCAGGGCAGACACTCTGAGACAGGAGAGCAGCGCTTCCAAAGGGGATGCTCTCGCTGACCCCAGTGACACCCAGGAGCTTTCACCCGAAGCTGCTGGCTCTTGGAGGTGCACCCCTGGCCAGCCTGCAGACGGGGACCTCTGCACAGCCTGGCTGCAGCCCCAGGCGGGAACCAAACAGAAATCCCAGCCCAGAACGGTGGCAGTGTGGGTGCAGCTTGGTGTCCCGGTCCCGGTGCGCCTCTCTGCACCCGCTTCTGCTGGCGGGCCTTGCTGGGCTCCTCCTGTCCATCCGCCTTCCCCCTGCCCCGTCCAGCACCGAGCTCACCCCTTTCCAACCGCAGCCAGCACTCCACTTCCAGTTGCTGGATTGTTTTCCCCCCTTTTTAGACCTGCGTCGATTTGGCTTCAGAACTCGCTTTGCAAATGAGGTCACCGTTCCCCGGGGAGCCCCAGCACACCCCCGCTGAGCGGAGCAGCGCGGACCTCTCCCCAGCCGCGGCGGCCCCGCACGGCGGCGA
>VXAV01006108.1:67259-101837 GCA_013399715.1 Alectura lathami | reverse complement strand
GCACCGCACCGCACCGCACCGCACCGCCCCGGCCCCCGGGGGGGATCCGGGGAGCATCGCAGCAGCTCGGGACGGGGACAGCTCGCCGGGCGATCCGGGCCTTTGAGCGCCGCTGGTTTAAGGCAGTTAGCCCGCAGGTGTGCGGCACTGCCGGCAGTCTCGCCGCCCATCCCCGAGTGCTGTCCGAGGGTGAGGAGAGGGAGGTGGCAGAAGCTGGGGCCCCCTGTGACAGGGTGGGGAGCGCGGAGACGGGCCTGCGTGCACCAGGCAGCTCAGCCCCCATTGCTGGGAAAATCCCGGAACAAATTCTCCAACAGCTTGTAGGCAGTGAGGAGATAACAAGGCAGTGAGAGCAGTCAACATGGGTTTCTCAAGAACAAATCATGTCAGACCAACCTAGTATTTCTTATTATGACAGAGCAACAGCCTTGTGGATAAAGAGAAGCAGGAGTTGTCCTATATTTTGTCTTTAGTGCCTTTTGATGTTGTCTCTCCTGACATACTCATAAGCAAGTGAGAGAAAAATTGGAACGATTACGAACAGGGCGCTCCCCGCCTGAGCGCTGCGCTGATGGCAAAGGTACCGGTGTCTGCTGTCAGCCTGCGAGCGCGCACCGAGCAGCATTTCGGGAGGGCTGGCTCTGGGCTCATGCATTCATTAATGACTTGTTGATAGAATGAAAGCCTGCCTATTTATTTTGCATATATGATCGAGCAAGGAGGGCACAGAAATAGGATTAGAATTTGAAATGATCTTGAGAAATAGGAGAAATGGTCTTGGGGGGAAAGTGAAGCACAGTCCAACAGGAATAGATGCAATGTTCTGCCCCTAGGAATAGTCACGTGCAGGAGAGCAGGAGGGGGAAGGACGGACACGGTGGGGAGCGGGAACTGCAGCCGGCCTCAGGCTGGACATGAGCACGCCTTGCCACCCGAGAGACAACAACAAACGCTGCCTGGGGTGACTGGCAGCAGTGGCCTTTCTGAGGCAGGTGGAGCACAAGCTCTGAAGCCCTTAGGACATATCAGGGAGAGCAGTTTGGGGCACAGCAATTCAAGAAATACATGGGAAAAGGCCAGAGAAGAGTGGTGAGACTGGAGGGGGAACACAGCCATCTTCAAAGGCATAAACTTGGGGCTCCAACCAACCATCCGTTGAGCTCCTTCACCTGCTGCTCCTTATGGCACTGGGGGTGTGATGGGTCCTGCTCTGAGAGCAGGACCTTTGGGAGCCCTGCACACCCTGTCTGCTCCCCTTGCCCCACCCCCTGAGAAGCAGCAGAGCCCCCTGCCCTGACCCCAGCACATCCGCAAGCCCTGGCCCGGTGGCCGAGGCGAGGCCCGCGTGCTGGGATACCCAGGGGACCCTTGTGCAAGGCCCTCGGCTGGCACAGTCCACAAGTGAAGATTAAATAGCAGTGTGGGGTTGCCTTGCCTCTTATCAAAGAGCTGTTGCTCTCCCCTCTGCAATGACTCATGCTCTGCTCGAGCACTTTCCCCGGCCTCATCTGGGATGCATTACTGCCTTGGACCCCACTCCGTCTCCTTACAGATGTGGAGGCTCCTGGAATGTCTGCCTCCTCCTCCTCACCACAGTGTTTCTTCTTCCCAAGTGTCCCCCTCCCCGGCTAAGGCAGTGCAGTCCCCAGCAAGCCCCCCAGCAGTCCCCAGCACCCAGCGACCCCTCTCACCATGCACCCTGGGGCCAGTGCTGGCTCTGTGGGTCCCATGCCCCACCTGGAGCAGCAGAGCGGAGCCCAGCGGTCCTGGCCTGAGCAGCAGCCAGGAGATATCCTGGAGAGTGACAAGCCTCAGCCATGTCAGCACGACAGGAGAGGGGAATTTTGCCACTGGTGTGATTCTCGGGCACATCAGGGGTGGGGAGCTGCCCGCCTTTCTGCAGCAGGAACCCAGCCCTCCCAGCAGAGATGCAAGCGCCCGCTGCAGCCACCCCAGCTTTGGCGAAGCAGCACAACAGTTCGGAAAGAACGTGTGCCCCCAGAGCTCCCCATTCTCCAAAGGCCAAACCCTGGGCATGCAAAGACCCATCAGGGCCCCTTTCTGCCCGCTGGCCCCAGCAATGCCTGCGTGGGATTTCCCGTGGCTCCTGGAGCCCTCATCCCCTCCTGGGCCAGTTTAATTCTGACCTGCAGAGGGGAGGGAGGCAGACATTCACATCAGGGCAGTGAGCGGAGATCCATCGGATCTTCTTTAGAGGCTGGCAGCTGACATTCCGGAGAGGTGATGGCACACCCTGCTGCCTGGTGCGGTTTAATTTAACTGTCTCTGAAGCCCATACATCTCCCAGTGCCTGGGACGGTGGTGACTCGGGGAGGCAGCAGAGCTAAATCAGATGCCAAACACTGATTCGTCCACGCATCCCCAGGGACTGACAAGTAGAGTTACTCTCACCATCTGTCTTCCTGCTTGCCGCCCCTGGAGAAGATGCACGCTCCTTCAGCCAACAGTGAAGACATTGGAAGGACAAATGCTTTCATTTCCAAGCCTATGGATTTTCTGCTCAGGTATTTCTGGAATGCGCTCCGTTAATGGAATGTGTTTTGTTGTCTCTGTAATGGGGCAGAGCTGCTGCACTCCGCTGTTGCAACAGGTGTTGCGCTGCGCCCACGGTTTACTGTGCGTCACGGATGGACGGAGCGACTCCGCCACAGCCCCTGCCCACAGCGTCTCTGAAGGATGTGTTTGTGCCCTGAGATCCTCAAAGAAAAATGTGCAAAAGACTGTATGTATTGTTCCTGGTGCTCTTGCCGGGCAAGCACGGAGATGAATGGGCTGCCCAGAAACTTGGGACAAATGATTAAAGCATTTTATTTCCAGACAGGACACATCCTCATGGGAATGAGTCCGGTGTATAAACCACCGACCAGCAGCCAAGTTCGCTGTGTTAACTCAAAAGCAATGAGGTCGTTGTGAATCACTGCGAGTCTGAGAGTCAGGGGTAGAAACCAGCTTGGAAAAATGCTAGATTAGACCAAAACCTGGAACTGAACCCTTTTCTTTTTCTTTATGGTTGAAACTATTTAACAGTTTATATTCTGCACATTCGTTTTTCATTTCACGCTTCCAAGAAAACAGGAGGGGAAACCCCCGGTACCGCAGAAACCATCCTGGTGTGGCAGAAATCTCGCGGCCTGGCAGAAGGCTCCTGGCGTGGTGGGCTGGGCAGGACCCCAGGGCAGGGCTGGCAGAGGGGGGCTCCGCCTGGCTGGTGCTCCACAGCTCCCAGACCTGTGCTGGGTGATGCCCGAATCAGAAGAGCTCTCATGGACGGGGCAAGCTGCAATGGGAAAAGCCATCCTCCCCCGCTTTGCATATTCCTTTATGATGATGAAGCAACTAATTCAGCACCCCCCACCCCGACAACCTCAATACCCATCTGCTCTTGCATTTCCTTTTCCCCTGCAAAGCCTGGCTCCCCAGACCACCCACAGCGTTACCCCAAACCCCTTCCTGTCCCCTGCTGCCTTCCCGCTTCACACACCGACCAGGGCTGCTGGGAGCAGAACCCCAGCTCCAAGCACTCCAGTGCTCTGGGTGCTCATATCCAAATCCAGGCAAGGTGGCCCCAGCTTCTCCCTGCATGTTTGTCCCCACCACATGGTTCTGTGCACGCCCTTCAGCTTTTCTTCCCAAGTTCCATCACCAACAACTCACTTCCAAAGCAGGAGACAGAGCAAACCCTCTGGACCCAGCAGTTGTGTCCCATTCTGACCATCAGTGTTGTATCCAGCATTAATTTGCAACTCGTTGCATTCAAGACGATGTTGAAGTTACTCTGATTTCCAGCAATGGTAACCCCAGGGTTCGTGCAGACCCGGAGGAAGCCAATCTTCTTCCCCGCCAGCTTGGCTCCCATGGCGCAGCTCAAAGAGCAGAGAACGATTGTGCAAGGATGAGCTGGGAAGCGGCACATTCCCCACCTTTGTTTTCACTTCCGTGGGCTGAAATCTTCCTCTTCTCCCGTTCCTGCAGGTCTGCCGTTGTACCTGACTCCACAGCAGCACGGCACGGGGGTGCCGGGGTGCCGAGGGGCTTGGCAGTGGCCGTCCTGGCACCCGCCTGCCCCGCGCTGCTGGGCGCTGCCCAGCTCCACTGCCGTCCCCTCCAGGGGGCTGCGGGGACGCCTCCTGTTGGATTTTGTTCAATTAAACGTATGATCCCCCATTAGCTGACCCAAGCTCTGAAGTCTCTCAGGCACCAGCACGCGCTGCTGTCTCAGCTTTTCATTTACATGTTTATTTACTGCCTTTCAGATCACCGGGCTTGCACTGTGCAGCCTCTGATGAATAAATAACCAGTGCCCTTGTAGGCCAGATTGATTAAATGTATTTAATTAATGAGCTTAGTTCCCCCTGAGGACTCTCCCAACTGAAATTCTGAAGCCAGCCTTTTGTATATGACACCGCCAGGACCCATTGATTTGAAATGCTATGAAAGAGGAATAATTGAGTAAGTTCGTTGATGCCATAGCAAGGACACCCAGGAGGCTGGGGACAGGCTCCTGCGGGGTGGGGGCACCGGCTGTCCCCACGTGACTCGCCCCCCCTCACCACTAGCCCACGCAGTGCCCACAGGGAGAAGGGAATGATTCTCAAAGGGAAGAAACGATCTGCTGGAGGCCAGAGGCTCCTTTGCCTTCGCTCAGGCCACGGGTCGATAAACAGCGGCTCGGGGGGAGCGGATGCGGGGATTCTTTGTGAAAGAAGTGCAGAGGCACTGCCCAAAGTGTGGGGCGATGTGCAGGGGCAGGGCTCACAGCCCACCGGAGGGACGTGTCCTGCGGATGAAGGCTCATCCAGGTGCGGATGGACGCTGCTCCCTGGCACCTGCCCGCGCAGCTCACGGCGTGCCCGCTGTCCTGCTGGCGGATGCTGAGCCGTACAGCTCGCGGGCAGCCTCTCTGCAGGCAGCCACAAATCTTCTGCCCCAGTTCTCCATTAGCAAGTGCCATGTCAGGCAGATGCTAAGAGCTCCCCAGGGCCGGTCCTTGCCACGCAGGTCACTGGGGCTTCACGAACCAGGCTCCAACCCTGCTCTGAGCAGCTCCGAGCGCGGACGCGCAGCTGTCAGCAGCAGGCACAGGGCTCGCCCAGCTGCCTGGGAGTCTGCAGGAGAGTGTGCACCCAGGTGCCAGGCTGGGACCTGGAGCTGTCCCACCCCGAGGGCTGTGGGATGGGGAAGCTGAGACCCCACATGGAGCTGGGAGGGAACCCAGGGTCGGCCCATGCGGCCCCAGCATGGTTCCAGCGAGCTAAAGAGGACATCCCACTGCCGTCGTGCTTAGCAGCCTCCTAGAGAAGTGGCCACGTGTGTTTATTAATTGATCCATTAAATTATTGCTGAAGCTAATCGAGACCCCCCCACACCCGTTCCCCTCCAGCTCCCTCCCCAGGGGCCGGCAGCTTGCCCGGGGTGACGCAGCTCCGTGGAGGGTCGGCGGTGCCCGGCCCGCGAGCGGCCACCACGGCGGGGCCGGCCGTCAGGCGTTAATTAGTCTCAAACACAATTCCTGTCACAAACACTCTGCTGGGGGTTGGTTGATTTAATTTGATCGGGGACAGGCAAAGAGGGGGGGGAGGAGGAAGGTAATTAAATTTGACGAAAAATCGCGGGATGCTGTTAGAGCTGATGTCCTCACATGCGTAGCGCGCTCCCCGCAGCTCCTCCCCGGGCTCACTTGCACCCACATTCCCCCGGTGACCCGCCGGGGCCCTGCAGCCCCTCGGTGGCGGTGCCCGCCCAGGGAAGGCAGAGAGGGCAGCGGGAGCTGGGACAGGCTGGGGGCTGCAAAGCGCCTGCGGGGGAAGGGGGCTGGAGGAGAGGGGCAGGGCTGCTTGGCGTGGCTTGGGTGACTTGCGGTCAGCCGTGCTGCTTGGCGCTGCCAGACCCTTGCTGCGAAGAGAAAAAGTGGTGGGACACCGGTGAATGGGGTCTCTGGAGATGCCTAAGCACTGTGTCCTCGGAGAAAAAAAAAAAAAAAAAAAAAAAAAAAGAAGTCCCCACTGGCTGCTGGTTGGGGCTGCCAGGTGAGGTGGATGAAAGATCAGCTCCCAGGCTGATTTCTCCTCTTCTCACACCTGGGGCACGCAGGAAGCAAGTGTGCTGAGAACTGGGGGCAGCAGCGTGGGGCCAGCTCCTGTTGGGCGAGGCACCAGGAGCAGCAGAGCAGCCAGGCGCTTCGGTTTGCCAGCAAACCACACATGGGCGGGTGCATGCCCAGATCCCCAGCCTGAAGAAGGGCAGAGTCTCCTAGAGCTGGGATTTCAGTCCCTGGAGCAAGGACAGGGGAGGAGCAGGTTGGTTCTGGGTCAAGCTGGGCATGTCAGCCCTCAGCCCCCTGTTTGTGTGGCCCTAAAAGAGCCCCTTTGTCTCCTGGTACTTCTGTTTTCCTGCTTGTGTTTCCCTGCTTAGCATGGAGAAAATACTATTTCTAATTTCCCTGCTTGGCTATCCATAAAGCAATTATCTGATAATTATTTCTGCTCATTGGCAAGTTAGTTCTAATGATGTTTGCTAAACATTTGATTATTATTGCAGGCGTTGCTTTTGGATTTGGAGTCAGGGCTGTGATTGCTAAAGAAAGTTTCTGGAAGAGGTGGACCTTACAGGTGAGTTTTTTATAGAGATATCACAGCGAGTGAGAATTTGTGATGCTCTTGGGTCTTTTGGTTCTGTAGATAAAGTAATGAAGGCGATAAGCTTGCACACGGTGATAAGCAGGGGGTTGGTGACTGATAGCGTTAGACAGCAGAAATCTGGGACCATGTGGGAAGGAACTCTGAGGAGGAGGCAGGCGAGGGGCGGAGGGGCTGGGGGAGCGGGGCCATGGCCAGGCTGCTCCCAGTTCCTTGGACACGTGCTAGCAGCCAAACCGATTGGAACCGATCGATTCCCCTCCCACCACAGAGATCGTTTCCAGGCCCTGGCTTTGCCTGGAGACCTTCATGCAGCTCTTGATAAATTCCATCACAGGCCTTTCTGGATGGCTTTCTGTAATCAGCGCCTTACACTAAGAGCCACAGGGCATCAGAGGAGAGGGATCATCCCGGCGCAGGGCTTCCCCACAGGGGATTTGCCTGCTGCTAGCAGCTCTCCAAAGGAACATGAGCTTTTCTCACACGCCTCACTCTTACTGCAGCAGCTGTGGCAGCAAGGAGAGCCCAGGAGACATAGCAAAGTGGTGGGAGTGTGAAACATCCAGGCATTTGCTGAGCATAACGCAGGGAAAAGTGCAGAAATGCTTCACTCAGCTTCCAGGCGGGCTCTGGCCGGGGGGGGGAAGCCTCAGCCGGAGGCACGCAGCTGCCTGGGCAGAGCAGCTCCTGTTCGGCTGGGGGGCAGTGTCCGCCCCAACACCACCCGGCATCGCACCTTGCCCAAGGCCAGCTGGGAATGAAGCCTTGCGGTGAAGGAAGGGGGGAAGCAGCACAGAGCTGGAGCTCCTCACGGGCTGGGAAAGCCGGGGGATGTCAGAGCCAGGTCAGGGGCTGGCGGGGGGGAGCAGGCTCCTCTGTGTGGATACGGTGCAGAAAGGAAGGCTGAAGGGACGTGGGGCAGGATAAGAGGCTGAGCTGTCACAGGAGCAGCGGAAGGGAAGAAAGCGATGCACGCAAAATGTACGCGGCTTTTATTGGCAGAGGACTATTGGAATGAGCCCTGGCCACGGGGGCTATGAAGGGGCTGTGACAGAGAGGCATCGCCGCAGCAGAAATGTCCAGACCGGCAGCGGCACAGGGCGGTTCATCAGCACCTACAGGACCAGGTCAGAGCGAAACAGTCCCCAAAACGTTACCTGGTGAAGCCCGGAATGGCCTAATTCCTGTCCAGACCTGGTGGCTTTCAAAGACCAACTTCTCCCAGGCCTGAAGATCCGGAAATCCCTGCTGCAGTGGCTCCTGGACATCCTCCTGCAGGTGCTTGGCAAGCCGTATCTTTCAAGAAGCATAAAGAAGTAGAGGGTGTGAACCCTAAAAAGCACTACTGCTCGGTATTTGTGTCTGAAATCCCAGGCCACAACGCAGTGTGCTGATCAAACTTGTCTGCTTTAAGGCTGACAATTTCACACAATTTCAGCATGACAGCTAGAAAGCAAAGACCCTGATGGCAAAATATTTTTTCCGCAATTTTTTCTGCAAGGCTCTGCAGAAGTAAGAAGCATGTAAGCCTGCAGACTCCGGCAGAAGCTGCAGAGCGTGCCAGCTGAGGCAGCTTTAGCAATTCGTTCCCCTCCCTGCTGCTCTGCAGCCCAGGGCAGCTCCAGGTGCTCCTCTGTCCCGGCTCCTCACTGGCAGAGCTCGCCTGGCTCTCTGGCAGCGCTCGAGCCATGAAGGAGGGGGGGAATCTTTCCAGTATGTATTGCTGTGCTGCCTGCAGTCCTGTTTCTGTCCAGCTCCCAGAGCCATGGAAGCAGGGCTGGCGGTGCCTTCCTCCCCGTCTTTCGTGGCCTGAGCTCTGCAGGGTGGTGATGTTGGTAGGAGCTCAGAGGAGATCAGACCTCAGAGCTGCCTTACAACGCAAATGCTAGCTCAGGTAAAGCTAACGTTTCTCTTTAACTTCAAGCTTGACTTTCACTTTAACAGCCTTGCTGCTACAAGTGCTAACCCTGATCTCTCGACTGGTCTCACGTCCCTCCAGCTACTCCATCCCCTTGTTTGTCCACCGAAGCCGTGTCCAGCAGCAGCTCCCTTCCCCCCAGGTAAGGGCTCAGAGCAGAAGGGAGCAGAAACGCAGAGCAGGGAGGCAGGAGGAGGGTGAGCAGCTGGAGCAGATTCATCCAAAGCACAGCAAAATAGTTGCAGAAAATATTTGTGATTTTCACCCAGCTGTAGCACAGCAAACTCTTTTTGTACCTTAAACTACTTTGATAGGAGTCAACAAGCCAAGAAGGTCCCTTTTTATCGCTGGGCTAAGCAGTGACACTTCTCCTGAAGGCAGATGTGCAGGGAGTTGGGATCAGGGCTCTCAGCCTGGTGCTGCGTTGCAGCCCAGAGAGCAGCAAGCAAAGCACCGAGGGCTGGGCACTGGGCTGAGGCTGCAGGGGGAACCGGGCGGGCAGAGAACTGCTCCCCGGCTGGAGCTGCCACCAGAACTTGCGTCCTCACGCCAGTGGGGTTGGAGTTTGTTAAAGACCATGGGCCAGCCCAGCCTCAACCCTGAATCTCATCAGGAGTACAGCAGTAACCTGCCCTTGGTCCCAGGAAAGCTTTGCCTCCTTCTCCTTCCAGCCCCTTCCAGCAGGGAGCTGTGACCTCGCACCACCAGGCTCTGGGCAAGGCTGTGCAATGTCTCTTTCTACCAGGATAAAAAGCGATAATGTGCAGGAGGAGCTCAAAACAGCACGGAACTCTGCAGGGGTTCTCACCTGGAGGGCAGTGGCTTCCCGCTGCCCATCGCCAGCCATGCTGGGACCTGGCGCAGCAGCAGGGGAATGTTGGGGCAAGTGAGACAAATCCCTGTCTAGCATCAGCGCTCTCCTCGTAGGCACCTTTGGCAGCATCATCCACTGCCCTGAACGAAGGGACAGCCCTGAGCGGAGCCAGCTGGCCCGGGGCCACGCGTGTGCAGGGCCCCCACCCAAGAGGCAGTGAGGGGCTGCAGCGCCCACGCTGCTGCAGCAGCCCCGGAGCTGGGAGGCTCAGCGGTGACGTTTCTTCACCCCAAACGCAGCGTGGGGGACAGGAGCCGTGCTTGCCTCGCACCCTGCTCCCCGCGCCGTCCCCGCGTGCCTGCTGTTCTCCCTCTGCACTGTAGCACCAAGTCATTAATTTCCACTTACCCGGTACTAAGTTGTTCCTGGGAGCTGTCAGCTGCTCCACATCAGACGCGAACAAGGCGACGTGTGGGCAGATGGGCTGTCCAAGGAGAAGATAGCGTACAAATGCTTGTTTTGTTAATTATTAGTGTTTTTCCTACAGTTCAGAAGGAAATGGCTGCTTCTGCTCATTCACTTGTTACCTGGCAGGCTCCCAAGCCTGTGACCTTCTTTCCTGTCCTCTCTTGCTAACTAAGAAGTGCAATTTTTGGAGTGAGATGTTTTCATGTTTACTGCCTCGGATTCTTTTTCGCTGTTCACACAGCCCCACCAGCAGGGTCAGGCATAAGCATGCACGAATTTCCTTCTTGCCCTTGGACCAGCTGACTCCTGGTCCAGCAGGGTGCCGAGGCCATCACGCCTGCTGACGAGTGCTGCTGGGCAGGCGGCTCTTGCAGAAGTGCAGCGACTGCGCGATTTAGTCAGGGCTGAAAAGCATGCGGCTTGCACCTTGTCTGGCCGCAGATGCTGTCCTTGTCTGACCGAGCTCATCACCGCTCGGTAGCAGTGCCCGCTCCCACAGGTCTCTGGTCCATCTGAAGTCTCAAAGGGTCCGAATCCAGATCTGAGCATGCAGAGCTGGCCTGGAGCCACCCGCGGTCCAGCCCCATGCGCAGGTCTGGAGGGAGGGGGCGTTTGCCTTCCCCCCGGCAGGAGGGCGAGGACGGGCAGACGGGTGGGGAGAGGCTGCTGGCTTACCGCAGGTTGGATCGGCTTCACATCTGCCTCCCTTGCCCTCGGGAGGCAGCTCCTCCAGCTATTGAGCATATTTCCATGTTATAGTATCGAGCTGTGACTGCTCTGCTGAGCTCAGCATCCTGCCTCCCAGGCTGGGAGCACGGCAGCAGGCTGTGCCCGTTGTCAGACGGGTGGAGGAACCCAGGGATGGCCCCCAACCCATAGTTACACCTGAGCAATCCGGCCCTACGGCAGCCAGGCCAACTGCCCTAGACAAAGGCAGGCTCTGCCCCAGCCTGGACCCCTCGCCCCATTGCAGGGCAGTGGGAGGGGGCTGGCAGGACCTGCACGGGGCGGAGAGCAGCTGAGGCCTCAGCACGCAGCCTCTGCTCTTGTTCTGTGGTCGGGACGTTGCCCAAGAAGCAGAGATTTACGGGTGTTCTGCCTGGAGAAGGGAGCCGGCCTCTGTGCCAGCAAAGGATTTCGTGTCAGTCTGAGGAGGGGAGGCTGTCAGGAGCCGGGCTGTGGGTGCACATTGGTGAGCGCACATCGGGTGGGTGGGGGCCCTGCGGCCCGGCCTCCCTGCAGCCCTGCTCCTGGGAGCAACCAGCGAGCGCTGGGAACGCCGCGAAACCAGCGCGGACTGTGAGAAGAGACCAGCGGCCTCAGCGCCGCCTTCCCCCTCGCCTTGCCTTGCCCTTAAACCACCCTGCACAAAGGAACAGAAAAATCAGGGCAAAAGCTGAGTGGGGAATCTGTCGATAGGAGATTAGCCAGCAGTGAAATTATAAAGAGTGAAAGCGGCCCTCGGGGAAAGCGGCAGCCGTTGCCCCGCACCCCTCGCACGTACCTGCCTCTCGCAGAGCCGCAGCGCGGGCAGCGGGGATTTCTGACGTGCCGGGGCTCTGTGCTGCCGGAGCCGCAGCGCCTGCAAGCTGTGCTGCAATTCCTCTTTATTACGTGTCGTAAAACGCTATTCCAAGAACAATGCCCCGTAGCAGCGCAGATATAAATAATGAGCGCTGCAGTGCAACCGAGCCCTGTCCGCAGCGTCTGGCCGGGGTGCTCGTAACCACGCCGCAGGTGAGCGGCTGCAGAGCGGAGCTGGGCTGCAAACTGCTGCCTGAGCGAGGAGCTGGGGAGGAAGGGAGGTGGGGAGGGGCGGACAGAGGACAAGGACACTGGGAGCACCTCTGTCTGCTCGGAGCTGCGTGCTGCCCTCCAAAGCCTCTCCAGCACCAGGCCAGGACCGGTTCTTCTGTCCTTCAGCTGCCTCTGAGAGCAACAGCCAGGGAGGCCCCCGAGCTCTGCAGCAGCTGAAGACCAGTGCTCCCGCTCTTCTCGGTCCGCTGCTCCAGGGCATAGCCCAGAATATCTTTATTCGTAAGACTCAGAAATCACCATTCCTTTCCCCAGCTGTTCTCCTGAGATGTCTTTGGGCTCCGGATGTCACTGTGAAGTGAGGTAGGTGAAATTTGGGAACTGAAGTCCCCAGCTGTGTCCCTTCAAAATCACACGGCCTTTAGGGTCTGTGGGACGCTCCTCCTGGCCCTTGGCTGCCCTGGCCCCCCCTCTGTCATGGGGTCCGCGTTTGCATTGCCACAGCCCAGATCTTGGCAACCGGCTGAGCGGTGACTCAGTTCCCCAGCAATTTCAAACTGAAACATCTGCTCCAGCGAAGAGTAATTAATGACTTTCGGGTTCATCCGCTGAGCAGAAACACTTGGGCTTGCAGCTCCAGTGTAGACTTATTTAAAAGGCTTCCCAAGAGAAGTGCCTGGGTTCCCCTAATTGCTGCGTGACTGGCGGCGAGCTCAGAGCGTGTTGCCCGCACTGGCCACACTGAGCAGCTGCGGGCAGGGGCACAGAGCCCCCGCTGCTGCTGCTGACGATGTCCTTTGGGAAGCTCCAGGCACAGCTCCATCTCCCGTGTGTGATTACCAAGGCAAGGCAGGGCTCGGGCAGCACGCTGGTAACACGGGGGCTAAGCAGGGCTGTGACCTGGCAGAGCGCAGAGCCCCTGCCTGCAGCGTTGGCAGAGGCCACCACAGCCCCAGGTCTGTGGACCTGTGCAGAGCATCCTTGCTGATCCCCTCGGCAGCGTTTTGCAGTTTGAGATCACTGCTGCACAAAGCCATACCCAGCGAGAAGGGGACCCTTGGAGAGGCCGACCAAACACCAGCACCCAGCGTGGAGAGGAGGAGCCCAGGGGGACGCATTTGGGTTTTCCTCCACTGCAGCCTCTTCTGGCACTTCTGCTGATGGCACCACTCTGGGTTCCTGGGGTGCTCTATCGCCTCATGCCTGACGCTCTGCCTCTTGTGAGGGCAGGGCAGGGCAGGGCAGGGCAGGGCAGGGCAGGGCAGCACTGGCAGCAGCCGGGCACCGTCTGTTGGTGCCTTCAGCGCAGGGACAGCAGAGGCTCATCTCCAGCAAAGGGAGGACGGCAGCACCGGAGAGCCCAGCCTAAGCAAGAGCAGAGGGACTGGGCTCGAGAAGTTGTCTCAGTGGAAAACAAAGTGGAAGGGAAAGCTGGCTCGATCTGCTCAGAAGGAACGTTATCCGGGGAGGTGACAGAGAGCTCCTGGCAAGACAAGCTCCCTGCGAGGCTGGGCTGGAGCAGGAGCAGCTCGGCGAGGTCACGCTTCTAAACCCGGACATAAATCCGCGCCACGCAATTGCACAAGTCCTCCCTGGGCCGCCGGGGCTCTGTGTTGTAACGCACTGCTGGGCTTCACGGAGATTTAACGCATGTGCGGAGCCTCCAGTGCCCATTCATCACTCGCCGGTTGGCAGGAGGAGCAGCCCCAAGGGCTGGACGGAGTTTGCTGCCAAAGGGTGTGAGGCGAAAGTTTTTGGCCAATTAAAAATCTCATGCTAAGAAATACAGCCGTGCTGTGAGGATGCTGACAGCCTGGAGGGGCTGCAGGAAAACCCGGCGGGAGCGCGGCGAGCAGGAGGCGTCGCTGCTGCCTTCGCTGGGCAGAGGCCGGCTGCCGCCGAGTCGGCCCGTGGTGCCTCTCCTGCCTTCGCCTGGCGCTCCAGCTGCTTTCTCACAGTTTCTCTTTGCCATCCTCGCTTCAGATGCCACCTGGGCAGCCCTTGCTATGGCTACAGCCAAGCTGAAGCACGGAGGAATTTCATCAGACTCCGACACACGCCTCCATTTGAGAGCCTTGATTCCTTCGGCCTTGCAGGCTGCGCAGTCGCTGTCACCTGGCAGCCAGCAGCAAGTGCCCGTTGTGGAGCGTTAGGGCAGAAGAGTGGGTTTGTCTCCCGACACCAACCCCCCATCGAGCACTCAGGACCAGCCCAGGGCTTTAAACCTCAGCAGCAGTTTGCAGGCCCCTGCAGGCAGCCTAGGATTTGCACAAAAAACTGTTTTCCAAACAGCTTCTTTCTCTCTCTGGAAAAAAAAAAAAAAAAAAAAAAAAAAAAAAAAAAAAGAAGAAAAAGAAAGATTTTGCCTCTCTTTGATTTCTCCTTTCTCCTTCCGCAGCAGCCCCTCTCTGTCTGGCTATTGGCTTCGCAGTGCCCTTAGATTCCCAATAAATCTGATTTAGCACCACAAACGCTCGGTGTCATTTCCTCCCGCAGGCTGCTCCCCGCCTCCTGGCGCAGCTGCTGCCGAGGGGCCAGGTCCCTGCTGGGGGCGAGGGGTGCCAGGACACCCTGGAGGTCAGTGCCAGTGCCAGCACTCGGGCGGGTTTCTGGGGCCCTGTCCCCGCTGGGGGCGGTTCGGTGGCCTGGTGTCAGCAATGCCACCGCGCGGCCGGGCAGCGTGGGGCAGCCGGAGGCGGGAGCGATGCGTTTTACCCGCTTCTGCTCAGCGCCGGTAGGAGCGGTTGTTGAGTTGTTTTAAAATGCATCAACAGGAACTTTGATGTTTATCGATAAGTTCTAAATGTTTTAATAAGAATATTCAAAAAAATTGGGGAAAAAAAGTCATTCAATCCTACACATCCATGCCACGGGTCTCGGTGAATCTGAGCCGGCGAAGCAGCTCGGTCTGTGGGGCTGACCCTCCTGCGGCTCCCGCTTCTGGTCCCTGGGGGCTCCCAGCCCCTCGGCACTGGGGGCTGAGCGAGGGGCAGCGGTGACCCAATGGTGCCGGGGTGGGGCCCTGGCAGACGCCCTGCCTGGGTCAGACGTGCAGGGACTGCCACCGGGGGCTGGGGGCATGCATCGGGTGGGCATGGGCACTGGCTGCAAACCCAGCAGAGAGCCCTCTGGGGAGGAAGCAGTCCCCTGCCTCCTCCTCCTCCTCCTCCCCCTCCTTCTCTTTCTCCTCCTCCCCTGCTCCCCGAGCCAGGCAGTCAGTGCACAGCACACTGGGGAGGGCTGACCACTTGTAGCATCCTGGGTGCCGGCATTCGCACTTCTGGGAGCTGTGGGCACGATCGCGTGCGTTAGCAGGAGGGGACTGACTGCATTCAGCTCCCCTCGCCTCCTCCTCTCTGCCTCCCACAGCAGCACATTTCGAAGCCCTCCCGCACCGGGAGCACCACGCCGGGCGCTGCTGACATGAGGCTGCTCCCGCTTGTGCTGCCATCGCTGCTCTGCGCTGCCACAAGTAAGTGGGTGCCCGTGCAGGTCGCTTCCTGAAGGCAGGAGGGCGGCAGGCTGCCCGGCTGCGCTGCTGGAGGGGGGGCTGCGTGGGGGGCTTTGTCCTGGTGTTTTGGTGTGCCAGGACACACACGGTGATGCCAGCTGCCCCAGAACAGTTGTGCTGCAAGGAGGAAGAATGCTGGTGTCTGAGGAGAGATGTTTGCAGGGCTGCTGGCATTGCCCTCTGTGCTGCTCTCCTCCCGGACTTCCCCGTTACCTGTACCCCGGAGATCACTGCAAACTGCAGCTCTGCCTTTGGGGCAGGAGGGAGAAAGCGAGCACCAGAGCTGAGCAGGAGCAGGAGCAGAGGCCGTGCTAATGTTGTGGCCTGAAAGGGCAGGGAGCGGCGGACAAAACCACACGAAAACGAGGCACATTGCCTGCGGGTGAGGAAGGGGCGTGACAAAACCCAGGAGCTCTGCGGCGTTTCGGTTTGAGCCCGGTTTGCGGTGCTTTGCTGGTGTCGGGGGCAGTGCGAGCTGCTCTGCTCCTGCCGGCCTGGGGGGGCTCGGCCTCTCCCAAGCAGGCAGTTCCTAATTGCAGCGGCCCCAGGGGGCTGTGCTGGGGGTGCAGCTCAGGCCAGCAGCCGGGCTGGCGCCGGGGCCCCGCAGGATGCGCAGCGCAGACAGGCAGCGCGGGTGGGACGGGAGCTGCACCGTGCCCGGCCTCATCCTGGGCTCTGCTGGCAAAGATTTGCTGGCAACAATTATGGGCTGTCCTGGCAGACAGAGGTAACGTGGACATTAGGCATGTTTAGCTGCGTGTGTTAGCTTCCACAGAATTCACTTTCTGGAGGTGGGATTACTGAGGCGATGTGGGAAATGGCCTCGTGCGCAGGGGATGCAGAGCTGGGCTGCGGGGTCTGCGCTTGGTCCGCCTGGGAGAGGAGGGGGCTCCCCAGGGGAGAAGCCTCGTGCAGACCTCGCCGCGCTCAGGCTGTGCCTCCTTGTGCTCGTTCGGACGCCCAGCGTTGGTGGGAACGATCCTCACCAGGATCGCGGGGTCAGCGGGGGCTGCAGGTGCGGGGTGGGGGCGGGCGGCCCCCCAGCACCCTCCTCGGCTGCGCTCCTCGTTCCGGTCGCGGCTGTTTTATGGGGCTGCGTGGGCTGCGCTCGCCGTGCTGGTGGCCCTCAGAGCACGGCAGAGGCCGAGCTCAGCCCACGTAAGTGTGGCCGCTTCCTCTGGCGGTCCCAGCGCCAGGCAGGGGGAGCACAGCTCCACGTGCCCACCGTGCCCTGCCCCCGGGGGGCTGCGGGGCCCTGTCCCGTGCTGTGCAGCCCCCACCCCCCCGGCGGTCTCAGCGTTTTACCTGGACCGAAGCAGGCGCTTTGCTCTGTTGTTTTGATTTATTTCGCTTCTTTTCCATCTCGCACTGCTCCCCTGAATTCTGCCTCGCACCACCGCTGGTTTCGTCAGCCCGAGGGTGGTTGACGCAGGATGCGACCCTGGGGCTGGAAAGCATCGTTCAGCTGGGACTTGTAAATACGGCTTCATTCCTGCAGAAACAGCATCTGCCTCTGCTTATGCACAGAAATGCGCACATGTGTAAACGCTGCTCCCCTAGCATTTACACAGCTCCACGTGCAGGCTCTGTAACAGGGACCGGGAGGCCTTGGGAGGTTCCCGTTACCGTCTGTAGGTCCTACGTACGTCCAGGCTAAGGGAGCAGCCAGCAGCCCGCGGGGCGGGATGGGACGGCGTGCGGCAGCGAGCCCCTCTGAACGCCCAGAGCGGAACCGAGGCAGGAAGGTGTCCCCCGGGAAGGACCTCAGGGGCCAGGCCTGCTTCCCTCCGCAGGACCTGGAAAGGGCGAAGCTCTAAAGCAAAACTTACTTACACCAGTTACATAGACTATGTACCTAAAACCTGGAAGTCTGAGTGGTGTAAAGGACAACTTTTACAGAACGATTTTAAGGAAGAAGTTTTAAGTTAAAGTAACAATGCTTCATAAAGTTTATAACATTGTGTACGTCAGTGCGCTGTGTTTATATCCCTCCTGTCACTGCGCTGATAGGCACAGCCCCCTGCCCTGGGCACAGCCCCACTGCGCTGGGCACAGCCCCCCTGCCCTGATGCTGCCTGTGGGGCCCTTGGGCGGGCGTCAGTCAGCCTTTCACTCGCGCTTTTATTTTTGGGTGGGATCTGCTGGCGTGAGGCATTTCCAGCAAACACGACAGAACTCCTGCCGAAGCGTTAGGGCCCAGCCGTCCCGTCAGAGGTGAACCTGGCTGTAAGTTTTACTGTATCCGCTGCTCAGAGGAGCAGGTGCCTGGGAAAATCGAAGGAGGCAGCCACACGCGGTGGGTTCGCGTGCCTCCCTCGCAGCACGCTGATTTGTGGGAGCGGTCGCCTGTGCCGAGCCCCTCCGAGCCGTCCCCATACCAGAGCTGTCCGCTGCCCCCCGTCCCGACCCTGAGCAGCGCTCCCTGCCCACCCTGCTGCAGCTGGCAGGTAGAAGTTTAACACGGCCTTTCCTCCCACCCCAGCTGCCCCCTCCCCAGGGCACGGCCTTAGGTACAAGTGTGCCGGTGCGGGGTCTGCAGCCTGTGGAGAGCAGCCCCCCGGCACACGCAGCACCCCTCACCCTCAGCCCCAGGGATTTCCTGCCACAGCGCAGCCCTGCCTGTTGTATCACCAGAAGGAACAGATGTTCTTGCTGCCTGCTAAAGAGGCTAACCGTCCTGCGCACAGGACCTGTCAGGGGTACAATTCTGCACCGTCTAACAGAAGATACTTTTTAGGGAACTTTTGTTCCATGCAGGCAGTAATTCCGCTTGACGTCGGTTATGCATCTCAGTGCTCTGCAGTGGAACCGTGGCTTTAGGCACGTCTAACACAGAGGCATAGCCACAAGCATTTACAAAAAAAAAAAATTGCTTCTCAGGTGCGAAAGGACTAGTGGAAGGCAGGTGCTGCCAGAACAGCAGCCTCCAGAAGCGCAGTGTAGCTCACAGAACCCGTGAATGAAGACATTTTGGTAAAAGATACTGAACTTTGGTAAAAGCTGGATGGCTCTACATAGCCATAGACTCCTCTGCCATCTGTCTGATTTCTGACCCCCCATCTCTCCATCATGTGCCTCTGCACAGGGAGCAAGCTCCCACAGCCAGCAGCGGGTCAGTGCCACTGCAGGGCGTCGCTCGCTGCCCATGGTCTGCAGTGGGATGTTGCTGTCTCCATCTCCTGCTTCCATCCAGGTGTGAATGCACAGAGCTCGCTGGCAGGGTGGTGGGCAGGGTGTGGGCATGCAGGTGAGGCAAAGTGCTTTTAATTACAGCACGCACCGCTAGCATTAATGGGCTAGCAGCTGAAGGAAATCCTGAGCGACACGTGGGGCCCCTCCACGCAGCCCTGTTCTCTCCTGGTGCCTGACGGCTGCCACTTCCTAGCACTTGATCAAAGGGAGGTGTGGAAACGTTTAGTTGGATCTGGGGCGTGCTCCTGCTGTGGATAATTGCAGGGTGTTAATGGACGGGGCCCTGGAGCTGGGCATCTCGAGGGCTCTGGAGGAAGGGGCTCGGCAGAAGGGGAGCCTGAGGACGTGGCCAGCCCCGGGGTGCTGAGCGCCTCCTCTTCCCTTGGCAGAGCCTCCTCCAGCTCACCCCGGGCATGCCTGTCCCTTGGGGCAGTTTCCCTGCGGCAACCTCTCCGTGTGCCTGCCCCAGGCCCTGCACTGCAACGGGGCGGACGACTGCGACAACGGCGCTGACGAGGAGAACTGCGGTAATTAGCCAGCCCCTAGGAAGGAGGGGTGTCCTTGGGCTGAGCGACCCCTGGAGACACTGGGGTCTGGGGCTGTGAGGGCATTAGGGCAGAGCTGGATCCTTCCCTTGGAGCAAGAGCACTGGGAGGATTCCTGGACATGTTGTCCTGGCTCTGGCCCCTGAGACCCACCCAGGCACCACGTGCCCCACGTAGCAGATCCCCGTCGGGGATGCTCCCGGGTTGGGTGCAGGAAGCCCCTGCTGCTGCAGGCAGCTGTTTCTGGGCCGTGGTGGAGAGGCAGAGGAGCGGGGGGCTCTGTGCCGTCAGTCAGGGCACGCGGCTGCGGCAGATTTAAGGACACAGAGGGAATTCCTTCCTTTGCACAGCATGCAGCACCATTGTGGGGCTCTTTGCTCAGGGTGCTGGAGCGCAGGAGGTAAAGCAGTCAGAGGCTGGGCCGACTCGCCCCTCTGGGGCCGGTTAACTGCGTGGCTTGGGGACAGTGCCTGGCTCAGGGAGGGCTCGGTGGGGTGGGAGAAACAGCAGAAGGAAAAGTGTGTTGTGGCAGCACACAGGGACGTGCAGCAGGGCTGGATGGAGCTCGTTCTGCCCCGCACAGCCGTGGGGCTGGGGCCAGCTTGCTGCTTCCATCCATCTCCATACCCTGGCACAAGGCTGCAGGGGTTTTGCTCCCAGCACCGTGCAGGGCATGTGGAGCTGCCAGGCACGAGGGCACGGTGCCGGCCCCTTGCTGTGGCCCTGAAGGTGCTCCCCACCTGCAGTGGACAACACAGGCTGGCTGTGGGTCCTAGGCGACATGCTGGCCACAAGCAGCAGCGGGACAGTGCTGGAGGACGAGGCAGACCCCTGCTGTAAGCACCCTTCAGGACCCTTCATCCCCCCACGCTTCACGGCCCCACTGCCCCCCTCAGCGCGTCCCCTCTGCTCTCCCACAGCGCTGGAGCTGGTGCCGGAGCGGTGCCGGTGCTGGGGATGGGCTGTGGACTGCACGGAACAGGACCTGGGTGTTGTGCCCCTGGTGTCCCCCAACGTGACGAGGCTGTGAGTACAGCGGGGCCGCACCCCCAGACCCTGCCCCAGCCCCGGCAGGGGTGCACAGGGGCTGAGGCTGTCGGCACAGCCGAGCCCCCAGGTGCCCGTTGCAGGGCCAGGAGGGGAGGAGGGTGTGAAAACCCTGCAGAGTGTCTGCAGGCTGGGAGAGCAATTATCAGTGCCATGTTAATGAACAGCAGCTGCCCTGCATCTCCTTTGTGTTGCACAGGAAAAGGAGGGCCTAGGCTGCCCCATCCTCTTGTGATTAAAGTCTGCTCTCTGGTTTAGAATTTGTTTTCTATTATTATGAAGTTTGTTTCTTTTTTTTTTTTCCTTCTCTCATTTTCTTGTTAGGGACCTGAAGATAAATAAAATCCGCTCTCTGCTGGACAATCAATTTGCCAGGTACCAGAGCCTGACGAAGCTGTGAGTATCGCCCTTCTCTGTGCTGCTTTCTGGCCCGCTCCCCCTGGGAGGGGTGGTGGTGCAGGTCCAGCAGCAGCGGGGTCCTGCAGGAGGAACAAAGTTGCCCAGTTCTTCACCTCCATTGCTCGGTCTCTGTGCTCGAGGCTGCAGAAGCCTGGAGCTGAGGGCTGCCGCCAGGCAGAGCTTCCTGGGGACACGCAGACCCTGAGAACCCCTTAGGACACGCTTCTTTTTCAATCTGTTTTCTGTTCTGTTCTTTAATAGGTTTTTGCAAAACAACAAGATCCATGTCATCTCGCCCAAAGCATTTGCTGGACTTTCTCAGCTTAAAAAGCTGTGAGTACAAGCTCCCACGTTACGAGGCCCAGGGGAGGGAAGCCGTGGGACGGCCGTGGCCTCACGCGAGGCTCGCAGCTCTGGCTCCCGCCCAGCTCTTGGGCTTCTTCTTGCTCCTGCAAGAATCAGCACCGAGCTGCCCCAAACCACAGGGGCTGCGTGGATGTGGGCAGGGCAGAGGCACATCCACCTCCCACAGGTCCGTCTGTGCTCTCCCCTGCCCACGTTTCCACGTGTGAGCTGGGGTCCTGCACTGGAGCTGCCTGGGGCACTGCCACACGAGCACCTCGGGAGGAGCAGCTTTACAAAAGCAGGAGGCGTTCATTAGCAGAAGTGCCAGAAGTTCACTTTCCTCCTCTGCTCTGTTTCCAGGTTCCTCAGCCACAACAGGATCGCCCAGCTGCAGCCCCGTGTTTTTGAGGACCTGCATCACCTCGAGTGGCTGTGAGTTCCCAACTGGCCCTCATGTGCTCGCCCCCATCATAGCCTCATTTCCTTGGGATGGGGTTGACGAGGCCAGGTCTTGTCCGTTTGGACACCAGATGGAGCAGAGGTGCTGGCCTCACAGCTCCGGGGTGGGATCCAGGCGCTTGTCTCGTGCCGGCACTGAGCTGCTCCCAGCGGGGCCGCAGGGGGCTGCGCAGCACAGGGCAGGGCACGGTGCTGGGCTCGGTGCAGGGGCACGCTCAGCGCCAGAGCTCTGTGCCAGGGCTTCCCCATGTGCCATTGGACGCAAAGGTCTGCAGCTCTGTCCCCTCAGAAGCTTGCCTAAATGGAAAGCCCAGCTAGCATCCTTCCCTGCTTGTTCCCTGACCCTGTTTGACCGGGGCCGGTGTGGCTCTGCACGTCACGGTGCTGCCACGGGAAGGAGGGAGCGGGGGCTGCGGTACAGGGTGGCTCCCCCAGCTCACAGGGCGCTCGGCCACCAGAGCGGGTCTGCTCCCCGTCAGCTTTCCTCCTCGCTTGCCATGGGACCGGCTCAGCCGTTCCTTAAATCAAAGAGGGAAAGCGGAATGATGAGCGGCCCGTGCAGGGTGGTCTGTGGTGCAAACAAGCCAGAGGACTTGAGAGAAGTCAAGCACGGCCCCGAATTCCCTGAATGGCTTTTAATTTATCATTATTTCACAGCAGAGGAGAGGGAAAGTCCAACAGACCCTGACTGTGAAGGAATCCAGACTCTGCAGCTGGATTTAGTGCTTCAGCCAGGGCAAGATTTAAGGGGAGTGGGATGGGACCTAGGGGCAGCCCCCAGCCCAGGGACAGCGCCCATGGGACAGAGCCAGCCCCCCAGTGCGGTACTCGGTGCGCTGCTGGGAGCCCCCTGCTGCTCCCCCATTCTGGTCCCTGCTCTCACTTCTCCACCTTCCTCCCCCAGGATGCTGGACAACAACAGGATCGCCAGGATCGCCCCCGCAGCCTTCGCAGGGCTGAAGTCCCTGTACTTCCTGTGAGTCTGGGAGAAGCCCCCGCAGGGGCTGAGACCCCTGACCTGCTCCCCCGCCTGCCCCTCGTTGCATCCTGCCCCCATCCCCAGGCACCAGTTCCGAGCCTGTTCAGGGCTAGGCCGAGGATGCTGTGGCTTCCTTGCCTCCCCCAGGGCACAGGGGCAGATGCCCACCCCCTGCCATTGGCAGCAGCCAGTAGGGACGGCCCATGACTGCTGCCTGCAGCTGCTGACAGCATCTCGGGCCTCCCCCAGCCGTTGCCTCTTGTGGTAGGGGTTTGGACGCCAGGCAGTCTCGAGCCAAGCGTTGTTTTTAAGGTCCAGCCATTTCCAAGAGGGAAGAGCAGGATAACTAACTTGCTTTGGCTGCCATGAAGTAATTGTGCAATCAGTGTAACATGATTTTTAACACCTTCTCCACCTCCTAAGCCCACAGCACGGGTCAGAGACTCTGGCAGCAACTTGGAGCCAATGTTAGGGGAGAAGTTTTGGCTCTTAGAGTGGAAAAATCACATGCGAGAGAGCACGCACGCACACCGACGTGCTTGCACGGAGCTGGCTGTTTGAAGCTGTGTTCCCTGAGTGCGCACCTGCGAGGGAAGAGTTTCAGCCACGGCTGCTGGCGTGGGCTTGCACCATCTCTGCTGGAGATATAACTGCTGGAGTTGGCCGTAAAAGCCTCAAAACGGAATGTGGGGGCACAGTGCTGAGGAAACTTGTGCAGCTGTGCTTGCGGCTGGGGAACCGCCAGTGCTCGTGGCAGACCTGGTTGTGGATTTGGGTCTGGGTGGTGGCTAGAGGTGGGACAGCGAGCGCCAGGGGGTGAGGATGGACGGAGCCATGGGGCCAGGGAAGGACCTGGTGCAGGGCGCTGGGCAGGAGGTGCTGTGCCCCTGTGTTCTGCTGCTCGGCAAAGCCCGGGTGGCACATGGTGCCCAGGGACCTGTCCCCACCCTGTCCCCAGGGGAGAGCAGTGGGGCAGGGACCCTCAGGCCATGCATTCCCACGTCGTGGGCAGCGGAGCCGCTCTGCCTGGTGACGTGGCATGTTTATCCTTCTGCCTTTTTTTAACAATCAGACAAACTCATAAACTGCGGTCACAAAAAGTGCACCAAGGAACATTGCACACAGGCATGTGCAAAGGGGCTGAGAAAAATGCCAGAGAGATTCCGGGCTATAAATTAGCCTTTACTGTCTGTCACCCCTGGGTCGCTTACTGCTGGCTTCCCTCTCCTTGGGATGCGCCCATCAGCTCCCTGGCAAGCATGTCCTGAAGCCTCTGAGACCGATAGCATTACCTCCACATCCCAAGGAAGGTGAGCGAAGCTCTGCCCCACGGCTAAGCCGCACCGACCAGGCCTTCGCTCTGGGCACTGGTGGCTGAGCTGCTCCATGCCTCTCTGTGGCTGTGACACAAGAGCAGGGCACAGGGAGCCTGCGCAGCCCTGAGCTCACCTGGCTGCCGGTGTGGGCAGCCCTGCAGCAGGGCCAGGCACCAGCAGAAATTCTTTTTGAAGCGCTGCACAGTCCAGGGTCAGCAGCACGGCCCCATCTGTGCATGCGGCCGCATCCCGTGCAGGTGTGCGGCCTCGTGACCCTGTTTGTCTCGGCTGCCCCCCCCAGGTACATGCTGAACAACTCCCTGGGCAGCATACCCAGCCCCTCCCTCTGCACGGAGATGCCGAAGCTGAGCTGGCTGTGAGTACCCTGCTGCTGGGGGTATTGGGATGGGGCTGGAGGCGTTGGGACGGGGCTGGGAAGGTGAGGGTGGGCCTGGGGATGTCAGGGTTAGGGCACTGGGATGGGGATGCTGCAGGGCGCTTGCCTTTCCTGCAGGGAGCTGGAAGGAAACGGGATCCGGGCAGTGCGTGGGGCCGTCTTCCAGCAGTGCCGTGAGCTCACCGTGCTGTGAGTACCCCAGGGCTGGCCATGGAGACCCCTTCCCGCTGCGGGCACGTGGGGTGGGGCATAGATGGTGCTTGGCTGGGGGACCCCGCTTCCCTCTGCTCTGGGCTAGATAAGGGGTTGTATCTCATGTGAATGTTTCCATTCTGTTCTTGTAAAGAGCATCAGCATTGCAGTCAGCTCTGTGAGTTTTGGATCTGCTTTGTAGGGACTCGGTCGGGGCCATCAGAGCCTTCTCCAGCGGCTGGTTACCTAACACGGGGTGGGCAGCTGCTGGGCTCGACCCGTGCCCAGCCAGAGCAGCCTGGGCGTGCTGCAGTCGAGTGGGGTCAGAGGCAGGGCAGAGCATGGAAAAAGCTTCTCGTGGTGTGCGAGCATCAGGGCTCGCAGCCAGCCCAGAGCCTCCCACTGGCATCCAGATCCCCTAAAAATATCCCAGAGGAGCACCATAAAGCCTGCAAGCTGGCTCTGTGCGTCAGACTGCGACCGGCTCTGTTTACTCCCTTCCTGCCTGGAGCCTGCCCCTGGCCCCGGGGCTGAGCTGCTTGGCTCCCATGCAGGTGCCTTCCTGCAGCTGACGAAGGCCAAGAATTCACCTCGATAACGCACAGCCTCCTCCAGGGTCAAGTTTTCCTGTGCTTGATGGCTGTGCCTCTGAGAGAGGTGGATACGGCCCCCGGAGCCCCACGAGACAAGGCCGGGGGAGCTGTGCTCCACGTGTGCACATTACCGTGGGGTGGTGGCAGGAGGGCAGGGACAGGGACGCAGCGCATCCTGCCAGGGGATCGGGGACAGCCATTGCCTGGAGCACCGGGGATGCACAATGGGACCCTGTGCCATTGCTGCTGGATCAGAGCAAGGAAGTAAATCCAGCTGTCCCGCGGGCAGGTGGAGATGTGGGCAGGACGGAGGTCCCTTTTGTTCAGAGTCCTTGGGGGCCCACCTTGGTGCTCCTCTGACCACCGCTCCCACACATAACTCTGAGGCTGAGCACTTTGGAAAGCTCTTCTGTGACTTTCCAGACAGAAAGAGCGGAGCAAAGACCCCAGCCCCAGCACAGCCTGTCTTGGAGAAGCCGAGAGAGGCATTTCATCCCCCACGTGCACCCCCCTACGTTATTCCTCCATCCGGGTGCTGCTTGTGAAGCGCTCATGGGCACTGCTGCATCCACGCTCTCCCTTTCTCCTCGCTCAGCATCCTGCGCAGGAACAGGATCAGGTGGATCCAAGGCGGGACATTTTCCAGGCTGAGCAGGCTGGTGGAGCTGTAAGTGTGCAGCCATCGTCCTCCCGGACCCAACGGCTGGGGGGGGCCGGGGCTGCATGTGCCCCCTGCCTGGCAGAGCAGGGCGGGCAGGCAGGTGCCCCAGTGCCTCTCCAGCACCGTTCTGCTCCACGCAGTGACCTGTCCCTCAACGGATTAGACGAGCTCCCGTCATCACTGTTCCGCAGCCTGCCTGCCCTGCAGCAGCTGTGAGTAGCAGGCACCCTGGCCCCTCTGCTCTTGGGCTGTATACCCAGCCTTGGATGGGGAGTTCTGGGGAACAGCCAGGGGAGCTGCCCCTGTGTCCTCGCTTTCAGCCCCTGTGACAGCTTCCAGCTGGGAAAAATTGCAATGTCTTTTCTTTCTAGGAATATTTCCTACAACCCCTTGAAGGAGATTGTCCCCAGCCAATTTGAGAGCCTGCCCCAGCTGCGGTCTCTGTGAGCCCCATAACACCCCGACCCCGCTGCGCTGCCCGTGGCAGCCCCACACCCAGCGAGACAGCTCCCAGCCCCCCAACCCCGCCTTCACCCTGCAGGAGCTTGGAGGGGCTGGAGATCCCCAACATCCACAACCTGACCTTCCGCCGGCTGGCCAACCTCTCCCACATGTGAGTGTGGCAGGGAAGGGACGTCCCATGACAGGAGGCCTCCCCTAGACCAAAGGGAGCGCTTAGCCCACCCAAGGGAGCAGCCTGCAGAGCACCTGGGTGCTCGTGGTGCAAGGGGCAACGTGCGGCTGTGGGCATGCAGGGGGTGGGCTGCGCCGGCCAAGGCGTGCACCGGCGCTGAGCTGTGGGTAAGGAATTCCAGTAGAGGTCCTTTGCTTGGGCCTGAGATGGTGGCCTGAGAACAGCAGAGGTGTGCAGGCACGCTGGGCATGGTGGAAATACAGCGGAGGAGCCAGCTGTGGGTGCCTTGGGTTTGCTTTAGAAGGAGAAAAAGAAAATAATTTTTGGCAGATGCACATTTTAGAGTACCTGTAATGAATGACAGCTGTACACCTTCCTTTCTGTAATTGGTCTGTTTGGACTGTAAATATGGTACATTTTCTACCTGGCTTGCTAATAAGCAATCATTTTCTCTCCTTTTATCTATAATTAGGCAGAAACGAGCCTTGCATTGCAGTTTTGTAGTCATTTTCTAATGTAGAGTTTTGCTAAGCTTACATGGAATTGCTTTTAAAAGGCCTGAAAAGGTTAACCTGAAATAACATGCAGGGGAAAAAACTGAATCCCTGTTAATGGAAGGGAGAGACTTGAGTAAGGGGTTGATTTTTAAAGGCTTGTGAGAATCATGGCCTGGAGGAAAACACTCTTGTGTCTATTAGCCAACGTGCAGAACAGCGACAGCTGTAAGCGCGCGGATGCGTGGTGCTTGATCCCAGGAAGCACTGGGATGCCTCTTGCCTGTTTTGCAAATATCTGGGCTCTGGCTTCTTTAGCATCCAAAACAAACTGCAGTGACTGTGCAAACCCTCTTGTCCAGTTCCCTTCCTCTGCAAATCCTGCTCCTGTCCTGGGTGCAGCTGCAGAGGGCTCCCAGGTCCTCCTGTCCCGTTGTCCAGCTGTCCCCAGCCAGTGGAGGCTCCAAGGCTTCTGGCTGGTGCTGTGAGGGTCTGGCTGGCTCTTCTCCACCCAGACAGGGAAAGGCATCCCAGAGGGGCTGGAGGAGCAAGGTGGGCAGAGGAGGGCTGCGAGCACGAGGGCTGCGTGCTGGCCCCAGCAGCAGCCTGCAGCCTTTCCCCCGCAGCTACTTCAAGAAGTTCCAGTACTGCAGCTCCGCGCCCCACGTGCGCAGCTGCAAGCCCAACACCGATGGCATCTCCTCCTTCGAGCACCTCCTCGCCAGCGTCATCCTGCGCGTCTTCGTCTGGGTCATCGCCTGCGTCACCTGCCTCGGCAACCTCTTCGTCATCTGCCTGCGGTCCTGCGTCGTGGCGGAGAACAGCCAGCACACCATGGCCATCAAGTCTCTGTGCTGTGAGCCGGGGCGGCTGGGGGCTGCGGGGGGCACTGACGCAAGGGGCGAGCGCTGCCTGCCGGCGCTTTCTTCTCACCGTGCCGTCCCTCCGGCCCAGGCGCAGACTTGCTGATGGGCGTCTACCTCTTCGTCATCGGAGCCTTCGACCTCAAGTACTCGGGCGAGTACAACCGGCACGCGCAGGGCTGGATGGCCAGCCTGCCCTGCCAGCTGGTGGGCAGCCTGGCCATGCTGTCCTCCGAGGTGTCTGTCCTGATGCTCACCTACATGACGCTGGAGAAATACTTCTCCATCGTTTTCCCCTTCAGCCACCACAGGGCCAGCAAGAAGCAGACCGCCTGGGTGCTGGCCATCATCTGGCTGCTGGGCTTCTCCCTCAGCATCGCCCCGCTGTGGTGCAAGCAGTCCTTCGGCAACTACTACGGGAGGAACGGGGTGTGCTTCCCGCTGCAGTCCGACCTGGGCGAGCGGCCCAGTGCCAGGGGCTTCTCTGCCACCATCTACCTGGGTGAGGCCACGGGGGGAGCAGGGTCATAGGGCGAGCCGCGGCTGCGGAGGTGCCTCTGCCCCCTCTGGCGCTGGAAGCAGGAACGGCCCTGCTCTGCCGCTGATCCCACCGGGTGGGCTCGGAGCAAAACCTCTCCCATCCTAGGCTTGAATCTCGCAGCCTTCATCACCATCGTCTTCGCGTACACTGGCATGTTCTACTCCATCCACGTCACCGCCTCCAGAACGGCAGAGAGGAGCATCTGCTCCCGGGAAGTGGCCATCGCCAAGCGCTTCTTCTTCATCGTCTTCACTGATGCTCTCTGCTGGATCCCCATCTTCCTGCTCAAGCTGCTCTCCCTGCTGCAGGTGGAAATACCAGGTGAGGGACCCCTACCTGGAGCAAGCCCAGTGCTGCCCACCCTAGTCTCTGGCTATGGGCCTCTTGGTGCAGGTGCTGCCAAGTCTGGGTGTCCCCACACCCAGATGTGGGCTCTGAGAGGAGGGAGTGAGCATCACCCATCCGCTGGGGGGCCCTGGGCAGAGAGCAGCAGTCGTGACCCCCCTGTCGTTGCAACCCTGCAAACAGCATTGCCCCACTTGGCTGCAGGGGGTTCCCCTGGGTGGGGGCTGGCTGCCTAATGGCATTTCCTTGTTGGAGCAGGCACCGTCACCTCCTGGGTGGTCATCTTCATCCTGCCCATCAACAGCGCGCTCAACCCCATCCTCTACACCATCACCACAGCCCCCTTCCAGGAGAAGGTGAAGGGCTGCCTGCGCACCAGGGGCCTGGAGCAGAGCTTCACGCTGGTAGTGCCTCAGGCCAGCAGCATCTGACCCCGCCTGGCACCACAAGGACACCCCAGCCCACCTGGGCACCCCCCGCATGGCTCGTCCCCTGGGGCAGCTGGCAGCCGCCAGCAGAGGGCACAAGCCCCTTGCGTTCAGCTGCTTGCTGCCACTGAGGTGCCCCCAGGGGTCCGGGGTTCAGTGAGTGCCCCAGACACCCCCCACCGCTTGGCCCTGCAGGGTCTCGACGCCTGCTGCCCCCTTCACAGCTGCTCTCGGGTCCCTGGTTGTGGCCTCATTCTGTGCACAGATGTGAGGTTCCAGCCTCTGCTCCCCCAGCACCATCCCAAGGCACTGCTCAGCTCGGCACGGGGGATCAGCCAGCAGCACCTGCTCGCCGCCAGGGTTTCTGCACCAGCCAGGAGATATCGTTAGTACTTTATTAATTGCACGGATGGGAAGAGCAGCCCCGATCCAAGTCAGACAATCTGTTGCAGTCGCACGATACAAAACGAGAAACAGTTCCTTAAATACAAAATACATGTCTTTTAAGTGAACATCACCTGGCGCTGAGCTCTACAGCCTGAGTTATATATTAATATTCCAACTGTACAAGTATTTATAGATAGAGGAAAAAAAGAAACATTAAAAAAAAATATCAGGAGAAAAATCACTCCCTCCAAAAGTTAGCTACATTTTTATATTTATATATATATATAAAACATAGAATACGGGCTGGGTCATATTTTTTTTACCGAGAGAGACAGATATGATTTGTTATGGCAAAACTGGCACTGGGAATTGCTCCCACACAGGGTCATGTTACCTTCCAGTTGGAACGACGTCGAGTAACTTGGGTCTCAGCCTAAAGGAGAAACCAGGTCAGTCCCGGGTGCTGGCAGCGATGTCGGACGGTTTCTCACGGTAGAAGGAAGGGATGGGAAGGGGGAAATGAGCTCCCTGCAGGGTGCACTGGCGCAGGGGCAGCTCTGCACACTGGGGGGGAGCACGAGCTCCGCTGCCCGCAGTTGCCCAGAGAGGGGTGAATGCAGGGCAGGTCTCAGGTCACTGTGCCCTGTGATCGCAACAGGCGGGAAGGGCACTCAGCCTGGCTCCAGCAGTTTGGGGTATCGCTGCTTGCTTGGTCAGTGGAAGCAGAGCTACGTGTCAGCCAGGACGAGCACAACTCTTCTGTGTGCTCACGCTGCCTTGGCTGGAGCTTTTGGCATCAGTGCAGCACCCCCAACCCCTCGCTGGTGGCCGTGCACCGAGCCCCTCCGGCCCCAGCTGCAGGAGGGAGCTGCAGCACTGGGCACTTCCCTCTTCCCCACTGTGCCCCCTGGTAACGCTGTCCCCTTCACCAGCTTCTCTGCAGCTGTTCTGGGTTTCTAGACTCGCCCCCTTCCACGTGGCAGGTAGACTGGTTTGGAGGGATGGAACTTGGCTTGGATCCACATCCATCCAGCCCCCACTGAAACCTAGTGTGCAAGGGAGAGCTTTCAGTTGAACAAGGCGCTGGATTAGACAGCTGCTCCCTTGTCTCCTATGAAATTCAGCACCAAAGGCAATGGCAATGGATTCCTTCTGCCACTTGACAATGGCCACCAGTAAATGGACCTGCAGACAGCGACACTGAGTCCCTTCCTCCAGTAAGAGCATCCTTCAGCAAACAGGTTCCCAGCCTGACTCCCTGCCTGTCTCCCCACCAGGTGACAACACACACACTCCTCCCCTCACCGCCCAGCCCTCACCTCCTGTCACAGAGCTGCGACCCACGGCCGCGGCCCACCCTGTCCGCTGAGCTTCTGCACCTCCGCTGCCCTCCCGCTTCGCTCCGCACACCCTCCTTGCTGTGGCTGCTCCCGCCCCGGGACAGCTCCTGGTCCAGCTCACTCTGAACCAGTGGGGGTCAACCCAAGCCCTTCCTCTGGGCACGCAGGGTGCTGTTCACCCATCCCTCCCGCAGAGCCTCTGCGGCGCACAGCTTCGCCACTGCAGGCAGCCAGCTCTGCAGCATGGTTGGGAAGGGGCAGCAGAGCTGCAGCAGGTACAGCGGGGCAGGCTGCCCTGCCCCTTGAAGGGGTGGTGTCAAAGAGCCCTGCAGTGGGAAGAGAGAAGGCCCGTGCCCAGCTAGGGCAGCTCAGGGCTCCCCAGCTTGTGCCCGGCCCAGGTTAACAAGAAGCATACAGATATGTGCCTGAGGGTGCCCACCACAGCGGGATGCCAGCTCCTCACTCCCCTCCGAGTGCCCCAGCCCAATCGGCTGCAAGTCCACAGTCCGATGGGACACAGCATCTTCCCAGCGTCTCAGATCTTGGTCTCGGGGCCGTTCGGACTCAGTGCGGGGAAAGAATCTCGGATCCTCACCAGCTCCATGGCGCAGAGGTGCCCGAAGACTTTGTTGTACCACTCTGGAGATCGGCCCCTGGGGAAGGGAGCAAGGCAGAGCAAGGGGTGAGCGGGCAGGGCCGACCGATGAGCAGCTCAGCATAGCTCCAGCTGTGGTGAACTAGGAGATGGTGAACAGCACTACATGGCAGCGAGAGAAATGAGTCCTCCCCCTCCTCACTGCAGCCACACGGCAAAACGCAGGAGCAGCTCCCACACCTCCACCACCACAGAGATGCCAAGCGTTCCCCATACCTGAGGTCGGCCCTGCAGATGTGCGTCACCTTGGAGCGTCCCATGCCGCTGGGCTCCATGAGGTACTGGGAGGTCAGCACCACGGCTTTGACGCCGCCCTCCACCTGCAGCTTGTCGTGCTCCACGGAGATGGAGATGAGCAGGCAGGCTCCCCGCGGCAGGTCCGCGCACCAGCGCCTGCGGGCAGAGCAGAGCTCAGCCCCCGCGCTGCACGGCCCCACGCATCCTGGGGTGTGCACGGGGGGACGGCACTGCATGGGGCTGGGAGAGCTCACGCAGCCCAGATCCCTCGGGCTCGGCTCCCCAGCTGCCCTCACCTGAGCACCACGCAGTCCCTGCGTGGGTGGGGAGCCATGCTGTCCGTCACGTAGTGGTAAACCTCCGTGTCCTTGTCCAGGGCCTCTACCACTTTGCTCTGCAGCAGGTCCTCGTCCCAGAGGTGACGCTCCCGCAGCACCCGCTGCAGCACCAAGGAGGGGGGGGCCTCGACCTCTGTGGAGACCTTCCACAAGCGCAGGGGGTGCCCATCCCCAACCTGCCGGGGACAAAGGGAAGGGTCAGGCAGGCTGTCCTGGAAGCTCCACCACACCAGTCCCCATGCAGCTTCACTGATGGGTGTCAGCGCCATGGAGCAGCATCACTGCATCTGGTGGCCCAGGAGGGGATGGGGTGGGGTGGGGTGGCTGGTGGAGAAGGGCTAATGGCAACGTGGTGGGCTCTGGGCACAGAGCACCCTCCACCCCAGAGCTGTCCCCCTCCAGCTGGAACAGAGATTGCTGCTTCCATCCCTGCAGAAGGGAACAAGTGCCAAGGGCTCAGCAGGCGCCTGCAGGACTCACTCCATACCCACTTCCCCGTGTGACCCCAAGCACCCCACCTGCAGTGGCATTTACCTTTTTGCAGGAGAGCTCCGTGTTGAGGGGCCCTGGGGTGCTCAGCCACCCCTTGAATTTCTCCGATGACTCTTTGAGCAGGTTCTGGATGCTTTGCTCAAAGTAGGAGTGTAACTCCTTGTTTTCCCCTTGATACATGAACTCAGTCAGCGGATGGGGGTAAGCATCTGCTGCCATGTAGGAGCTGCTCAGCTGGAGCAAGATGTCATGGGAGACCTACGAAGCAGAGCACACGGGTCTTCAGGCTGTGAGCAGTCCTCAGCAGCTGGAAAACTGCAACTCCTCATTGAAAGAGGGGCGAAGGATGGACATAGCCTCCCTGGACACACGTCCTGCAGCCTGTGACCTGCTCCACCACAAGGAGGGCTCTGCTGTCCCCTCGCTGCCCCAGGCTGACCCAGCAGGCACCTTCTCCTTGCCCCACACTGACTCCACAGACCCCAGGAGGGCAGCGCTGGGCCTGGTGCGCTGCAGCCACCCACCTGGAAGAGCTTCTTGCAGTCGGTGATCATGTGGGAGAGCCCTTGTGTCGCGGCCATGTTCTCATTCAGGTCCTTCTGGTCGGGCTTCCCCATGGTGCCCCTCTTGTGCATCACCCTGCAGGATGGCAGGAGCGCTGGCAGCAGGCACTACAGCCCGGCCCCCTGACCGCTCTGCCCCCAGCCCTGAGACGCAGAGCAGAGCAAGGGGAGCGGAACCCCTACCTCGGCGAGGTGCTCTCCTTCTTGGACACGTTGAGGTGGAAGATGGAGGGGGCCAGGCACACGGCCAGGTTTCCAGCAGTCATCTGGTTCTCCTCGGCGGAGGCGATGTCACTCAGGAAGTAGAGCAGGGTCTGCAGCACCTCGCGGTTCTCATCCGGCATCAGGATGATGGCAGCCTGCACCGCCTGCAGCCGCTGCTCCTTCGGCACGACTGAGGGCAGTGCCTGCGGTCAGCGCTCTGTCCCCACAGGCCGCCACCGCCCCATGCTAACAGATCAACCCCCCCCCGCCCCAGGTGTGCCCCTCGAGACACCCTGCTCCTCGCCCCGCGCCTTACACTGGTAGATCTGCAGGAAGGTGTCGGTGAGCTTGCTGGTGAAGATGGGCTCCGGCAGGTCCCGGAAATACTGCTTCAGCAGGTCGGCCACGTCGTACGCCGACTGCCCCTTGTAGCTGACGTTGTCGGGGCTGGTTTCGTTCATGTGCCGGAGTGCCTGGATCCGGGACTTCACCCCCGATTTACGGAAAATGCCAACCTGCCGGGAGGAGCAGAGCATGCTGGGACACAAGACAGGAGAAAGCCCAGGTATGGGATGGCACATCACAGCACGCAGCACAGCAGCTCCCCAGGCTCAGAGCCCCCCAGCACGCGCGGCTGCAGCGTCACCTGGTCCAGGCACTGGCTGCGGATGTAGCGCATCGCCTGCTGGATGCTCTGCGGCAGGGGCTGCCCCGTCCTCTGCACGTTGATGATAGGTGGCACCCCGAAGACCGCCTTGTCCCTGTAGTCGGGGACTTTGCTCCGTTTCATGAACTTGGGCACAGTCCTGTGGGGTGGGACAGGCAGACTGTCAGGGCAACCAACAGCTGCCTTGGCAGCGCTGTCCCTGGGGAACCTATCCCAGCCCTCTCCCCCCAGCTCACCATGTCCAGGCTTGCTTGTGGGGCACGGAGTACTTCTCCATAATGGCCGTGAGTCGAAGCAGGGAGCACTTCTGGAGCAGGTTGAGCTGGGCAGAGGACTGGCGGTTGATCTCCAGCGAGGCGGAGTTCAGGCTGGGCCGGTGGGAGTTCTGGAAGCTGTGCCAGCGCAGCTTTCTGTGGGGAGAGGCAGGTGTTGCAGAGCCTTCTCCCCTGCACCTGCTGCTCTGTGGTCGGTGTGGGCTTATCAGTGGCCAGGCTGAGCTGAACCACCACAGCACCAGCCCCTGCGCCACAAGGGCTGCTTCCCACCCTTCACAAACCCAGCATGAGACAGTGCCAGGAAACAGAGATGCAGAGTGACATTTTTTCCTGCCTTACTTAAAGGATGCTCCCGCCCTCAGACACTCTTCCCGCAACAGCACCCTCCCACCTGCACCCCGGCAGCCATGGAGGCACGGGCTCAGAGAGATGCACCTGCAGGAGCACCCCGAGTGCGATGCCTTGGCAGAAAGGACACCTCCAGCACCCGCTTCCTCAGGGATCAAAGACACCCCAACAAGCCAGTGCTCTGCTGGAAGCCTGCTAACACCTTTCCATCTGTGCTGCTCTGGGACGGCTCCTGCCCAGCTTCTCCGGTGCATCCCTGAATCCAGCAGGACACAAGGGACATTCCCAACTCGCAGAAAAAAGCCACCTCCGTATATCCCTCTACGCCCTGCCCACGGGCACATAGCCCTCCAACATCAGCTGAGCAGGGCTAGAAAACCCACAGACCTCAGCAGTGCCCGGAGTTTTCTTGGGGAAAGCGCAAGGGAGCGCTAGCACAGAGGAAGCCGGCGCCTCCTGCCCGCAGAGCCGCTGCCGGCGAACGCAAACCGAGGGACGGGGGCCGCACACCCGGACGGCA
>VXAV01006108.1:38643-57364 GCA_013399715.1 Alectura lathami | reverse complement strand
CGGTTGCAGGGTCACCCATCACAAGCCGTGTCCCCAGCCCTCCCCCCCACCCTCACCTGCGAGCTTCAGCCCAGGCAAAGCAGGCTGAGAGCCCCAAGCCCCAGCTCAGCAGCAGGACCACCTTCCTGCGGCCCCACTGGAAATCCCACCCCCGAGATCCCAGGATGCGGTGCATGAAGCAGCTCCATGTCCCACCTGCGGCACGCTGGGCAAAAACGTGCTGGTGGCCAGGAGCCACCAGAGCAGGAATGGGAAAGGATTTCCTACCGGGCTGCACATCTGTGCGGATTCTCCGATGGCTGATACAGCTCATCCCCACAGCAGTCCGTACAGAGGGTCTTCTTCCCTCCTCTGGTTAGCAAAGGACTTTCGCCAGCTTGCAGCAACTTAATATCTTTGAGATCTGCCTTTTGAACGTGACGGAAATGATCACATTCAAATTGTATTACAGGAGGAGCAGGCACACAGACAGCAATCAGGCACATAAACACCGAGCGCTCGCTTCCTTCAGAAGCAAGGTACGAAGGAACCGCACGAAGCCGCCTTCCTGCCACCCTGAACCCGCTTCAGGGGAGGCCAAACACAGCACGAGCAGGGGCTGCTGCACAAAGAGCGCACAACAGGCAACGTGGGGAACAGAAAGACGGGAGCGTTTCCACCTTGGATGTCACAGACGTCAGGGGAGGGGAAGAAGGGCTGGCTGGTTCCTGTAGTTTTTAGGTGGGTTTCCTAAGAAGATTTACACATGTGCTTGCATTACTGCAGCTGTCTGTACCAGCAGCAGCACTCCAAGCTGCTGGGCAGCTTCACCCACATTTGGCAGAGTGAAGACGCACAGAAAGCTGCAGACAAGCTCCACGAGTGCAGCCAAGCAGGCAGGTGGGCAGCCCCATTATTGGCTCCCACACCAGAGAGACCAACCCGTGTGAGAGGAGCCCTCGGCAGACACCCAGACATCCCCATGGGGGAAACCAGCACCAACACAACCGCTGGAAGAAGGTCCTGTTGGTGCACAGCTCTTACGAGCCGCCAGAGGATCCCCTGCAGGCACAGCTTCTGCCCTGCTCCCTCAGCTGCTGGGGGCATTTCCCAAGGAGAAGGCACCCGCACGCACCCTCCCCATCCCGATGCGCTCGTCCCCAGTATCAGAGACACGTGGCTGCTAACATGGCAGTGCCCTGAACGCGTCCCCAGGGACCAGCCTCTGGCGGCACAGGGACTGCACCCGCTGCTGCAATGTGGCACGGGGGACAGAGGGCACCGCCTGGTGGATTTGGGAACAAGCTGGCAACTGGGACCTGACTGTACACCGCAGCACGTTGCAAGTGAGATCAGAAAGTAAAAATGAAAAGAGAGGCTCTCTCTTTTTTTTTTTCCTCTCACTTTTGCTAGTGACTGTGGAAGAAAAGGACAAGCTCGTCCTCCTGCCTAGTCCTCGTTACATTGCATTTCACCTGACTGCAGGGGCGGTCTGGGGGCAGAAAGAGATGTTTGGAGCCTGGCCTCTCTGCCTCGAGTGCCCTGGGGACACGGATCCCCCACCCCTGCTGACTACTGCAGCAGGTGCGGAAGGGAAGAAGCCCAGGAGACGCAATAGAAAGGACAGAAGGTCTAAAGTAAGAGAGCTAGAACACTGGAGGCAAACATAATTAGAGATAGGAAAACCACTTTCCAGAACCATGGCTCGTCACTTTGGCTTTAAAATAAATGATAAAAAAATAGAAGTAACACCTTGGGATCCCAGCTTCTCAGAACAAGTTTCTAAATTCCCCATAAAAAGTCCCACACAGCCAATTAGTGCGTGAAAAGAAAACCACACTGTAAAATCGCCCATACATTACATAATGGAAAGCCATGAAATCGGATGCCAGGCAGATGCAAGCACAAGTGCAGCCTCTGGCCGCCGCCCTCCCACAGTGGCGTGGGGAACTTCACCGTCTGCGCATTCTCTTTCCGTTCAGCTCTAAAATAAACTGTTGTCTACAACAATGAATATGCAGAAGCTCAGTTCCCTTCCTAGCACGTAAGCAAAAGTCCTTGCCTATTTTTACAGAAATAACAGAAAAACCCAATACACTTCCTACACCAGGGCACTGTGCCTTGACCACTTACACAGCGAGGACCCGAAATAACCCTTTCACACGGGAAACCCGCACCCAATGCCTGCTGAGGTCAGAGGCTTCCACCCTACCCGCGGTGCCCAGCTCCACGCTCCAGGCCCAAGCCTGGTGCTGCCCGCGTCTCACAGACCCCACGCCCACACCAGCCCGGGTGTCCGGGGCAGGAGAGGGGTGCGGAGCCCCGGGCAGCCCCCGTCCCCACACAGCCCAGTGCACTGCACCGGTACAAACCAACTACCTGCTGCTCGCCCCGCTAGCTCCCCCGTTACGACCCAGCAAACCACAGAGATTTCAAAGCCACAGGCACAGAGCGGGCACAGAGACAGGAATGAGAAACTCGGTTGGACGCTGTCCCAGATGCAGTGGGTTTCCATAATTAACCTTCGCACTGTGAAGAGGTCTCCCAGGTTTTGGGAACTGCTCCTTGCAACAGGAGGTTCCAGACAAATCTAAGAAAAAAATTACGCCCCTGTGAGTGTATCAGAGCACTGGCACAGGCTGCCCAGAGAGGCTGTGGACTCTCCTTCTCTGCAGGTATTCAAGAGCCACCTGGACGCCTTCCTGTGCCACCTGCTGTAGGGAACCTGCTTTAGCAGGGGGGCTGGACTGGATGACCTCCTGAGGTCCCTTCCAACCCCTACAGTCCTGTGATTCTGCGAACGGTTTGAATGCCTCCATCAGGCTCCAAAATACCTCGTGTGCTCCAAGAAGCACCCTGGCACTACCCAGGCACTGCTGAGCTGTGGCAGGGAGGGGACAGCGTGATGGCACTGCCAGCCGCAGCACGCACTGGAGCCCATCACGCCCCAGACACGCAGAGCGGTGCACAGGATGTGGGTGCAGACACGGGCACGGCGGGGGGCACAGACATGGGCACGGCTGCCCCTGCTGCCAGCCGCGCTGCTCGCTGCTCCCTGCCGCCCCAGCCCCTCACTGCGGGCTTCAGGCAGCGGGACGGAGCTGCTCTCGCAGCTGGCAGCTTCTCACTGAGCTCTGGGGGCGCAGCCCTCGTGGCAGACCAGACAAAGACAGATGTGTGCAAGTGAGGCGAGGCGATCGCTGCAGGGGCGAGAAGCGAGCGCATTCACCTCCTCCCCGCGGGTAATTATAGCACGCTCCCCACGAGCATTTCTGCTCCTCGGTGTCTTGTGGCACCCCTGGAACCTCTGCACACCTCCTCGTGGCCCTGGCTGCAGGCTGCACAGGGAGCGCTGCGGCAGCCAGGGGTTAATCGCGCTGCAGCTGCAGAGCAGATGTCTGCTGGGGACAAGGCAACGGAAAGGGCACCACTGGGAGAAGAAACCAAGGGTCAGGAAGGGCTGCCTACACCATACAAATGCACAGACACGCACCTGGGACAGAGAAAAGAGTTAAAAAGAAGGTGCTTGCACAGCTGGAGCACCCAGCAGGAGCACCAGTGCTGCTTGCAGAACTGACTGCACTGCAGCAGCAGCAGCAATCTGCTTGCAGCAGCCTAGCCCTGCACAGGATGCGAACACCGAGCCACTCCGGTACAGCTCCGAATAGAGAGTGAGGGGAAATCGTGGCACCCAGCAGGGCAGAACGGGGCGCAGAGCTCTGCCAGCCCGCCTCCACGTCCCTCTGTCGCTCACTCGCGACTAAACACCTCTGCACCTGCAGCCCACGAGCAGACCAAGCCCAGGGACAAACAGCAGCCTGCAGGTGTGCCAATGCCATTACTGCGCTCCTGAGGAGCCCTGCCTAAACAGCTCCCCGAGGACCGGTGATTGTATCAGACTCTGTGGTTTCTGCTCAAAAACAGACGTAAGCCTGTAACCATTTTCTGCGGCCTGTGCACCCTACCAAGAAGAGAGCGGACTCGTGCCTCCCTCCCGACGAAGGCTGCTGACAATCCAGCCGCTGACCCGCTGAACACACGCTGTCACACACCTCTGCTGCTCGAGGGCTCTGGTGGCTGGGTGCCCTCACTCCTGGTACTGGAAACCCAGAGCAGGAGCAAGATGAAAACAGCTACAGAGATGCTCAGCAAAACTAATGCTGCTTGCCCATCCTGTATCCCACCCTGTCTAAAATTGCTCTGTGCCTTCCTGCCGCCCGCCCCACGGCTCTCACGCGCTCTGTTTGGACAGGCGGGCGCCNNGGCACGGGCGCGCCCCGTCCGCAAAGCAGACCCCCACCTGGCGCTGGGGCGGGGCGTCCGCCGGAGGGACCACGCGGTGCCTGCCTTCATCTCCGCCAAAATCAGATTTTCCACTGCTCGGAAGTGTTTCAGACCCCACAGAAAGATGTGCGTGGCCTCCTCCCACTCCGGCACACTTTGTGGCTGCATCCCAGCTAACACAAGCCCCCGCTGAAGGCCATTAGTGAAGGCGAAGGAAAACCACGGCAGTTTTGCTACGGATCAGAGTGGGTGGCAGCTCTTGTCTTCACAGAGAGCTCACAACTCCGAACCACAGCACCTGCAGCTGGTGCAGGTTTGCATCTCCAGCCTGCGCAATCTGCTGAAACCCCTCTCCTGCACTGTGTGCTTAGGAGCTACCTTCAGCTCCTTCTACGTTTATATCCAGGCATTAAAAAGTATTTACATGCTTAACACACGAGGGAATTTCCCCCTCTTTTTTGTGCATTCATTTAGAAGAAACACCTGCGTCTGTTACAAGAGGCACCCCACGGAGAAGCATTGCCTCATGGGCTTTCTGCTGCTTTCTGTGCACTACCCAGAACCAGGAGCCTGGCACCACGCAGCCGGGGCACCCAAGGACCCCTCCTGGTGTGCTGGGAGCCCCTGGGGACAGAGAGCTCCTGGCCCTGAGCATGGCCAGAGCTGTGGTGGCTGTGTCCCGCTCCTGCCCAGCCCCCAGACCAGAGCTCTCCCTCCTGTTCTGCCAGACAGAACTGCAAACCAAGGTGCAGAACCCTAACATAAAATCTCAGCTTCAAAAAGCAGCCAGACAAATTTCTCATCCAAACACAGGGCTGCATAAGCTAGGGCAGGACTTTTGCTGTGCCCATAGGATTTCTCCCTTCTGGAGCACTGAAGGGTTAGCCAGAAGTTACAGATCCCTTTTGCTGCCCGGAGCACACAAGCGCTCCGCTGAGACCCCACCAGCACAGCCGCGCAGCCGTTCCCAGGCAGGAATTTCCATTTGCTGCGAGCGAGCATCCGCCCCCATGCCCCACAGCTCACCCCTCAGCGCAAGGCCCTTTCCCTCTCCCCCCCTGCTTCCTGCCCTCCTTACCTCTATCTGGAAACGGTGCTTCCACCGCAGACGGTGGTCGGCCATGAACCGCCGGCACTGCCAGAGCTCCCGGCCAAAGCCCCCTCCCGCCCCCGTCCCCGCGCTGCCAGGCCAGGGTGGCACGCAGAAGGCATTTTGGCACGGGCTCAGCAAACAATCAGAGGTTCCTAGGAGCTGGCACACCACAGAGTCACACTGCTGTCACCAGCTTGGCTGACTCGGTGAGAAATAAGCCCAAATATCAGAGAGGCTACAGACCTCCTATGTCTGCAGCACCTCAGGCAGGGAGCAGAGGGGCTGAAGCTAAAGCCGCACACCACGCGCTAGAGGCAGCCTCTGCCCCATTGCATCCATTTCCCCTCTCCTCCTATCTGAACAGCCGCACCCTGGGTCTTGGTGACTTCCTCTCACTGGGGCTCAGGGCTCTGCCTGCAGCCCCTCGCCCTGCGGGAGCCACGGCACAGCTCAAGGGGAAAAAAGAAAAAGGTAAAGGAAAATCGGGTCTGCTTTTCAAAAAAAGGAAAGCTGAAACACAAACAAGCCGCATCTCCTAGCCCTCCCCTCAGCCTGCGGTGTGAAAGCCAAAGCAAACTCACCGGCTGCAAAGGAAACATGGTTTGCAAGAAACCTCTGACAAGGAAAAAGGTCATCGCACAGACATTTCCAGCTCCCCCCTGGAAGTGTATTTGTTGGCTGAAGCCTTCTACAGGAGGAAAATACAGAGCAGGAGCACGAGCAGACTCACCGTGGCAGGAGCTGTTAATCCTGGCTTTGTTCATTGGAACCCGAGGCTGACACGCAGAGAGGAACAGCGGCATGGCCCCCGGCCGCCGTGGGCGCCGGCGGTGGGCAGCGAGGGGGCTCCCGGCCGAACACCCCGCCACGGGCAGGCAGCTGGAGATCCCCGGCTTGTTCCATGCAGGGCTACTGCGACCTGCCCCTGCTGCCCTGGCACGTGCAGAGAGCCATCGGACGTCTCTTGAGAAACGAACAGGACAGCTACGGCTGCACACGCACGCGTGTTCACTGCTCCACTGTGCCGAGCCCTCCGCGGTTGCCGCACAGCCTCGCTTCCTCCCGCGGCGTGACTCACCGGCCGCACGCGGCACAGGGGCGGTTCCGTCCCCGGCGCAGAGCGGGCGTGAGGTGCTGGCAGCCGAATGCCGCGGCCCCACGTCCCCTGCCAGGGGCTGCAGCTTTCACCTGCAGTGGAGAAATAAGTGCTTTGGGTCACGCGAGGTCCCCATGTGTACTGCTCCCTGCAGGGAGGAGAGCGGTGGTGGCAGTGCCACCAAACCCCATCGGGCACTGGTCGGTCACGTCACTCCGCGAGTCTCTGCGGCCTTCCTTAGCCGGTTGTCTGCAAACCACAAGGAGCTGCAGGCTGCACACAGCCAGGCATGAGTGCGGGAGGATCCAGCCTTGTCCTACAGGAACCATGTCCCCCAGGAGAACTGGTACAGACCTGGAAGCAAGGACTGATGCCATCGCACACTCCCCAGTCCTCGAGATACTAAAGAGAACCAAAAGCTTTGGAAGAAAGGGGCTCGGGGACAAGAAGAGGAGTGCCTGCTAATCCAGACACATTGACTTGACTGCCGAATTTGCTCCAGATTCCTGGTTAGTGCTCAGCTCACTGATTCTCCGCTTTGTCCCCAGCAGGGCTTGCGCAGCCTTGTCAGGCAGGCTGCAGCCAAGGGGAAGAGCACGCTCCAAGGAAATGCTTTGGTTGACATGGGATTAGCCTCCGGAACGAAAAGCACATTCACTCTGCGTGCACCCTCCTCATGCAGTGCTTTTGGCACGAACAGCGAACGAGCTCTGAGATCCCCTCGCCTGAGCAGGACCAAAATGCGGGGGGGCACAGCCGAGAGCAGCGGGCTGCTGGAACCCACAGCACACCTTGGTGGGAGCGGGACGCAGGCACCTGCGCACTTCACGGCGGGGACGTGCCGGCGGGGTGCGGCTGCCACCAGCAGGGCCCCGCCGCGGATGCAGAGGCGTCTCCGTGGCCATGCGAGTTACCAGCGACCATGTGCGAAATTTCCACCAACACGGGAGGAGTCCAAAGCTGCTTCCAAATGTGATCTCATGTCCGAGCGATGCGAGGAAGCACCGGGCCCCAGAGGCAGCAGTGCCGCTGCCCCTCGGTGTGCTGAGCACAGGCCAGCTCACGTAGCCAACCGACGATAAGCAGGAACCCTGTTTTACAGCGATGGAGACGCGCGCTGCAGGCAAGGGCGGGTGACGAGCACGGCGGGCTCTGTGCTCGGCGAGGGGACTTTGCTCCAGTGCTCCCCAGGAAGAGCCTCCTCCGTGCCCATCCCTGCCGGACCTTCCTGCCATTGATGCTCCCGCGGCGCCACAGGAGGAAACCAGACGGCAATTTCCAGCCGCAGCAAAAGGCCGGAGCTGCCTCCTGGGCCTGCAGGCAGCCAACGTTTGTTGGTGGGCGAGAGGGGAGGAGGGAGCCAGTGCTGGCTGCAGGGAGGTGGAGCAGGCAGCCGGCCCCGTCCCTGCGGCTGGGTTTGGGGGTTCACGCTTCTCCCCCTCCAGCTGGCCTTCTCCTGGTCCCGCTGGAGTACGGCCGCAGCGTCACTGGCGTTTTAGCAGGCACACCCCGGTTTAGCTGGTCACGAGCTGTGTTGGTTCCAGACAAACTCCACCTGCTGGCCCTAACACCAGGTTATTTACTCCCTGCCTTGTTTCCAGTGCCTGGTGGGAAGCACAACAGTCCTCTCACCCCCACCGCAGACAGCACTGCAGAACACCCCGTACCCCTCAGCTCTCCTCCTTACAGCCTGGTACACGAGGCAGAGGCCACTGCTGGCGGCAGGGCACCGACCCAAGCACCACGGCGGTGGCTTTGCCTTCTCCAGACAAAAGTTCTCCTCCCAGAGCAGAACCCCCAGACCGCGCTGCTGAGACTGGCTGCAGCGGCAACACAAGCACAACCACGAGCCCATGATCACCACGAACACGTGGAGGTCAGAACGAAACCCCACAGAACCAGACAGCACGGAGCTAAGGCTTATGGAGCTGCCCTGAGCCCAACAGGGGTCCACGACCCTTCCTGCCCCCACCGGCCACTGCAAGGAGATGGCGGCGTGGCTGGAGCCCAGGCTCAGGGCTTCCTTTTCTCCATGAGCAGGAGCTGCTGGAGCGAGCAAGCCAGCAGGCTTGTTGAGAAGTACTTTTAAAGGATGTCACAGTTCTGCAAAGAGACAAAGGAATATTTTTTTAAAATACAGAAGTCTCCTTGCCAGGAATGTGGGGAATGTCAGGCAATATTATAAAACAGGATGCAAAAGCTGGCCTCAAGCGACGTTACAGACTCGACTGCTGGCCTGACTGTCAAGATGCTGAATCCCCATGGAAGACGAACCGCACATCTGCACTGGGAACCACAGACCCAGCCCAGGCGGCTTGCTCCCGCCCGCCTCCCACCAGAGAACCTAGCTCTGCCCCCGCCAGCCCTGCACCCCTCTCCCCAGACCCCCGGCCACCACCGAGGCGCAGTCCAACCCTGGCCCTTCACGCACAGCGTGGCATTTTCCAAGGAGCTGAAGCAGGCGAACTGCTGGGACACGGCCAAGGAGAGTGTTCAGGCTACGGCAGCGGGAGGACCTGGGGGAGCCGGGTTACCTGGAGCTGCGGGGCTACTCCTGAACCCCACGCACCTGCCGTGAGCACAGGGAAGTGCTTCTCAGAGGTGGTGACGATGAGCTTCTCCTGCAGTTTCACTCATTAACCAAGCGCTCCCTGGCCTTCTGAGGGTTCGCCCGCAGACACGCTCGCACCCCATGCACAGCCACCCCGGCTCGAGGGAAGTGACAACCGAGTGCGTCGGTCTGACTGCAGTGGCTGCAGACAGCAGGAGCAGGGGAAAACTCCCCAGGGTCACGCCAAGGAGAGGTCCAGGAGCTGGAAGGCAGCAGGAAGCCCTAGTTCAACACATCGACCATCTGCAGTAGCAGCATCAGAAAACAGAGGCCAGTTACTGGCAAAGCAGCGCCTTGTGGCAGGAACAGACATGTTTTTTCCAGCTTCCCTTCCATGTGAAAGTCCCTGCTTAAGCAGAAGGAGATTTGTCACAGCAGGACCTGCTCGGGGCTTTCTTGCCTGGATGAGAGCTGACCCAACAGCACAACGGCCTCGCTCGTGCCCGAGCCGGAGGGGCAGGAGCAAGGAGCAGCCTGCAGCTCGGGGGAGAATTCCCCTCTGGATGAAAGGCATCCATCCCCTCCATCCCCACGCCTTCCAGGACAACGCTTCACCCTGCTGATATCACCTCGGGGCAGCGGCCCTTCCCAGGCTCAATAGCATGCAGTCGCCCTGCTGCTCTGTTTCTCAGGAAACCTTTGCCTCAGAGCGCTTCTACCTCAGGGCTGCAGGCTTACGTCTCTTGTGATAAATCAATCGGCTCGCATCGCGTCGGGCTCATCCGTGTCTATTTGTATGAGTCACGGATTTGTGACTCGTGTGTGCTCTCCGAAGGGCCTCGGAGCCCTTAGTTAACGGAGTTCTCAGAGCAGTTCGAAAGCAGAGTGCTCGTGGGGCGGGAGGGGAGGGCAAGCAGGACAGCCCCTGCACGGCCCCGGGCCAGCAGAGCCTGCCGCGCTCCTTCCTCCCCCTTTGCCCTCCTCCTCACCAGCCCTGCCTGCTGTTACTGCCCTCCCCGTTGGGTAAGGAGCCGTTACAGGATAAACTGCACGTGCCTGCCCGCTGGGCAGAGAGATAAGGCAGCGGGGGGGGGCACCCGGCGGGCAGGATGCATCCCCCCATGGCCAGAACGCGCTCAGCGAACGCCCCAGGCTCAGCCCCCGGCGGGCAGGAGCCTCCTCTCCATCGCCCTGCCGGAGCTGGGGGCGGACAGCGGGGGCAGGACTCACTCCGGGCAGCTGGAAAAGAGGGGTCCCAGCCGCTGTGGGGTCATGCCCCTCCTGGGAGCCTGGCAGAGCAGCAGAAGCACCTCGATGACCCACAAAGCACTGCACAACACCCTGCTGTATTCACCCCTGCCTCTCTCCGTGCTGCCAGGAGCCACTGACAAGCCCCGCTCCCACCCGAGGAGGGCACGCGCGGGCAGAAAGCAGGAGATTTCACCAAGGGACACGGCCGGGCAGGCGAGGGACGGCCAGCGCAGCCCAGGGATGGCTCAGGTCACCGCCTGCGTTCTGACGAGGGGCCGGGATCACAGGGAGGCTCCTGGGACAGCACCCAGCATCAGGCAGGGCCGTCCCTGCCAAGGCAGATGTTCTTAATTCCCCGTGTTTTCCTCCTCTCTATGGAGACGGGAGATGAAATGTCGGTGAACCTTATCAAGCACCAATCGCTTCAACTCCTGACCTCGCTGGCCTCCACCTTCTCTGACGGGCTGAGACCAGAGAACAGAGACACAAGCCCTTCCTCGCCGCCCTGCTGGTGCAGCTCAGCCCGCCAGAAGCGGGAGGTGCCCCCGGGGCAGGCAGCGCTGCGCGGGGCAGGAAGGAAAAGCATCAAACCGTGGAGCTCTGCCAAGCGATTGGCGCTGCTTCCGGCAGCGGCTCCGCAGAGCGCAGTTAATGAGCGAACATCTGCGGCTGCACATCCCATAAAGGACATTCACAAAAACCCCCTCCATTCATGCGAAGAAAAAATGGAAAAAAATACGAAATCAGCGCTCTTGCAGCAGCTTTCCTTCCCCAAGGAGCTGGGGTGCAGCACCTCGGTGCTGAAGGGCCCCCCCAGCAGAGTTCCTCCAGCTTTGCTGTAGGCGCTGATGGCTCCCAGCCACCACACGCGGAATGCCCAGCTTTTTACGGCCACAACCAGGGTGCACCCACCTCCCAGTCCAGCGGGCAATGCAGAGAGGACCAGCCTCCCCTCTCCCTGATCAACACTGACATCTTTGCAGCAGCTGTTCAAGCAGCGTATCGCTACTGCCTTCATTTCCTACTTAACCGTCCTGCTGGAGAACCAGTTCGTCCTTCTGTGCTCCCCAGATCAAGTGCCTATAATCGGAGACGGCAGCCGGACGGCGTTTTGCCGTTACCCGTCAAGGGCAGCCGCAGCGTGAGTGCTTGCAGGGTTCAAGTCTGAGAACAGCCTGCAAGATTTTTAGCCAGGGAAACACCAGGTGCAAAACACAGAGGGGCGAGGAGCGGGCGGTGGGGGCCACCCCCCGGGCACACACCTGCGGGATGCACCTCCGTGCCCGCTGCCCCTGCAGAACCCATGGGGGACTCGGAGAGGACGCGGCTGCTTTGGGGCTGGGAACAATCCTCGCTGTGCTGACCAGCATCACCTGCCGTAGTCACCCCCTCCTCCGGCTCCTCTTTGACAGCTCGAGGGCAAACCTCTAGGGCAGCAGCTGTCCTTGCATGTGGCCCAGCACAAGGCGGCCCTGGTTCGCAGCTGAAATTTGGAAGAGCAGAGGGGGCAACAACGCGGTGCTTGTAACCGCTCTCTGCGTGGTTCCTCGTCTCCGTTTCAGCAGCTGGCACTTGTCATGGGCCCTAAGGTCTGATCCCACCCAAACATACGGGATCCCACAGGCAACCCGCTACACGCACGGCATTTGGAGCATTTCTGAGTGGCGCTGACACCTGCAGACCGAGTCTTGATGGAAGAGCAGACGCGTACGGGAAAACCCGGGCATCTCCTGCTGAAGCCGTGGCCAAACCCAGCCGGCACCAACCTGCCCCAGCGCAGGCTCCTGCCCTCCTGACTCGTGCTCAGAGGCAGCCTCCAGCAGCCTCCCCGAAGTCCCGGAGGCTGCCTCCAAAGCGCCAGCGCTCCCGCTTCAGCCTCGTCACCCCATGCCGCGGCCACGGGTACCGCGCGGCCGGGACTGCCCCTGCAGGGCTGCCAGCGCCGCACGGCACCACCAGCGGCCCCAACAGATATAGGGCCAGCAGCCAAGGTGAAACAATGAGAACCATTTACAGGGCAGGAAGCTGCATCTGCTGGATGAAACGCTATCTTCAAACAAGACGTGTTTGGATAACTCCAGTTTCATAACTCGCCTCTTCCGATGTTAGGAAATCACAGTAATAAAAGAAAACAAAATGGGGGAGAAGAAACTTGGCATGGGGAACAATGGGAGAACTGCTTGAACCCAACCTGCTGCGCCTTATCCCAGGCAGCTGCGGCTCGTGCAGCAAGCTCCACTGATTTTGCACAAGAATAAAAGACTGATCAAATATCAATGGGAAAAGAGTTCAATCTGTTCTACAAACACCAAGAGCACAACGCATTTTGGTGATCCTACATATGGCTTGCTTACCTTTTTTGTTTCTAACAGAAACCGAAGTTATCTTGGGGCGCAGGGGAAACAAAATTAGACAGCGGTGGTCAACAAGGAGTGCCAGAACCTGGGATCTGGCAGGGCTTAACTCCATCACCCCAAGAGTGCCAGCAGGGATGGCTTTAGCAGGTGGAAAGGGACGACGGGTCCCCTCTTCTTGGCACGGACCCTCCTGGGGCAGGACAGACAGCTGCCTGGTGATAGCAGTGGGGATGGCAAGGAAGATGAGCCTGCCTGCTCTGTGAATTGCTAATGCTACCCGAAAAACCTTCACAGGCGGTGCAGAGGAGGAAGCTGGATGGTGCCTTAGCAGGTCCCTGCTGCTCCGCAGCCCTAAGGCAGCAACGGGGCAGGTCAGCAACAGGAACGAGAAGGGAGTTCCAGGTCAGGGTGCTGCAAAGGCACGGCTTGCTCTGGAGACCTGGCTCCTGCTTTGGCCACAGACGGTTTAACAGAGGTCAGGGCTCGCTGCTCCCCAGCCAGCTTCACCCCGTGCTGCGAGGTCGGAGCTGTGCTGTGTCCTGGGCTCCCAGCGCCCCGGTGTGACGAGCGCCTGCCGGGGGCTCCATGGGATGGGGGCGTGCGGGGCCCCCCCTCTTCCCCCACCTCAAACAATGTGGCAGAAGCAGCCAAATGCTGAGGTCACCCGGCCCGGGCTGGCCCCCTCCCCACCCGCCTCCTCCCTGCCCCCTCCCCAGTCCAAATATAAACTTGCTTACAGGAAATGCCTTAAAGAAAAGGCACCTCCCTGAGTCCTGAAGAATGCCCAGAACATAAACTGTCTCTGGACATGAAGGAAATGGCTTTTTTTAAGTCACACTGCAAAGCAGATTTAACCCTTTAAGTCCCTGCTGCAAGCTCAGCCACCCCTGTGCCGTCTGGCAGCCTCCAGGCACCGTGCTCTGGACAGGCAACAGGAGAGCATCCTCTCTCCAGAGGTGCCCTTGCACCACCACCAGGGCCTCAGCAAAAGCGATCCCAAGGCCGTAACCCAGTGCAAACTCTCCTGGCCCCACAGCACCCAGAGAGCTCTGACCCTGGCATCCACCCCATGAGAGCCACAGAGACAACTGGGCCACTTCACGGCCAGCAGCGCTGTCCCCAGGGCTCCTGCAGCCTGCAGGGGCAGGCTCCCCGCGTGGGAACTGGCATCAGAAAGCAGCGATGAGAAAAGCCAAGCGGCGTGCGTGGGGCCGGGCTGCGAGCCGTGGGCGATGCCCAGCACAGGCTGCATTTGTCCCAGCGAGCGCGGGGAGCGCAGCGCCATGGCCAGGGAGGAAGCTGAGGCAAAGCCTCCTCCAGCCGCCAGGAGCCAAGCCAAGCGCACACCCGCTGCAGTCACGGCGGCACTTCCCTGTCACCCGGCTGCAACACCCCCCTGAGCGTGCCCTTTCACAAACATGTGCTCGGGGCTTCAAGCCTCCGATGCACGAAGCAGTTTGATACAATTCAGCTGCTGCTGCAAAATGCCTAAAATATTTGTTGTTTTCCTGGAGCAGCACCAGCACTGGGAACGCCGTGCTGCAGAGGGGTGTGCAGGCACAGGGTGTGGGAAAGGAAAGCAGCGGGGTCAGCTTCCACTTGGCTGCAAAGCACGGCGACGTCCGGAGCACGAGTCAAAGGTTCAGCGGGAGATCACGCCCGTCTCCCAGGACAGACAGGAGCTCTGCTCCACACGGGCTTTTTTGCCCTGCCTGACGGGGTGCCTGGGGTGAACGGCCCCGAGCCCTGCAGGAGACCCTGCGCTAGGCAGTGCCGAGTCAGCAGAGCAGCAGCGAGTGCTCTGGGGAGCCCTGGAGGAGGGCAGCGTGAAGGAAACCCTGGCACTCCACAGGCACTCCCCTATTTCTCTCACACACAACCTCTGGCGTGCTTAAGTTTTCCAAGCCCTTTTTTTTCCAGAAGCCCGTTGTCTGCAGCTAGGGGAAAATGACGGCTTCCTAACTTCTTGTGTCCGAGAGGCCAGCCCAGCCCTCAGGACGTCGCTCCAGGAGAAGCGGCACGCTCCTGTCACCCCGCGCTCCCCACGCTCTCACCACACAGAGCCGCGCAGGGGGGAGCTGACGCCTCTCCCCAGGCTGGGCACGAGGGGCTGCGCGGGGCGGGGGCAGCGGCTGGGTGCCAGGAGCAGGCACCACGCGGAGGGCTCTGCTCAAGGTCCGATGGGCAGTGGTCTGTCTGGGAGGAGGGGGCCAGAACTGCCGAGATTTTCTGCGCTTACCCAATGATGCTGATGAAATGAGGTCAAGTGAGCTTTGAGTCACCCTGAGCGTCACTGTCTCTGCAGTCTTGTGACACGGCTGGCTGCCACCTGCCCCCACTTGCAGTTTCGCTGGGGTGACGGAGATCCTGTCCCACAGCCCCTCTGCTTCCCCTTCTCAGCCGGTGCCAAGCAGAGGTCAAGGCATGGACCCCTGCGCGGCCCCCAGCTCAGCAGGAAGCTCGGTCGTCCCCAAAAAGCAGGGCGGCCCAGTGCCCGGAGCACCGCCGCGAGGGGCGCGGGGAAGGGTTCTGTTGCCTTCCCTCGAAGGGGGGAGAGCATGACTCCTCTGTGCTGCTTCAGACAAAGGAGCATTCAGAAGCTGGACTTGTGCCCTTGACAGAAGTGAAAATATTCTTATGAAATTCACTAGAAAAAAAAAAAAAGATGAGGGGAGAGAGAGAGAATAGAAACCCCACCGTCTACCTTTGGAAACAAGTTACTCTTGGGCAGCGACAAACGTGCAGGTCAGCAGCGTCCTCTCCTGAAGAACTCGCTCACGTTTGCCAGGGCGCTGCTGGAAGCACTGAGCACGCACACGCTCCTGGGAGCACAGGCACGTTCCCGAAGCAGTGACGTTAGACCCTCACACCCCAGCGAGCTGTGAACACGAGCACCACAGACGGCTCCAACGGGGCGCAGCGAGCCTGCCGTGAACTCGGCGCGAGCAGGCCCTGCTGCGTCCTGCACCCGAGGTGGGGGGGACCTGCAGGGCGGACGCCGAGAAGCAGCAGCCAGCGGCTGCCCAGCACAGGGAAATCGAGCTGGTGACACGAGGGACACGAGGTGGCCAAGCCGCAGGGCCTTTCCCAAGGGAGGCAGGACCCCGAGCTGCTGTTTGTCGCAGTCGGTTCCCTGGGCAGCCGTTAACGTTTACTCAGCCTGTGACTGGCACCGGGTGACAAGTGTCCCTTCCTGATAAGGAACCCTCCAGGACTCGCAAACAGCCCCACCGCTGCGCGCTGGCGGGGCCCACGTGGCACGGGCAGCCTGGCAATCATTAACCGGGACGGGCCAGGCAGCGCCTGGAAACAGAGCAGGGGAGCAGAGCGGGCTGGGAGGGGAGCAGGCAGGGACAACGGTGAGCGCAGCTGGAAGCGCGGGGCTGCCGCTGGCTCGAGCGTGCACCCAGGGTCACCCCGCTGCGTTCCCCAGGCCAGCCCAGGCCCAGATGCAGCCCTGATTAGCCAAGGTGGCCAGCGCAGTTCGGAGGGACCTGGCCCTGCATGGAGACAAGCGTGGGGCTCAGCAAGCGCGGCAGAGGCAGCTCCGTGCTGCCCAGCCGGGGCAGGGGAGCGCCAGGATGAGCGGGCAGCAGGAGGCCAGCGCAGCCCCCACCATGCAGCCCCCGCTGCACAGAGCCAGGCAAGCAAGGCACGGGGTCCATCGGGAGGAGCACAGGGACAGCCAAAGGCAGGGCCCTCGCTCGGCACTTCCTGCACTTCTAAAACACTTCGTGCTGGGCATGCAGAAAAGGTTCTTTAAATTTCTGCACCCAGCCCCGACAGCCAGGCAGAGCTAATGCAGCTGCTGGAGGTGACTTTCAGAAAGGCCAGCACAAGGAGGGCTGTTGTGGCTCAATCATTAACCAGGTGGGAGACCCCTGGCTCTGCTGGAATGTGGCCGTGCCACCGCCGGTCCGGTCCGGAGAGCACACAGCCCCGCACGGAGGTTAACGGGCGCTGTGAGTCTCCAGCAGCGAGCACGTCCCCGCTGCCACTGGAGCTGCTCCCGCGGACCAGCCAGAGCCACGCTGAGAGGCAGAGCGCTGCTGGCAGCCCCCCGTGCTGCCCCCTTCCCAAGCACCAAGGGTCAGTTTCAGCACGCTGCCTGCTCATTCTGGGTCCCTTCTCCCGCTGCGTCCATCAGATGAGAGAAGATGCTTCAGGCCGAATTTTGCATTCACCCTTCTGCAGCTTTTGTGCAAAGCTTCAAAGTGCCACTGCAGCTGCAGGACCTGCATGGCCACAGCGTGGCACAGGAGGTTCTGGCAGAACAGCGTCGCATCGCATCTCATCTCAGCCTTTGGCAAAAAAAGCCCTTGCACCCAGAACAGCCACCTCAGCTGTCAGCCCTGGGCCCTGACAATCCATTTCGCCAGATCTGATGGGTAGAGGAGTGGAGCAACATCCTCTACCCATCAGGAGATGGAGACGGAACCCGTGTTACCCGAGACAAGCCCCCGGGTGAGCGCAGCCCTGCAGGACCCTCCCCGGGCTGGCAGGAGCGCGGGGCCGCAGCAGCCGGAGGCATTTCCTGCCTCGCAGCCTGGCGACGACACGCTGCCTATATTTGGAGGATTCTGCTCCCACACGCATCTGAATGCAAGAGCCCTTCCACAGCCATGCACAGTGCACACGCACGGCTGCAGACCTCTGTTTACGGGCAAATTGTCTCAGGCTCTTCAGGCAACAGTTTCAGGAAGGAAACCCAGTTCTCCTCTCCGTGGGCAGTGATTTTCCTTGTTTCACAGACAGAGAAGCTCAGGCAGCGCTTGGCTCCCACTGGCCCTCCCCACGGCGCAGGGGTCCGGCAACCTGGCCCTCGCCACCTCCACAGCCCCGCGCAGAGCCCCACGTCTGCGGTTCCTTCGCTGCAGCCACGCAGCAGCCCCAGCGCAGCCTCCGGCAAAGGGCAACCTTTTTTCCCCTACTCAAATTGACTTTGAGAACTTCCAAATCCCTTCAAAATTAGTACAAAAACCAAGGGGAAGTACTGAAGTGCCCTAAGGCATAACCATATTCCGTTCGGTTACGAAACCAAACTGCTGGCAGCCTGTCCCGCGCATACGCTTAGCACTGGACATCTGAGGCAACGCAGGCAAGGAATGCTTAACAGAAGCACGAGCAGATTTATTCGGTTGGGCTTCTATCAGGAAAGTATTTCTCAAAGGAAGTGCAAGTACCCAAAGGGAACGTGAGCACCTCCTCGGAAGCTGCATTTTACACCTGCGCTGCGGTGGGATTTGGTGTTTTGTTACGTAATTACCGATGAGCCTTTGCTGTGAGGATCTGATCTATTTTTTGGAGGCGGCTGAGCTGAGCCCTTGCTCTCTGAACAGCGCAGCAGGCAGGGGCAGACCCCGATGTCAGCCCGCGCAGAGCCGCAAGGAGCTGCTGCGCCTGCTCCAGCAACTTCTGCGTTTCTTAACTACAATTCAGTTAAAAGGTAAACAGAAAAAAGCACATTCATTGATAAGAATTCAGGTATGCACACGGAAAAGAATGCAGACTACTGCCAATAACATCACAGTATGTGCTCTGACACCTTGCAACTGTACAAAGATCTCTGAAAGAAAAGGCTTCTCCCCCTCCTGCCCTGAGCACCCAGGAGCAACTCTGAGTCACAAATCACAAAGCCAAACAGACGAGAAGCTGGTGTTGAAGGTAGCCGCAAACAAATCACCCCTGAGCAAGCAGCCTTGCACCTTGGCAGCGTGCTGCGACTGGCAGGTGCGAGCTCACCACACCACCTGCGTGCAGAAGGCCAACGCACTTCCAGCAAACACAAAGACCCCCCCAAAAAAAGACCCAGCTGCAAACACATGCCCATGGCTTTGAAAGTCAGAACAGGGAGTTCGACCTCCGCTTCCACTACAGCGCAGGGCCTCACCCAAACCCTCCCGACGTCAGCGTGGGGTTTCCATGAGCTCACTGGTTCTTTGCGTCCACCAATTTAATCTCCGCTAATCCCAGCTAGAGGAGGGAGGGGTGAGGAAGAACCCTGAGAAAACCTGCGCGGTCCGGGACCACCAGCCCGACCCTCGCCCCCCTCTGTCAGAGGTCGGGCTGCCGCGGTGGCCGAGCAGCAGCGGCGGAGCGGGGGGTGCCGG
>VXAV01006106.1:227024-250394 GCA_013399715.1 Alectura lathami | reverse complement strand
AGGCGCCGGCCTCGCTCGAGTGGGCCGAGGAGACGCTGCCGTGGCAGGAGGAGCCCTTGAAGAAGGGGCGAGAGGGGCGCCTGGAGCCTGGCAGGGCCCGTGGGAGCCGGGTTGGCGCGGAGCCGCCTGGTGGCCTTCACGGTGCCCCACGCGGGTTTCCTCTCCTTCGCGCTGGGGGCCAACAGCCCAGCGTGCGGGCAGGCGGGCCGTTCGGAGAAGAGCCATCTGCCCCAAAGCTGGACAGTAATGGGAGGCAGGGAGTGTGGGAAGATTTGGGAAAAAACCTAGAGGAGTGGGCACCCCCAGTATCGTGGAGCTTGACTCCCGAACACCTGCAGAATGCTGAAAGTTTAGGCAGGTATTGGGGAGAAGGGTGCTGTAACTCCAGCAGATCTGGGGATGCACAAATAGTTTGGGGCCTGGCCTGTGCCTGTAGAGCCCTGTTCGACCTTACTCAGCACCCTCAAGGGAATGAGAATGCCTCGGGGCCTGCTGTAGCTCCAAGCCCTGTGCCTCAGCCCAGCCTCACCCTGTTCCATTCTGCAAACATGCGGACTTGTGCAGTTGCTTCAACCTCCACAGTTGGCCCATCTCCTTTGATCCCTGCAATTCAACTACAGAAACAACCTGTGCAGGTGTCAGTTGCCCCTGTAAGAAGGAAAGAAAATATGGTTACGAAGGTTAACCGGCCTAGAAAGGAGGGAGGAAGAAGAGGAGGAAAATACGCCATTATTGGCACGAAGAGGTGCGGTACAAAGGGAGGAGGAGGAGGAGGAAGATGAAGACATCGTAAAAGAGACAGTAACCATCAGACCCCTATCCCTACGTGAACTGCGAGAGATACGAAAAGACTACAGCCTACACGCAGGAGAGCGCATTGTCACCTGGCTGCTCCGTTGCTGGGACAGTGGGGTCAGTGCCATGGAGCTGTCAGGCAAGGAAGCCCGGCAGCTAAGATCCTTTGCTAGAGATGCAGTCATTGACAAAGCAATTGGAAAAGGGGATCGAGTTTTTACCCTCTGGAGGCGTCTCTTGTCAGCTGTGAAGGAGAGACATCCTTTCAAAGAAGATACAGTGTACTCCCCAGGCAGGTGGACCACAAGGGAGAAAGGTATCCAGTACCTAAGAGAATTAGCTGTGGTGGAGATGATGTGTTAAATCAGTCTTGACGATCAGCAAGCACTTGTAGATCCAGATGAAACCCACTGCTCGATATCTATGTGGTGGTAATTCACACAATCTGCACCGTCAATGTATGCTAGCACACTGGCAGCAATGAAATGGAGAGATGATGAAAGACCAACGGTGAACGAGGTGACTCACACCCTTTGAGAATATGAAGATAATTACTCCTTCACCCTACGAGCCTGTGTCTCAACCGTGGATAAACTGTCCACAACAAACTGTCAACAAGATTGGCCAAGATGTCGAGCAACTCAAGAGTGCGATGCTCTGTTCTCCACCTGCACAAGCCAGTGTTTCAGCTACCAGAAGCAGATGCCCGCCTGTTCCAAGGGGAAAATATGGTGGGTACACACCACGTGCAAGCCTGTGGTTTTACCTAAATGACAGTGGAGAAGATACGAGGAAATGGGATGGAAGACCCACCTTGGTCCTACAGGCTCGGGTAAATGAGCTGCAAGAGAAATCAAACGCGAGAGAGGGCCCCCCTGGCAATGGCCACTCCAATCTTCGATAGACGCAGTGACCAGGATTAGAGATGCCCTGCCTCTGGCTAGGGGGAGGAAAGGGACAACTGAGTATACTGGACTGTGTGGGTTTGATGGCCTGACACATCAGAACCACAAAAGTATGAGGCTCTGGTGGACACTGGTGCAGAGTGCACTCTGATGGCATCCAGCCATGTGGGGATGAAACCCATTGAAATTCATGGGGTGACAGTGGGTTCCCAAGTGCTAACGGAGGCTGAAGTGAGCCTTACTGGGAAGGACTGGCAAAAGCACCCTGTCGTGACTGGCCCAGAGGCTCCATGCATTCTTGTCACAGATTACCTCAAAGAGGGTATTTTAAGGACCCAGAAGGGTATTGGTGGTCTTTTGGGGTAGCTGCCGTGGAGACAGAGAACATTACGCAGCTGTCTGCTTTGCCTGGTCTCTCAGAGGACCCTTCGGTGGTGGGGTTACTAAGAGTGGAAGAACAGCGAGTGCCGGTCGCTACTACAACAGTGTACCAGCAGCAATACCGTAACAGCCAGGACTCCCTGCTCCCCATCCATCAGCTGATCTGTCGACTGGAGATCCAAGGGGTGATCAGTAAGACATGCTCTCCCTTTAATAGCCGCATATGGCCAGTGCGAAAAGGTGATGCAGAGTGGAGGCTGGCAGTGGGCTGTTGTGGCCTGAACGAGGTGACACCACCATTGAGTGCTGCCGTGCCAGACATGCTAGGACTTCAGTATGAACTGGAGTCAAAGGCAGCCAGGTGGTATGCTGCAATTGATATTGCCAGTGCATTTTTCTCCATCCCATTGGCAGAAGAATGTAGGCCACAGTCCGCCTTCACTTGGAGGGGCGTCCAGTACACCTGGAACCGGTTGCCCCAGGGGTGGAAACACAGCCCAGCCATCTGCCATGGACTAATTCAGAGCACACTGGAACAAGGTGAGGCTCCAGAGCACCTGGAAAACATTGATGACATCATTGTGTGAGGCAAGACAGCAGAGGAAGTTTTCGAGAAAGGGGAGAGAATAATTCAAATCCTCCTGCGAGCCGGCTTCGCTGTTAAGCGAAGTAAGGTCAAGGGACCTGCACTGGCAGAAGCCGCCTGGTTAGTCAACACTCGGGCTTCTGCCAATCGAGCTGGCCCTGCCCAATCCAACCTCTTGCATACGGTAGAAGGAGATAGGTCCCAGTAGTAGGTGCAGGAAACATCCTGGGTAAAACAGTCTGGACTGTTCCTGCCTCAGGCAAAGGCAAACCCATCTGTGGGACTGTTTTTGCCTGAGGGCCTGGGTGCACTGGGTGGGTAATGCAGAGAGATGGGGATGCCCAGTGTGTGCCTCAGGCGGATTTGATGATGGGTGAAAACAGCTGATGGCTTAATGTATATATCAGTAAATATGTTTATGTACAGTGTTAATCACTGCATTCTATTATCGATAGTATTATAAGAAGGACTAATTACATGAAAGAAGAATGAAATCCTGATGGAAACCAGAATGGGCTCCAACATGCAACAATCCGGTACCGTGCACCATTTCTTCTGTGTTGAAGGACTGCGGTGACGCATGGAGCCTAAAGCAACAGACTGGATGAGCTCTACAGTCAATTCACAAAGACAGCCAACAAGACTATGGGGGCGGGAGCATAATGAGCTGAGCCGGGACTTACAGCATGTATCTGTATTTAACTGAAGGGGAGTGAATGTTACTTGTAGGTATAGGAATGATAAAGTTTGGACGTGATGTAAATGGTATGGAATAAGGGGTGGATACTGCCATGGTTTCTAGCGTAGTCGAATCTGCGAGTGCTGAACAAGAAGAGATTAGGGAGTTGGGGGGTGTGGGGGGGAAGCGGAGTTAGGGCATCTGACTTAAACTGACCCATGAGGTATTCCATACAATATACACCATGTCATGGCCCTTACCCTACTTTCCGGGGAAAGGGGGAGAAGACGCGGCTGGCGTGGATCTTCTTCCTGTTTTCTGGGGTGGGCTTGCGTGTGGGTGAGAAATGGCCTTCTTGTAAATAAGTCACTGTTTTAGTCCAATTATCAGGATGATCACCCTTATATCCCCTTTGCATTTTTGTTATCTTTTGTTCCTTAGCTACTTTAGTAAGCTGGTTTTTGTCTTAACTCCCGAGTTCTGCTTTTTTTCTTCTCCCTTCCCTCCTCCATCCCGCTGATACCGGCTGCTGGCAGTACACCGTCAGGCCTGGGCTTCTGCAGCCTGGGGGTGTGAGCGAGCGGCTGTTGGGAGCTGTTGTGGGTTAAACCCCCACAGTCTTTTTGGCACCCAAGGGGGGACACCAAGGGTTAAGATAGCAGCAGGTCTGACCCAAGTGGATTTGTTATTGTAGGCAATAACCTACAGTTGTAGCCTTGTGCCAATCTGATAAACCTTAGGGCAAAAATGTTTGCTTTTTCTCTCATTTTTCTTGGTCAATTCAGTATGACCAACAGGCTTAATAGTTTTCCTTGACAACTCACTGCACACAGAACAAGTGCTCACCATTGCTGCTCAGCCTCTTTAACCCCTCTGGTGCCCTCCTACCGAGGCTCTAAGCTGTGGCAGTCCTCTACCAAAAAAAAAAAAAAAAATTGAGCTTGCCACCTTTTTGGTGTGGCCCTATGGAATGGAAGGAATGCTGCTTGCTGGATCAGCTTTCTGTTTAGATATTGGCTGTTATGATTTGACCTGGAGAAGTTACACATTTCCTTCATTTTAGTGAGCTACTGTTTGCTTCAGTTCGGGGGTAGATAGAGGCAAATTGATTGCCATATGAAAAAAAAAAGTGATTGAGTAGGTAAATAGCATATGCCAGTTCATTGCACAGAGGCTGCCAAACAAGCTTGATGAGGAAAGGCTCCAGGGTTCTGTTATTTTGTCTCACTGCAGGAATCTAAAGCCATCTGGGATGCCCTACAGTACTCTGCCTGGCTTCCAGCAGCTGCTGCAGGGTGTCCCTCAGGTCCTGCACCATATCTTCCAACTCTCTGTGAACATTTTGGATACTTGGGGGCATTTCAAATGTTCTTGAGCTCTTACACTCGGAGGGGTGAATGCAGTGTTCAGTATCTATCATACGCACCCTCTCAGAACAGTGGCTTATTATTATTTGTGTACTCTTCTCATCCTTGTTGTTTTGCTGTTAGCCAAGGACTCTCTTCCAGAAACAGAAACCAAATTCATGTATTCTGTATCCAGACAGTAACTACCGTGTCCAGACTGTCTTTTTGCGGGGTCCTTTTGCAGTATATGCATTATCTTGTCTACAAAAAATCTAAGGCCTTGTGACCCAGCAAGGCAGATAAGGAGGGCTGAGTTTGTCTGTAAGATGTAAGCTGAATTAAGACAAAATCAGTCCTAACAGCGATTACCATTTTCCTGTTCTTTGAAATATTTCCACTCTCCCTGCCTTTCCCTACCTTCATTTCATGCTACTTGGAGTAAGATTTATTTTCCAGAAGAAGTAGTGAATTATGGCCACAGTACTGCAGCCTCTCAGACCTTATATATCACAGAAAGCTCTTTACCAGCGATGTGTTGCTAAGAGTATTTTTTGCAAAAACTTCAGCTGCCCTATGGAGATTTCTTCACCACACCATAGCACTGGGTGCAGTTCAGTGCTGAGGTGCTTGTGTGAGTATCTCCTCTTCTGGTTTCCACTCACTCTGCTCACACTGCAGGATGTATTTCTGTGTTCTAATGGGTGTCAAAACAGACTTTATTTCTTGGCTATGACTCGTAATCTCTACCAAGCGAGAATTTTGACCAGCAATAAGTTTTTGTTCTCTGAGAACCTTTGAGGAAGCAGCTCTACCCTAAATCTCAAGTAACTGGAGAGGTCCTTTTGGCTGACCCTAAGGTATCTTTGTGCCTTGCTTAAGGCAGAACTGCTTCTAATTCAATTCTCAGTTTCACAAGGGAAAAAAACATGATGTATACATAAAATACTGCCCTGTTGATTTGTTCTCAAGGTGACATTCAGGTCTAATGCTATGACTGTCAGGGTTACCTCTTCATTGGAATGGCCTCAGGCTCGATTTTGCCCTGCACCATCTGGCTCCTGTAGCACAAAAGACTGCATTCATGCAATCACATTCATGCAGACACATGCTTCTGTTTCTGTTTCTCTCTCAAGCTATGGGCTCAGAAACAGCCTTTGTTTTTCATTCACTCACCAACAGGTCTGGCCACTCAGCACATCTACCCCGCCACTGCTTGCAAAGTGAGAAGGAAGGAGGCTAACAAAGAGAAGGGAGAAGGATTAACTGGTTGGGGATGTGTGGACAAAATGCTTCAGGGAGCTGTGAAGACGGGTAATGAAGGCCCAGGAAATACAATCTACACTTCCACCTTGGGCTGTGCAAACTAAGGCTTTTCTTTACTTTGTAAAGTCTGCAGCAGAGTGGGAAATTCCGTGCTGACTTTCTAGCTACTACTAACTAACCACGCACCTTGCTTCATTTCAGTTTAACTAGCAGCACTTGGTTAAATGTTCTGAAAGGTTTTTTTCCTCATATTGAAAATAGAGACAGGGAATGACTTGAGAGGTAGCAATACAATGCCAAATCTTTCACCTCCACTTAGTCTTGTTCTATGAACTCTTTTAACCCACTCAGTACTACAAAACTAGGAACCAAGACCACTTGCAAACTGGTTTGCATTGCCCTAGTTGAATTTGTAGAAAAAAGGCATCCTCACCAGAAAAGTCTATGATGCAGATAGCATTTCTGCTGAATTCTCAGCAGGAAGAAGAAGCTGTTTTTGTAGATTACTTACTGAGATAGCCCGATCAATGAATTATTGCTGGGGAATGCTGAGAAAGGGATTCTTGGGCTGCGTAAAGGAAAGTAGTCTATGGACACAGCAATTAGTCTGACAGCCTTGCCAGCATATGACTGCACAGAAAGCACATTTCCAAAGGAGTTTAGCTGTCTGTGCACTGCAGTGCTGTGAAGTTCTGGCTATTTGCTGTAGTCCTTCAAAGGTTAGATAAGCTATTTTGGAAAAAATCTGATCCTACAGATTTAGTCTTTTGAGTATTCGATTCTGGCACTCAGAANTGAAGAATGCCCAGCAGGGAGTCACAGAAAGATGCAAATCAGAATTTTAAAAATAAAATAAATATATTAGTAATTGCAAACCAACCTCAAAAAAACAAATTGAAAAATCAACCAACTGCAAATCAATTACATACAAATGGATAAAGCAGAGCGAGAAAGATACTGGTCGGATGGTTGGTTTGTTTTGCTTTTCTGTCTCCTCTTGCAGCGGATATGACATGCACATTAGCCCCAGATGAATATGTAATGATCACGAAAGTCATTACATTACCTGACAAATGAATTATTAATGACAGAGCATGGAGTAGAAAGCTTCTCCTGAACCAGTGTGTAGGCAAGGGATTCAGTAAACTACATTGCTGGGAGGGAATAAGTGTTTAGTTACTGGTCCCTAGAGACTAGCAGGAAGGATGACCCAACTTTGCTTGATTAGTCCCTGCAAGTAAGGGAGCTCTTGCCATTGTTTAGAACAATCCTTCTGCCTGACTGGAGACGGGCATTTTGTGTCTTCCACCAGTGTTTGCATCTTTAGATTTAGAATCACAGAACGGTTTGGGTTGGAAGGAATGTTAAAGACCATCTAGTTCCAACCCCCCTGCCGTGGGCAGGGACACCTCCCACTAGACCGGTTTGCTCAGAGCCCCATCCAGCCTGGCCTTGAACACTGCCAGGGAGGGGGCATCCACAGCCTCTCTGGGCAACCTGTGCCAGTGTCTCACCACCCCCACAGGAAAGAATTTCTTACCAATATCTAGCCTAAATCTCCCCTCTTCCAGTTTGTGGCCATTGCCCCTTGTCCTGTGGCTGCACATCCTTCTGAAGAGTCCCTCCCCAGCTCTCCTGTAGGCCCCCTTCAGGTACTGGAAGGCCGCTGTCAGGTCTCCCCGGAGCCTTCTCCAGGCTGAATAGCCCCAGCCTTCGTAGGGGAGGTGCTCCAACCCTCTGATCATCCTGTGGACCTCATCCTGGGGGCCCCAGATCTGGACACAGCACTCCAGGTGGGGTCTCATGAGAGCAGAGTAGAGGGGCAGGTTCACCTCCCTCGGCCTACTGGTCACACTTCTCTTGATGCATGGTGAGGGAGGTGACTCTGCCCCTCTGCTCTGGTGGGACCCCACCTGGAGTGCTGCGTCCTGTTCTGGGGCCCCGAACACAAGAAGGACATTGAGCTGTTGGAGGGGGTCCAGAGGACGGCCACAAAGATGATCAGAGGGCTGGAGCACCTCCCCTACAAAGGCAGGCTGAGAGAGTTGGGGCTGTTCAGCCTGGAGAAGAGAAGGCTCCGGGGAGACCTGACAGCAGCCTTCCGGTACCTGAAGGGGGGCTACAGTAGAGCTGGGGAGGGACTCTTCAGGAAGGGCATGTAGCGACAGGACGAGGGGCAATGGCCACAAACTGGAAAAGGGGAGATTTAGGCTAGATATTGGTAAGAAATTCTTTCCTGTGGGGGTGGTGAGACACTGGCACAGGTTGCCCAGAGAGGCTGTGGGTGCCCCCTCCCTGGCAGTGTTCAAGGCCAGGCTGGATGGGGCTCTGAGCAAACCGGTCTAGTGGGAGGTGTCCCTCCCCACGGCAGGGGGCTTGGAACTAGATGGTCTTTAAGGTCCCTTCCAACCCAAACTCTTCTATGATTCTGTGATTCTGTGCAGCCCAGGATGCGGTTGGCCTTCTGGGCCGCAGGCGCACATTGTTGGGTTGTGTTGAGTTTTTCATCCACTGGCACACCCAAATCCTTCTCCTCACAGCTGCTTTCCAGCCATTCTCTGCTCAACCTGTTTTTGTGCTTGGGATTGCGCCCTCCCAGATGCAGGACCTTACACTTGGGCTTGTTGAACTTCATGAGGTTGGCATGGGCCCACCTCTCCAGCCTGTCCAGATCCCTCTGGATGGCATCTCTTCCTTCTCACATGTCAGTGGCACCACACAGCTTGGTGTCGTCCGCAAACTCGTTGAGGGTGCACTCGATTGCAATGTCCGTGTTGCCAACAAAGATGTTAAACAGTGCTGGTTCCAGTACTGATCCCTGAGGAATGCCACTCCTCACTGGTCTTAGAAAATGTAGGCATTTAGAAAAATGCCTTTGTGGTGTAGGGTGTCACATAGAGAAAAATGATGGTACAGGAGCTCTGAGATCTTTAGTAGACCCTCAGGCACACCAGCAAAGAAAACACAATGGATATCTGGTCTGTCTGCACCACTCTGAAGGAAAAGCAAGCATTATGAATTGAGCAGCTGGCTATCTGCTGCAGTGACACAGGTCCTTCGCCACATGTATGAGCTAAGTCAGCTCTCACTTGCTCTTCCAGTTGTCTAAACTGCGTCTCCTAAGCTGGCTGCTTCCAGATGGATTCAAGACACTTGGAGCTCTGCTCTCAGTGATCCCAACCAGCACCTGTGGGATGCAAGCACCTTGTACTGTGGGGCTTTTAGTGGTCTAGGGTTAGCTCAGGAAGTGTCCCCAGAAACCAGCAGAAAAATGTCTAGGAACCATCAGGCAACAAATGCAGCTCCATTTTCAAAACAAGCATGGGCTGTCAAACCCAGAAAGGCAGCTGAGACAGGTCTGGAGTTCTATGCCGTCCCAGGCACTGGTGTGTCTTCCTGCTTGGATATTATCCTCCTAAGAAAAGAATGTAGGGGTGTTTGGGAAGCAGTGGGGGAAGTTAAGTACTTTTAAGTTCCTTTTTCAGTGAAGAAGTTCCTGCTGGGACATCCCTTATGCTTTCAGCAGTTGCAATATGAGACAGGGAAAATAGAGATGCTGTCATCCCACAGTTTCCCTCCCTCCTATGCATTGAACTTCCTAGAGCTCTGTCAGAAAGGAGTTTGGGGTAATTTGTTTTAATTTTTATCTCATCTCCTGACTCTCTAGGGATTTCTGAGGTTTAGATTTCCTGTGTTCTCAGTGAGCAAATGACTGTTTTGGCTTTTCTCTTTTCCCATAAGATTAAAAAAAAAAAAAAAAAGATAAAACTCATTGAATCTGTGATGCTTGGGTGCTCCACCGTTTTCGATAAATAGCAAAGGCAGTCAGTTGAATTCACTTTATTAGCCACAAAAAAAAAAAAAAAAAAAAAAAAAAAAAGTAGTGGCTGATGCTATGCATGGGCATTTGTACATTGGTACTGATCTGAGAAAATACCCTTCCCATCCCTGGGGGCTTGAGATGGGAAAGGGACAACTATGTCCACATTACAAGGGGAGAAAAAGGGGATGGCAAGGCCTGGGGCTGGGGAAGCAGCCTAGGAATTGTGGGGGAGCAAGCCTCCTTTTGTGATGAGGGCTCGAGGTCCAAAAGTAAGTGACTCACACATTTCACTGAAATTGGAGAAAACAGCAGTTCTTTTGCCAGTTAACTCAGTGCAGGCATACTGTCAAAGGGATATTTGTGCTCATGCAAAAGCCCCGGTGATGGCTGCAGCTGCGTTCTTAAACAGGGCTCTGTTTCATCGGCGTGAAGGCTCTGCTCAGCATGGAGGGATGCCACAGACAAAGAAGATGTGATTCAAAGGCAGAGGTGTCTCCCTCTCCCTCTGGCTTGTGCCTGGTTTGACCTGCAGGCAACGCTGTGGCCCAAGGTTGCAGGCAGCTGCCCTGCTGCTCTGCCATAAGGGAGTCTTGCACCCCAGAGAGTTCACACTCAGAGAAAAGCAGCTTTGCTTTGTTTAATTTGCACCCTGCTGGCATTAACGAGCACATAATTTGCATAGAGTATTTGCCTCCTTGGCCTCCAAATCAGCTCTGGAGCGGAGGTACATGATGTGCATAGGAAATCGCGCATACTCCTGGTGTTGCAGAGGCAGCCCAAACAGCAGGGAAAGGGTAGGTCTGTGGAGAATTGTCTGACATGGCTACCACCACTGTTAGTGTAGAAGGATAGGCCTGGCGAGAGAAGAGAGCAGGGAGTGTGCAGCAACCCTTCTTTCAGCACCCCATGAGGCCAGGCAATATGAATGAGGGAGGCAGCCCCTTACAAACCTTCATGCCCTGCTCAGGTCCTGTCTGAAGTATGATTTCTTTTGCTTGTTGAATCTACAGCCTGACTACTTTGACCTCTCCCCAGCAAGTGGGCAAAAGACATTGTGAAGCCCTGGCCAAGCGTCTTCCACCATTTAATTCTTCTTTGGCAGCCCTCCCACCTCCCCATAGCCAACAGGAAAGACAGGGCTGGAGCCGAACTGACCAGGGAGATTTTAAGCCCAAAGGCTGAGAGCTTTCCTGAGAGTCAAGTGAACATTTACACCCATGGCGGGGTCTTAGTACTCACATCTCAGGCTGGGATTATCTTTCAAAGAAGGGAAACCCCCGTCAAAAACACTTAGAAGATGTGTGGGGTGGCTCAGGGCTCTTCAGGAGAGGTGAAAACATAAATTTTCCATTCTGTCTCCAAATCTGCCACTGCTGTTCCTTCAAATCTTGCAAGGGTCAGCTGGTTCTGCTTGCTTCATTCCTTCACTTTTTTATGCCTTTCTTCCTATTAAAAAAAAAAAAAAAAAAAAGAAGAAAGAAAGAAAAATAGAAGTGATGAAAGGGAACAACCCTTGCCTTCTATTAAGGTTTAAGGGATAAAAGTGAATAGCTCTTGAAGGTAAGGGAATCAGGATGCAAATTAGCAGTAGCACATTAAAACAGCAATTATGATGACATATAGCTAAGGCTGTGAAACTGCTCCTTCAGCTCTAGAGGTAAGAGCAGGAGTTTGACAGTTCAAGAGCCTGAAAAGACGCTAAGGATTGTATATAACTTAGACCTCAACAGCAGCAGAAATATATACTCAGGGGATGTTTAACTGTACCAGTGGAGACATTCTAAAGGCTTGAGCTCAGAAAGTGACAGGAGGGGCTGAGGGACTTCCCAGAGGGGACTCTGTGGGTACCCCCTTGTCTCCCACAGGTAGAGACAGAGAAGGGAACACAATTTTTCACTGTTCAAACTTTTAACAGTAATGGGAAAAGCTCACAAATCTAGCAAGGGTGTTTTGCCCTGCCGTGAGCTCAATTATGGTTTCCGTCCCTCTATCACTCTGCTGCTTACTCTGTGCGGCACACATTGATCTGGGCTTCAGGTGCCAACAAATGATCATGCTGCCATCCCCAGCTCCTGCCTGCTGCCAGTGCCAGGAATGTCTCATTATTGAACTCTGTCTGGGTGCTCGGAGGTGGCTGCGGTGCCTCTACTGCACCATTATGAAAGCTACCGATCAAGAAAAATTATTATGCTGAGTTATTTTTCCATCCTTTAAGACCTATTTTCTCTCTTGGTTTCTGTCATTTACTTCGGATGCTGCTGAGTTGCCAGCACATAGCCTCTTCCCTGTCAGAGATAATCTGCATTTTTATGGATCTGCCTGTTTCTTCCCATTTCTCCTTTATTGCTGTTACAGCGGCATGGCCAGCAAGAGAAATGTTCCCATGCCCAATGGCTAGAGCTGCAGTTTTCAACTATTTGGCTTATGGATCCCTAGCAGTTCTCCAGTAGACGCACAGACTGCCTTAGAAATTAACTTAATGTGCATTTCCTCCACATCTTTCTTTGAATGAAATAGTCTACAGAGAGCAGAGGTTTAGAAAAACATTAGCTGAAAAACCACCTCTCTAGAAAGACTCAAATCACCTTTGGGCCTCTCTGTTGCATATGTTCCTTTGTTCTTCCCATTTTTCCAGCTTTTCTCATCCTTTCTCCACTTGATTCTGTCTCTTTTGCCTCTCCCGTACCTACAGGTACCTATATTCTCCTTCTGTTGCATTCTCAAGATGGCGAGAAATTAGCTCAAATCCACTGTTATTCTGCTAGTGAGTGTCTTCGACTGTTGTCATGTTGGGAGTGCTCCTGCTTGTCTGAATTTGCATTTTCCATGCTGCAGGGAAAGACGTGCTGAGCCTTGTGCCTAAAGCAGCCCATGCCACCCTAAGGACCACTGGTCTTGCAAGGGTAGTAACTCACAGTGTTTGGTCCTCTGTGAAGAAATAGGCCAAGAAAAAATCTGGGAAGAATTTTTAATAGGGATATTGTTTTTCCTGTCAATAATGCCATTGAGTTCAAAAGTGAGATATGGGTTCAGGAAAAATGATTTTAAAGGAAAACCTGGTTACTGCTGAAGTTTCCACCAAAAGACTCATGTACATTAATACTGCACAGCGTTCAGATTATCTGCCTGGGTAAATGTGTATCCAGATTGATGTCCTCATGGCTTTAGAACTAGGACCTTCATAGGAAGAAAGGTTAATCTAGATTCAGTGTTGCCAGTTCAAAACATTTATAAAAATCAGGTCTGTCCCCCAGATCCATGAGGGAACCTGAAAAAAAATCTCATATCTAAGACCATACTAATTTGCACATTTGTGTTCTTTTGGATCACATTCAGGAAAAAGGCAGACAACCAGGACGGCTGTCCAACAGGAGCCAGTGTGAGTGGGAGATGCTCAGCAAAGTTGCAAGCAAATTGCCTCCCATAACTGAGTGCTTGGAAAGGGAACGTGACATCCAAGTCTCTTCCACTACACTAGGCTGCTCTGCTGCGTTTCAGCCAACACTTGTGTACAGGCTAGATCTGCAGGGGTAGGTGTGCATGTGTATTCAGGGTTATAAGGGGTCAAGTTGGGAGCCTTGTGAATGCAGCCACGTAGTTTCCAACCCTTTGGCCACAGCCAGCTCAGCCTCTCTACGTCTGGGTGTTTAGATCTGCCCAGTGTGCCTGCACTCCTTCAGCCATCTCATGGGGAAACTTGCCACCCTTCCTCTCCTGCCAGCCGTGGGAGGTGTTCCCATGCACTTCACTTCTGCCTCCTTTCTCGTTTCCACACTTTCTGTTCAGCTCTGCCTTTTTAGCATCAGCTACAGCATGGCTTCAGGAGTGATGTTTATCTCAGGGGAGCTCCCCATGGATCCAGATGTCCATCTGCAAAGGGTGTTTCACAAGGCTGTAACATGTGGCCCGTGACTGTCAAAGGCTTACCTGCACGTATTTAACTTTAGGTGCTCTGGTTAGTCCCACTGAAGTAGGCTGAACTGCTCACAGACAGCGAAGTGCGGTGCATGCTTAATACAGGGCATGATTGGAGCCTGAGGCTACGGGCACACTGAGACAGGGTATTTTTCCTTGCAGTTAGTTCTGTCCAAGTGATATCCCACTCATACTGTGTGTTTTCACAGTTCTCAAAGCACTTTAGGAGGGAAGTCAAGACAAAATGCATTTTGCAACAGAAGAAACTGAAGGGCAGGAAGAACATGGAGTGCTAATGAGTCCTCTCATGCATTTTCTATTTAGGCCGTGTCCCTACAAAGTGCCTTGAAATTTGGAGGCACAAGTTGCTCTAAAATTCTGTCATATTTCCAGTCACCCTTATTAATGTGAGAGAAGTGCTACAGCAAAACACAGTATTTTAGGACATGAAATACTGTTTTATTCCATGAGTGATCCAGCTAGAGAAGCAGGCCAGCAGTCTGGGATGCTGAGCCTTCTCTTTTGCCAGCATTATACAACATGTCATTGCAAAATGGCCTCTGTCACTGCCAAAGCTTGGAAATGCCTGTGGTAATTAAAAAAAAAAAAAAAAAAGAATTATAGAATTATTACACTAGATTTCAGAGTCTGTACAGGGGGAAAAAAAAAAAAAACTGTTTCTTATCAGTTTTGGGCTTTATATATAGATATTTTAAAAAAAAAAAGTCATAGCTGCATCAAAGAAAAAGCGGTGGAATTTTTTTTTTTTTTCTGTGTTTTTAGAACTGCTACAAATTGATAACCCCTTTTCTCCCTATGCCATGCAAAAATAAATAAAGTAAAATAAATGTAGGAGACGGAGGTCCTCCCTAGAGATATAGGAGTAGAGCCTTCCTTTTCCTTTGCAAATCTGAGCAGATGGTATTATCTGAACATACAAATCAAAATTATTATGCACTTTATAAAAAGGTGCATCTACTCTATGAATAAATTTAGCATAAAATTCACCGTGCTCCTGAGACTTCAGAAATTAGTAAAAATTCACCTGTGCACTCCAAAAAAATAGTTATTATAGGTTTCTAAAGTGGAGAGCAAGTTTTTTTTTGCTGATATGCTTGGTGGGAAAAAAAAAAAAAAAAACTAAACACCAAAACCCACAATCTTTTTTCCTGCTGCTTGCAATGACGATATTCCTACCACACTGAAAACCTTTTTAGGAAGGGATTTGGGTGGGAGTGAGAATCCAGATGTGATTTCATATGCCATCAAGAAAAATGTTTTTTGCGTCGTCGTGAGATTGCTACTGCCAAACACAAGCAACCTAATGTCTCAGGAAGCCCCAGAATCATAGGTTGAATTAAAAATGCCGTAAGATTTTTAAAGAAAAAAAAATAATTTCTTATTTTTACACCTTAATTCTACTGTCTGGCTGTTAAGCTATTTTAAAGCTATTTCTTTTTCATCCATCTCAGAAAAAACTTTTTTTTCTGTGGAAGCTGGGATTCTCACATAGCAGGGCATTCTAGGAAGCTAGGGTTTGATGAAAACCAAAACATCTTCCCCAAAGTTGTTATTGTTCCATTATTTGACAGCATTGCCAGCAGGTGGAGGGAGGTGATCTTTCTCCTCTCCTTTGCACTGGTGAGGCCACATCGAGTGTTCTGGAACCAGTTCTGAGCTCACAGTACAAGAGACCTGGACATACTGGAGAGAGTCCAATGAAGGACTGCCAGGATGGTGAGGGAACAGGAGCTCCTCTCCTCTGAGGAGAGGCTGAGAGAGCTGGGGCTGCTCAGCCTACAGAGGAGGCTCAGGGAGATCTCATCAGTGTGCACAATTACATGAATGGATGGTTCAAAGAGGATGGAGCCAGGCTCTTTTTGATGATGCTCAGTGCCAGAACAAGAGGCAATGGACACAAACTGGAACATAATTTCCCTCTGAACATTAGGAGGCACTTATTTACTGTGCGGGTGACAAAGCACTGACACAGGTTGCCCAGGGAGGCTGCAGTGTCTGTTCTTTGGAGATTAAAAACCTCTGGACATGGGCTTGGGCACCCTGCTTTGGTTGTCTCTGCTGGAGCAGGGGTTGGGCCAGATGGACCCTTCCAACCTCAACCATCCTGTCAGTCTGCAATCTTCCTCTATTTTTAAGATGCATTCAGTGGCATCCCAGGAGCACACAGGGTCTTCTTCCTCATGCATCTTTTGTTCAGACAAGGCTTGTGCTCAGCATCTGCACAGCCCCTGCAGCCTGTGGGGAATAGGGGCAGCTCCCTGCCTTCCTGCTGTGTCCTAGACAAACCTGCAGAGCAGCAACCAAAACGAAGTCCGTTCAGCAGCCCAGATGTAGGCCCTAAGCCCTGTGCCTCCTCTTTCTCAGACACCCACTAATACATATATCCTCACTTTTTTTTTTTTTTTTCCTAAAAACTGCACAAAATACTGCCTTTAAAACACACATCAATATTAATGTCTATTGATTTTTTAAAAGTGAGTGGGTGGAAAGTGGGGTGGGAGAGTGACTTGTATATTCATTTTACTCCCAGAGCATTAGCACCCCAGTATGAGACTAATTACAGATTGCTGGGTGTTTAATGACAGAGGCTAAAGTTGTATAATTGTCCTTTGGTGCATTTCTAGAGATACACATTTGTGTATGTGCAGGGACTGTACGCTGCTGCGTCAAACAGTCAGACACCTCTCAGAGAGAGACTGACTTAACAAACAAAACCTTTTCCAGCTCTGGGCTTATGTTACTGATGGTATTCAGTATCATGGTCACACATAAAAATAAAAGACTAAAATAATAAGGGCTCTGGTCTGTTCCTAGTCTAAGAGGACAACTCAGGTTTACTGAAGATTTCTGTTAATGGTGGGAAGTTGAATCTTGCCCTTTGGACTGGGACATGCTAAGTTATCTGTGTGCTGGAATATGAGGCTAACAAGTAAAATGCTATAATCCATGTGTTTCCTGGGTCAATGGTCCTCCCATAAAAAGCCCATTGCTTTTCAATGGCCAGACCTCTCATTGCCATCAGCAGACTGCAACAGGATATTACTTTTGAGTGCCATTCATCTACTTTTTATAACAGAGTAATTCTATCAGAGTCAACAAAGATACCCCAAGAGATCCCATGAACAAAATTGATACATGTGAAAACAGGACCTGTCTGTAACCTCTGTATTACAGACCTGCCTGTAATCTCTGTCCTGCAGACTTTTCCAAGAATTATTAGGACAAGTGTAGCAATTACAGTAAAGGGAGAAGAACTGGCAAGCAAAGATCCATTTTAAAGAGGAAACCTGAAGACAGATTTAGAAATTCCTGTTGAAACACAGGCTGTTTGCACACAGACAGTGGAGTCTAGGCATGCACAACTTGCCACAGGGGATATGGCTCAGAGGGCTTACTGGTCCTGGGAAAAAGCACTAGAGAAAAGGTCCTGCTCTCCTCTTTCCTACTCTTCCCTCTTTTTTGCTCTATTCCAGCTTCCAGCTGCACCTGAAGCTATCCTAATGATGACAGAAAATTCACTGAGAAAAAGAGAAAGTAACTGTCAGCTTGGTGAGAATATTCAGCTTGCTGATGGCTTGCAGGAATGCTGGAGATGGCACAGATGAGGGGGAATAGGGAGGGATGAGTGGAAGTACACTTTTCAGCAGCCATCAGCCATGAGGTCACCTCAGCCATTTTTGCCTCCTACATCCTTACTAAAATCACTTACCTACAGCCCTGGCTGCACTGATACTAAAGCATCATCATCGTGGCATGCTTCTAACACACCCGTCAGTAACTTCTGGGTGGGATTACTAATTACTTGTCAATAGACAGCCTCATCCTCTCAACCCCAGCACTGTGCTTACTGGAGAATATTTTCTTCAAGTGCCACAACCAGTGAGCAATGTGTCTATTATTGCAACTAACTAATTCCCTGCTTAGTTTGCTTTTTCCTTCCTGCAGAAGAACTGCTTGCTTATCAAAGATTTTCTTTGAGACAGTTTAATTGCAATGAAGCCACTGAGAAAAAAACTGATAGGCTTCAAAACCTGCCATAGAACTTCACCTGGCTTCCTACCAGCTCACCTTCCCAGCTGGACATTAAGAAGACACACATTTCAAACTTGCCTCTGTTTGACAGCTTGTGTGCTTGGCACGGTGATGAGGAATGGAGAGCCCAGACCTTGTCAGCTCCCCAGATCTCAAGCTGCAAAGCCTCCAGGTTCCTGGCTCCTTGCTGTGGCAGGCTTTCATTTCTCCCAGGCTTTAGGTCTGCTGGATTGCTGACTGCTTTGCAGCTTAGCAGTAGCATTAGCAAGGAACAGGGAGCACTGAGCCCTGAAACGGGCAGTATCCAAACTCTATTCAGCAGGGGCTGTGAATGACTTCTTGTTGCTCCTCCCCAGCAAAAGGCAGATTCCAGTGGAAGTGAGGTAATTCTGAACTGTGATCTACTCAGTCTCCTCAAGAATTTGAAAACTTTTGATTTTATGTTCTGCATTTAAAATGGAAATAGCATCCAAACCAGGATAGAAACTCTGACATCTCATTTCTTTGTAGAGCTCTGCCTACTAGTATGCTGTGTAACTAAACAATATAAAATACAAGCTTCCAGAGCCTGTCTTGTGTAGAAGTCTCCAAGATGTTAGTGGTTGTTTTCAGGAGTATTACAATCTCACAGTAATAATAACAATAATCATAATCATCTGTTTAAAGAAGATGTAGAATTCCTTTCAGAACTCACAGCTATTTTCCCAGCTACTGAGTCATTGTGTGTCCTGCAATGGCATTATTTTGCATTCAGTTCTGTAAAAGCACAACCTTATTTATTGCAATTGCATGAATTAGGAAAAAAAGCCACAGGCTTTCTAGTCAGTTGTAGGCTTATTTTATTTTATCTTACTTACTTTCTTTTTATTTGATGTCACTGTGCTGTTAACACAAATATAGTGCTATTACAGCTTAAGCAAGACTCCTCTCCACAAGTCCAGTTAACAATAGCAGACACAGCTCAGATGTGTCTAGAAAGTATTATCCTAATTATTGAAAAAATACTGTTATATGAAACTCAAGAGGATGAGAAAGGATGTGTGTAACCTGAGCATTCCCCAGAGGATTACTGTGCTTGAAATATGTTATAGTGTCATCTGAATTTTGCAGAAACGTGTTTGTTCTGTAATCATAGTTCCATTTTCAATTCTTTAATATATCCAGAGAAAATATCTGCACCTACAGGTAATAAGATCAGCCTACAGTCCCAACACAGAGCCAGTAAAACAGCTGAAACAGGACAGGATAACATAGGATTAATGGTAAAATTTTGTAATGGAAGTGAATTACAAATCAGATTCAACACATCAGAGATTTTAGTAGAGTATAAACAATAGAATCTTCATAATATCCTTGTTCTAGGTCTGTATACAATTTTATATTTACTGTCACTTTCTCTTGTATAGAAAATTTCCCCACCATTTAGACTTTGCATTGTCAGCCAGGACAACAGATTTTTCATTCTGATGCCTTAGTTCTTCTTCTTCTTATCTCTTTCTAAGCTTTGGCCTTCACTGCCACACCTACTTTATCATTTAAGAAGTAGGCCACATATTGCCATGTAGAGACTTATTGCCCTCTGCTGAGTGTGGGGTTTCTGGACTGTGCTCCGTTGCCTGATGTATGTGTACTTTAAGCATATGAGTCTGTTACACTGAAAATAATACCACAAGAGAGTTGATTCAATTGACTGTGGGAATTCACTGGAAAGGTTGGAGACCAATTTGAGGGTCAGGCATCAATCTCAGTAGCTGAGAGCTGGGCATATAAGATGGCTGAGATCCAGCTGCAATGTATTAAAAGTATGACTGACTAGAGCTGGTTCATTGACTGTGAGGACTGGACAGATTCTTCTACCCAGACAGAGATTATGGATAGTAAATTAAAAATGTCACTATATGGCAGATTAGTACCACTGGAGGCATCTAAGAATATGCTTATTCTGTTGGCTGAACTGGTTGATTATGTCTGCACACATTCAAATTCAGCAACTGCTGCTACTGTATTTTGTTACTAAAAAAAAAAAAAAAATCAACAAAAATCTCAAACTGTTTTTCAGGGGAAAAAAAAAAAAAAAGAATTTATGGAAAGAATATTCATTTACTGAAAGAGAAGTTTCCTTTATAAACACTTTGGTGTCTCTATGAAAATTTTATCAGGAAGGCTTCCTAAGACCAGGGTAGGTTTTTAGGTCATGACTAGAGGAGGAGGTAGAGCCAAAAGCCAGCGGCTGAGTCCTGATGCAGATGAGGAAATTGAATGTGCATCTTTGATATTTTATGATCTTTTATGACCAAGTTTGCAACTCACTTTTCCTAATGAATTTTTAATACCTATACAAAGTGGAGCACAGCAAAAAGACTTCATAATGTCATTTTCCTGGGTTAATCCAGTTTCACATACTCATTCTGAAGGGGTGGAAGCAGAAAACTCAACTCTTGTGGTTCTCATTCTTGGTACTTTGGGGAAATTCTAGTTCTCAGAATATTTTCCCAGGGACAACCAAAGCAATTGTGGATTAATTATGAACACCAGTGCTTTCTTGTGGCTAAAACTGGAACTGTGTAAACAACATTTACAAACATAGTATTGTTAATTGCAGATTAACTTTATCCTGAGCACTTTGATCTGTGCACATTCCAAAGGTGAGATATGAAGGCTCTGAGAAGCAGGGAATAATGAAATTTTTTAATTCCTTAGTGGAAAATCTGCTTTTTAATCGCTGTAAATATTACCTAATGCTTATGCGAAACATCAATAATACTATTCTTATTGTAAGAGAGGACATGATACTTTTTTCTCTGGTATCACACAAGATGTACTTCTGTAAGAAAGGGACTGGTGTTACCACTCATATCCAAATGCAAGAGCAGATAGAGTTTATGAACAGTGCTTGTCTGTGGTCAGGTCCTTAAGCTAAATCTGCTTAGCTTGACCTAAATCCTCAGTCATGAATCATTAGCTCAGGTACAGAAGGTGGGTTACTTATGTTACTTGGGTTACAACTTGGGGTGTCCATTCCAGATCCTCAGCATGATCCTCTGAGGACTACCTAATCTGTTTTGCTGTCACTGCCTTTTGCCTCAGTAGGGACTTGCTCACAGGCAATGATTTACATTTTCACCTTCTCTTCAGCAGCTTGAGTTCATCATCCCTGCCATTTATTTCAACCTCATTAGTATTATCTTTTTGCTAACTTTGGAGATATAAATTAGATAAGGTTGCAGGAAGATGTTATGTCCTGGATATGCTAAAATCTTCGACAAAGCTTATCAGCTATTAAAAATGTTGTCTTCCTCATGCTGCTTGCTATGCTCCATGCATAAAATTCCCCCAGAGCTTGGCCTACCATCTGGGTGTGAAGATATTCTCTACTGACACCAGAGTCAATCTGTTTCCTCTTACTGCCATGATGGTTGCCAAGAATCCTTTATTCAAACGGGTATTGTTCTCTTCCTTTTGATGCCTTTGGGTAGTGTCTTCATAAACTGAGGAAGTAAAATGTATCTCCGTTCTTGGAAAATCTTTAAAGAGATGTTCATGAACTGTTTCTTGTTTATCTTTACTTATCACCCAAAAGGAAAGTTGACTCATGAGAAGTTATTGCAGGGTGGGATGTAGCTGAGCAGAGGAACTTGAGCTGTGCAGGTCGCTTCTTGTGAACATTCCTCCCTCTACTCTTCAGCTGCAGGAAGCACTAGGATGTTGCAGAAGCCACATCATTTTCTTGTCTACAAACTGAGCATTACCAGACGAGCACATGGCTTTCCTCTGTCTGGTTCCTCTGACAGGAGGAGTTGTCATGGATCTCTTGGTCTCGCCATTTTTGTTCTTGTAGACTTGTAGGTCTGTAGACTTGTTAGCACTGAATATGGTTCACCTGAACCATAAGCCTTCACTTTTGTGGCAAACGCTAATGTTTCCAACGATGCTGAAGTTTAGTCTCTTGTCAGAATAATGAACTGAGATAAACGATGGGAGATAAATTGGGCAAAGTAGTCAGTTGTGTTATTCTGCGGAAGCCAATGGAAACCTCATGTGTTGCCCCTCAGACTGATAAATCCTCAAATCTGTTATCTTTAAATGCATATTATGAATTCATTTTTACCTTTCTTAAAGAGACTGTCCTTTGAAAGTCTGCCTCTCTGTACATATTCTAGGAAAAGTTTAACTTACAGCTCGTAAGATATTTGCATCCCATAAGTACTAATTTTCTGTGATACAGGAAGTCCTGACTAGGTATTTACATAAAGCCCAGTTCGGCCTTTTGGCATCTCTGCATGGTAGTTTACATTAACAGCAAGGTAATCTCTTCACATCCATCCAAGACCTTAATATAGCCCTAGGTAGTATCACATCATTTCATGGTAAATTATTTCTGTCTTTTAAGGCACAGAGCAAATTGCAGGTAAATTATTAATAATAATACTTAGATCTTATCTTCAAAGCGCTTTACTAACATTAATTAATTCCTGAACTCCTCTGAGGTAGGTAGCTGCATTATTACTTACATTCTTTACAAAAGGGGAAATTAAGACAAAGACAGGATGAGATTTGCCTGCAGCTGCTGCTTTCTAAAGGATGCTGACTTCCAGGTGCAGGTGAAGGATCATCCAGGACCAGCTAAAATGCTTCCTGCCCCCAGCTATTTGCTGCCCTTTAAGGCTGGGTGTTACTGTTTCTGCAGCAGATTGTGCAGCGGGGTGCAAGGTGAGGTCCTGCCCTAACCCCCTCTTTTGGAAGTCTGATAGCTTTATTGAAAACTACCAGTGAAGTCTATTTGTGGAGAGAGGGAAGGGGGTTAAGCTAAGTTTATTGAACCTTGCTCTGAGGATGGTTATCTCTAACAGTAGAAAGGAGAAGACAGCTGGGGCTGCACAGTTTTAAAACATAACAGTTACATTTATTGGAATTTACTTATCTTCACCCAGAATTTCAAATCTGGNTAGTGTTAAATTTTTCAACCTTTTGATATTTCTTTCAAATATTGTTCTGAATTTTGTGTAGGTTTTCTTACTGTTTTATATTGCTAGCACCACATAACAACTACCACTGGCATATCAATGTATGACACCAAACAACCATTGAAATACCCTGTAATTTGCATGTTAGATTTTATTTCTGAGAGCATTTACTATACTGAGCTGATTAGGATATGTTAGCTCTTTTTTGAATCAGTATGACTCCTGGTTTTGTTCATATCCACCAGATTGCTTTATTGTGCTAAAATTAAGAGCATGTCATCAGTGATGTCATGAAAGAATGCCTACAAAATCAAAATAGAAATATGACAAATTAACAGAAAAGTAGTATAGATACAATTTTCAAGCTTCAAACTGAAATTTTGAAATGGGATCCAAAGTTCTTTTCATTTTAAAAGTGTTTCATCTTACAGGAATTCCATAGAACTTGATATCATTTTGAGAGAAAAGAAAAGAAAAAAAGAGAAAAGAAAAGAAAAAAAAAAAAGAGGAAAGGAAAGGAAAAGAAAAGAAAAGAAAAGAAAAGAAAAGAAAAGAAAAGAAAAGAAAAGAAAAGAAAAGAAAGGAAAGGGAAGGAAAGGGAAAGGAAAGGAAAGGAAAGGGAAGGAAAGGGAAGGAAAGGGAAGGAAAGGAAAGGAAAGG
>VXAV01006106.1:210018-225268 GCA_013399715.1 Alectura lathami | reverse complement strand
AGTATAGATACAATTTTCAAGCTTCAAACTGAAATTTTGAAATGGGATCCAAAGTTCTTTTCATTTTAAAAGTGTTTCATCTTACAGGAATTCCATAGAACTTGATATCATTTTGAGAGAAAAGAAAAGAAAAAAAGAGAAAAGAAAAGAAAAAAAAAAAAGAGGAAAGGAAAGGAAAAGAAAAGAAAAGAAAAGAAAAGAAAAGAAAAGAAAAGAAAAGAAAAGAAAAGAAAAGAAAAGAAAAGAAAAGAAAAGAAAAAGGAAAAGAAAAGAAAAGAAAAGAAAAGAAAAGAAAAGAAAAGAAAAGAAAAGAGGAAAAGAGAGGAAAAGATAGGAAAAGAAAATGAGCTTAATGAAATACTTTTCTCTAATGAAAACTGTCTAAGGATAGCTGCCAGGATTCTGCTCATACCTCTACAACAAGCTTTGTTCTCCTTTGAAATTACATGGCCTTGAATCACCTCCTCTCATAATGAAGCCTCTATTAAACAGCCTCAGGAAAGGAAATCTGCAGAGCAGTGGCCTCAGAGAGTTGTAATATGCCTGGAACTCAGAGCTAATCTACTGATGTGACCAGATTTATCCCCTAAAATGCATGTATTGGCAGGTGCAATAGAACTGGTATGTTCTGCAGTCAGGAGTGTTGCTGTGCTCATTGCTTTCTGTGGTTCAGTCCTANAAAAAAAAAAAAGGAAGAAAAGGAAAAAAGCCTTGGACAACTTCAGTGGCTCATTTGAGTGCCTGAAGTTGAGGCAAATTCTCTGCAATATCTCCTGACTGTGACCATGGGTGAGATTTGGAAATTCTTCCCTGAACTAATAATGAATGTGGTCCATCTGTGTAAAGGGCTCAGAAAAAATGTTACAATGAGTCTAATTGCTGATAGATATCTGCTAATTATGTTATGTTTCTGAGGGTCAGCAAACTCAGCCAAAATCACTGGAGATGTTCCCACTGGAACAGCAATAATTAGGGATCTAGGGAGTAGCTTTTTCAGGTATTATTGCTTTACACACTGTGATCCGTTAGTTGTTCCAGCTCTAATTAGGGAAAACACTGAGTGCATGCCTGAATCATCCCTGTCCAGGTCAGTCCATGCCTCAGAAGTGAAGGGCTATCTGCCTGGAGGGAGTGACTACTAGTAAAGCCTGCATGGTAACAGTTAGAAACATCCCTCACTTTCAGGGTCCCTGGTCCTGACAGCATCCCAGGGCTGGAAACTGAACACTTTCAGCAGAAGAAATGCAGGGATCTGGCATCAAGCTAGGGCAGCCTCGCTTCATTTACCTGCACCCCCAAAACAGCCTAGTACAAAATAAATAAAGCCGTGCCTGACCCTTTAGCAGACCCTTCAGCCCATATTTCACTGGAGCACAGACTGCAAGCAATGAAGATGATACAGCCATGCTGCTATTTAAAGGTTTGTTTTGTTTTGTTTTGTTTTGTTTTAAATTCTGTATGGTTGGTTGGTTGGTTGGTTTGCATGCACCAGGAGACCTTCTCCCTTCTCAGACTTTAATTCTCTCTTTTAAAGGGAAAGCATGTGACTGTGTGCCTACGTATAGACTCAGTCCTTGTAACTACCACTGGGAAAGAGACAGGAAGAAAAAGAAAACCACAAAGTTTAGTTTCTTCATGCTCTTGAGCACAGTTTAAAGAGTGTTTTTATACAACAGGATTTAGGACTATTTAAAGCCAGCAGCTACAGATCATCAAACAAGTATAGCGAACTTTCAGTTTCCCCATGTGCCCTGCCAGTGTCTCAGTTGCAGCCCTGGGAGGACAGCCGTCTACACAGGGCGCTTTATATCTGTGACTGGATAGGTGATTCGAACGCTGAATGAATGTAGTTTTGGTGTGACCATCTTTCACCAGCTCTAAAGTTTAGTTTCGTTGTGGCCATTTTGCTGTTTTGTACAACTGCTCACACCATCACTTCCGACATTTGAGAATTTTTAAGACAGGGAATATGTTGTGTTTGCTTGGTGATTGCACAAATGGGATGATTAAATGCCACTTCTGATACTGAGGCTGGAATGTTTAGCTCAGGGCTTCTCATAATAACACCAGCTGAAATGAAAATCAAACTTGGTAATGTGCACTCCTGAATTTGTTTTTGTTTGCCTAACAGCTTTAAGACTGTGTACAAAATCCATACCAAAGCATATTTACTTCCCTGCAGTTGCCAAGCCTCTGAGGAGTGTGACAGATCCCAGCCAGACAACCCAAAAGCCTGAGTAGCTGTTTACCTACGTACTCTAAAATTTTTAAAGGTAGGAATAAAGAAAGAAAGACATCCATCTATATTGAAGTTGAGGCTATGTAAAAAACTTTGTAAATCTGTGTAGCTGTTCCTCAGAGTCACTTCAAATTTAGTAGTACCCAAGGTATTAAAAAACCTGATTGGTACTTTGAGTCTCAAAAAAGCCAGAAAAATATAAATTGCTGAGGTATGGATCCGTATAATCTCCATTTGATGCCCAGCATGTGGGCTGCTCTTGCATGGCATTGCAAAAAGAAATAGAAGTCAAGAGACAGAGAAAGAAGTAGAGTCACAGGGCATAAGGAAAGGAAAATGTCATCCCCAGATGTGCTTCAGCTTTATGTTTTGGGGGTCTGTATGCATATGTGAGTAAATTTGCCTGGAAAGGGCCGTATTCATGACCAGCTACATATGCATAACAGCTGCCAAAAAGAGCCATGCGCAGTTGCCTCTCCCACGTTGTAAGCAATGGTCAGCACTCCCAACTCCTGTTCTCTCAGTTCAGGCTTGGGCACCCTGCCTTTCACAGAGGCAGCCAAAGCCTCTCAGGTCAGACATTCTTCTGCAAATTGGGATCTGCATGGGGATGGAGAGGGAAGAGAGAGTGGCAAGAGCAGGCTCCTGAACTGCTTCTCTACAGCTGAGATCAGATTGGGTAAAATAGCAGGGTGTGTGGAGCCAAAGTGCCGGGCTTGAGCCTAGGATGAATGTGCACTGTAAATATAGCCATTCAGAGCTGCTGAGCATCTGGTTTGCTTGGGAAATGCCAACAGCACTGCTCTGCACAGTGCACAGAATCTCTGAGTGCAAGTATTGGAAACATTTCAGGGGCATTAGCGCAGAGCTGTGCTCACACTGAAAAAGCTGGGAAAAGTAGGTCAAGCAGAGCTCCTGGTGGAATGAGTGAACTGCTCCAGTGTCAAAGCCGGTATGAGCACTTCTTAACTACTCCACATTGTGGTACTACACAGAAGTTTTGACTTTTTGTCACCTTGTCCGAGATGCGGCCTCACTCTAGCAGCTCACCAAACTTCAACAGATCAGGGCAGCAAAGAATGAGACCCCTTGAAACCATCATAGGAACTATTCTTTTCTGGTCACCCTATAGTCTACAGGACTACATCACCAGTGTTATAAAATATTCCTATGATTGATCAGGACTAACAGAGACACTCAGTGTCCATCAGTTAGCTATATTAAAATATATCATACAATCATAGAATTACAGAGTATCCAGGCATCACTACTCCATTCCACGTGAGCTTGAATTCAGTGTTTTTATCGGGGTACTCAATAAGGGCTAAAAAAGGTAGATTATTCCCACTCGTCCCAATTTGAGGGAGGAAAATGAGACAAAGGTTGATAACATGACTTGGCGCGGGTCACCCTGCAGACCAGTGACAGAGCTGAAAGTAAAGCTGTGATCTCCTGAGTCCAAGTCAGATCTGTCAGACCACAGTATCACAAAGCACAAGTCAAAGTATTCATCTTGTTTTAACTAGGAAGGCACACAAGCCAAATGGCCAAGCACATTCTTGAAAGGAAAAAAGTTTGCTTCTAAGCCTAGAAGAACAGGGCTATCTTAAAAAATAATTGACTTTCCCATAAGGTTTGTTTCTCCCAAAGTCAGTTTCTCTTCACTCCTTTACATGCCTGTTTAAGACTACATCCTTGCCTCTTTCTCACTCCCCCTTGCGCTCCACATTTATAAAAATATTCCTCTTAACTGTCTTATGCAAAAACTTTTTTTTTTTTTTTTCTCAGACAAGGTCCTATCTTCAATCATGTCTGGGTATTTTCACCGCCATAAAATGATTCTGATCAGAGAGACATTAATAAAGCCACCATCATTTGGTTTATTTGCTCTTCTGGCTCAACAGGGTGCACTGAACTACATGATAAACATTTACAACTGACATTAGAGAAGAAATGAGGACTGTAGTAGAGTCTCAGTTTTGTCTTTCACTCATGTTTAAGACTGCAGCAAGTATNGAGTCTCAGTTTTGTCTTTCACTCATGTTTACGACTGCAGCAAGTATAATCCAAGCTGCAGGAAACAGAATCAGAGCACTTTATTTGGTCTCTAACTCATACTGTACCTCCAGGAAAACAGAATCTCTCACCTTCACTCCCAGTGTTGTGCTGGGATGAGAGCGTGTATGCAATGAGTAAAGTGAAGGGAGAGCTCCAGTTCCCGCCTCCTGTACATACTAACTTTATTCTTCTCTTCAATCCACCCACCTTTATTGCCAGCAACACTTCAATGACATTTCTCAAATTCTGATTTGTCCTCTGTTCCTGGGTTTTATTTCACAGCAGCCTCCCATGTAAAAGGGAATTAACAATGATGCTCATGTGACATTTACGGCTGATGTTAACTCCTGTGTTGTGAACACCACAGAGGACAGGCAATGACAGAAGGCAATGAGGGCAGGGGCTGGCAGAGCTTTTTGAGTAGCAGCTGGCAAAGTGTCAGTGACAGTTTTACCGATGCTGAGCACCCATCATCAACTCCTTCTTCAGCTCCTGGTGGGTATGAAGTGTCTGATAATGAAGAGAGGGGGGAAAAATGCAGCCAGGGAAAACTGCTGAAGGAGTTTCGGTAGCTTCAAAATAGATTTAGTTCTGAAATGATACGATTATGTCTAGAAGTTCACAAAACCAGAAAAGGGAATTGAGTCATCTTCAAGCATGTCCCTAAGGTTTGGGAAAGAAGCTTCATTCAGGGTGGTTTTGTTTTCTTTCCTTACTGGTGTGGGATTAGATCCCACTGGTGTGGGATTAGGTATTTGCCAGGCACTTGAAAGTGCTGATGGTGAAGTAGGGAAGGGGCCTGTAGTGAGACCAGGTTTGGTGCTGTTAATAGATGACTTTCGCTGGTCCCTAGGTTAGCTAGGCTACCTGCTTCCTAGAGAAGAGTCTAGCAATTGTCCTCTGTTTTGAAAATGTTCTCTCAGTGGTGGGGCACTATATTACTTTTTAGAGGCAGAGATAGAGATGCAGTAGTAGTCTTGGAAAGTCTGACCTGACCATGAAAAACTGTATAATATAGCAATAGCAAAAAAAATAAAAAATAAAAATAAAATAAAAAAAAATCTCCCAGAGATCAGAGAAGTAGCAAATTTCTGAGAAAAGATGGAAGATCACTCATAAAAATCAAGGTCTCTTTATCATTATTGTGCCCTAGAAGGGTAGAAACTCTATCATTTGGAACTACTTGAATAAAGTATTTTTTAATGAACCGAGAACAATCCAACATTAGGAAGATGTACTTGGTAACCTACTTAGTGTCTTACGTCTGCTCCAAACTGCTTGAACAGATATGATTGTTCTTTAACCTTTTGGCTCTACAGAATCAGCTCACCATCTCTTTTAAACTGCTGTAGTTTTAGTGGCCTCCATTTGGATTGGTCCAGGACTACTTTTGAAAAAGGACCCACCTTAAAGAAAAAAAAAAAAAAGCCCATAACTTATTTTCTTCACTCCTTGCCATCCAACCCAGCATTACTTTCCAAAAGCACTTTTGATCATGTGTGTATTAGATTCATTTGCTGCTCTCACCTTGATAAAGAGCAAAAATGAGAAACAGGTCTGCATATGCACAGTTTAACCAGGGCGTTACAACCGAGAGGGCAGAGTAAAGAGCAGAATAACAGCAGAATCCCATTCTGGCATTTGTGAAGACGGAAAAGGGACAAAGACGCTCTTAGACCCACAGCTGAGAAAGTCTCACAGTGAGAGGCTGCTCTCAGATGTATTTGTAGCTGAAGATGATCAAAACAATGGGTGAAGTCTATCCACAAACTTGGCAAGTGCCTTGATCTTTTCGTTAATTATAAACCAGCTATAATCCATCTGTCCACTTGGTTTCTTTTAAGCCCTCATGGCAGGGCAAGGGGCTGTGGCCAGCACTGAGACAAGAATGTGCAGATTTCAGGCAGAGAAAGAGGAGAAAGGGCTCTGCAGAGCACTATTTCTGCAACATCAGAGGCAAGTGTAAGGGCAGATTGCTCAGCATTTCCCTGTGTTTAACCTTGGGAATGGTTAAAACCCATCAGGCCCTTGGATAGCATTAAATGTACGTGATTTAAGAATATGGCCCTCTTGGCATAAGACGGCAATGAGGAACTGAAATAAGGAGAGGCCAGAGGCATTCTTAAAGTCAAAGTATTTCAAATCCTGAAGATAAATCCCCTATGGAGAGTAACTCCTGAAGAGTCATTCTGACATCTGTTCTAACAACTCCCCGAAATTTCCCAGTTTTCTGCAGTGAACTTATCTTCTTGGAAAGCCTTGCTGGGAAAAGACATGCTGCAAACTGTGCAAAGTGACCCCTGCCAGCCTCAGATAGGGAGCTACACCGTCAGTTGTGAGACATACTTTGAGTTCCTACGTACTGATCCAGCTAGCATAACCCCCTCTTCTAGACAGTAAAAGGAGGGGGAAGAAAATGGGAGGAAGCAGAAATAGCTCTCCTTATGGAGGAAAAAAGAAAAAATAAAAAAGAAAATCAGGACATTTCAAAACCTCCTTAGAGCCACAAAAGAATCTCTTTGAAATTTCAGAGGAAAGATGCTCTGGGCTAGAACCTGATATTTACATGTAGTACCTACACATCACATTAATGCAGATAGTAGAAATTCAGTGTATAATATTTTGTCAAAAAGCAGAACAGGCAGCAGGCTTGAAATTCTCTGAGCCAGCCATAAAAGTGGAAAATTGGCAGCTGGGAATAGCACATTTCCATAACTGCATTACTGCATGCAAAGAATTGGTGGTTCTTTGTCCAGCACTTAAGAGACAAAGGATGGTATGAAACACAGTAACCCCCACTGTTATGGAGCTCAGGGCACTGTTAGGATTTTCCGTGTGAACCACAAACAGCAAAAGGAATGTGCACATGGCATCAAACATGCAGAAGGAATATGAAATTGCAAAGGTAATTCAGAAAACTGTGCTCAGGGTCCTGCCTTCTCCCACCCAAGACATTCCTTCCTGTGTTATCTCTTCCAGATCTTAAGAACACCAAAGAAAAATCGGCTATAATATCTATCCATAGAATTAATTGCACTGGTTTGAGGCTTCTTAAACACAATGAGAAAATCTTTTTACTGCATTTATTTTAATAAAGAGGACACATGTTGCATGGACTCCAGGGATTCCATTTTCCACTTGCCCACTAGTGGGCAATAGAACAAGAGATGAGATAGGAGAGGTTTTTAGTCTCATTTATATATATGCAATTCTAATTCTTATGGGCTATCAAGACAGTGCCTTTCATGGGAAGAAAATTAACAAGTCCACAAAGTTTTTATTTTTGTAGTCAGTTTTAGAGATGATAAGACTATAGAGAGGAAGCAGCTTGAAACAATATTCTTAAAAGGGGGTTCATATCCATAGAATCATAGAATGGCTTGGGTTGGAAGGAACCTCAGAGATCATCTAGTTCCAACCCCCCTGCCGTGGACAGGGCTGCCAGCCACTAGCTCACTGGATCAAACTGCCCAGGAACCCATCCAGCCTGGCCTTGAACACAGCCAGGGATGGGGCAGCCACAGCTTCTCTGGGCAGCCTGTGCCAGCGCCTCACCACTCTCTCAGGGAAGAATTTCTTCCTGATGCCCAGCCTAAACCTCCCCTCTTTCAGTTTTAGCCCATTCCCCCTTGTCCTACCATTATCCACCCCTGCAAAAAGTCGGTCCCCCTCCTGCCTGTAAGCTCCTTTTAAGTATTGGAAGGCCGCAATGAGGTCTCCCTGGAGCCTTCACTTTTCCAAGCTAAACAATCCCAACTCCCTCAACCTTTCCTCACAGGAGAGGTGCTCCAGCCCTCTGATCATTTTGGTGGCCCTCCTCTGGACCCGCTCCAACAGCTCCACATCCCCTCTGTACTGGGGGCCCCAGGCCTGGACACAGCACTCCAGGTGAGGTCTCACAAGGGCAGAGTAGAGGGGGACGATCCCCTCCCTCTCCCTGCTGGCCACCCCTCTCTTGATGCAGCCCAGGATGCCATTGGCCTTCCTGGCTGCAAGAGCGCACTGCCGGCTCATGGCCAGCTTTTAGTCGATCACAACGCCCAAGTCCTTCTCCGCAGGGCTGCTCTCAAGGAGTTCTTCTCCCAGTCTGTACACACACCTGGGATTGCCCCGACCCAAGCGCAACACCTTGCACTTGGCCTTGTTGAACCTCATCAGGTTCTCGTGGGCCCACTTTTCCAGCCTGTCCAGGTCCCTCTGGATGGCATCGCTGCCTTCAGGGGTATCAGCTGCACCACTCAGCTTGGTGTCATCAGCAAACTTGCTGAGGGTGCACTCGATCCCACAGTCTAAGTCGTCAATAAATATCCATTCAAGCAGACATCCCATCCTACCCTTCCCCAGACCCTCATTCTCAGAACACACTCCCTGCACCTCTGCAAGAGCAATGCCCTCAGGCACACAGACACTTTTCTGCATCACCACAATTCAACGTGCGTTCAACAGTGTGTTGGGTGGATGTCTATCACTAGCACTCGTGGTATTTCACACCTAAGCCCTCCCCTGGTGTGTCAGAAGCCAGAAGCCCAGGGATGCCAGCACAGGAAAGACCTGAGACTCTCACCGGATTAATGGTCCACATTTCTTTTCCAGATTTTGCTATGCAAGTTCAGATACACAAAACTATGCCAGGTCGAGCAAATTAATTCAGTAGTATAATGTGGACTCTCAGCTGCAAACTTTACTGTAAAGTGCACATTTCTTATTCTTCTGCCTCCACAGCTGAAATTAATGCACCATTTAAGTTCTTACTGGGCTTATGGCCAAACAGGCTCAAACAGCCACATCATCAGATGTGTGAGCTTCTTTTTCTCCTAGGTCATTGCAAGCGAAAGATTAAGCAGACATGCAGATGCAGCTGTTTAAATGACTCCCTTACCCAGATCCACCCTGCTGGCCGATTTTAGGCCCTTCCTGCACAGACTGCAGCGTCCTCCCCCAAGTAGCCAGGACAGCCTCTTAGACGGTGTCTTCATAATTGTGGCAGACAGTGGGGAGGTTAAAGAGACCAACAGGGACCTGCCCAGTTCTGGCTGCGACTCTAAGGCAGGAACCATTAAGGAGGTCTAGCAACACGGTTGAAGTGAAAATTAATTATATTTTATGCTGCTGTTTTTAACCTGCTATTCTTGGAACTGATACATATTTTAGTCAAGCTGAAATTTCTTATAAAGACTTATGGAAGAGGAAAGGGGGAGAACTGCTTGTTACATAAAGACAAGAAGAGACATATCTGCAGAATTCTCTGACTGCAAAGGTATGTGGTGGTTGTGTCTGCAACATCATATGTTGGGGAAGGGGGCTGCTGGAAACAGACACAACACAGCTATGTCTTCCACTCAGCCATGACCTGGAAGGACAGATTACCATGTTACAGTAGGCACATGTGCATGAGCACCAGGTGCATTGTACAGCAGCACTTTGCACTGACAAATCTCACTGTTGTTCATTTGTCTTTCTTAGATTTTAACATGTGACCCTCACCTCCTCCCCGTAAGCCACCCAGGAGGACAGAATGGAGATCTCTCATAACAAAAAAACATAAGTACTGCGTTATTGAGTAGATTCTAGCATGCCTCTGGGGTTAATGTTATTCTCCCATTTAGGTCACTCTGTGGAAAAGACAAAGACCTTCTCTTCTGCATGCAGTAACACTACTAACTGACTAACCTGCGGATCCAATTTTTCAGGCTTCTTTATGGACACTCTTATAAAAGTAGTCCTTGCTCACTTGGACAGTATAGTGGAAGTCAAGAGTGCTGCCCAGGAAAGTGATACACACCCACCCACAGGAAACACTGCACCATCATCTTCATCACCACTAATGCACCACTGGAATCTGATCAGCATCTGCACTTCACCAGTAGGGTGGGTTTTTCTCTTTGCTCTGTTCCTCACCCTTTCACCACTCTTTCAAATGCTCCCCACTAATCAGGAAAAACAAAGCAGTCCTGTGCCAAATGCTCAGTACTGCACTCTGGCTGGTGGAGCTGTTAACATGCCAGCCTATAATTAGACAGCATTCAAAGCCTTGTTTTTGCTTCTGTTCCTGTCCCACCCCTTTCCAATAAACCCACTCCCACCTTCCTCACTGAGGGGGATCCAGAGCTGTCCTCCAGGCATGCGTTGCTCCCCATTAGTGTCAGTGGGAGTCACAAGAGCACATCAGGGGAGGAACAAACCCTTAAGGGAAAGAAACATCTGACGAAATCCAGCCACCCCATGCTAGGGCTCTGTATGAATTCTAAGCACTCAGATCTAAAGTAAATGAGGGCATATTTGCCCAAGAACTTCTCTGAAGTATAGATATGTCTGTTTTACTCTGGTGGCTCTGTACATGATGAAAACTTCAGATGAGGCTTGCTTATGATCAGTTCCCAGCAAAATGGCATTCTTAGCCTATTCCTGCTGAAAATGGCACAGGCTGTAAGAGATGCAGTTCATCGCTTTCCTGGGGTTTTGTTTTATGAACAAATTTAAACAATAGTTGAACTTATAATCTGAAACACCTTTCAGTCTTATCTGTTCCTATGGTTACTCTAATAGGTCCTGTGTGTACTAGACTATTTTCCTTCACTCAGACAATGACTTCTCTCTGCTATAGTCTAAAGAAAGCACCCTATTCCCACCAAGCCAGTGAGTGATAGATCATGGCCTTTTTCTTCTTTGGCCCCAACATCTAATGGAGATCAGGTCACAGAAGACTATGAAACAAGTTGGCATTACACTAACAGAGAAACATGTATATTTATAGTCAAAGCAATAGTCCACTGGAATCTGTAGTTCATTTTGGTATGGGAAAAATCTGCTTAAAATGAATGTAGGTGGTAATATTCATATGACTCATGGAAAGAAAAGTAAGAGGTAGCTAGTACAGGGATCCCAAGAAGCACCACTTATATGTCAGTGATTTTCTCTTTGTCACCAAAATGATGCTGGAATTTGGATTTGGGATTTTGAGCAGGTATTTATCTGAGCTCACTCATGTCATTCAACAGTGCCAAGGCTCTGTAAGAGCAGGAACATGCAGCAAGTGGGGGCAGTGGTTCAGGGCAGGATAGTGCTGCATTTTCCCTTTTTCTTTCAGGAAAAAAAAAAAAAAAAAGAGAGAGAGAGAGAAACATTCTATCTTCTTACACCTCCTTTATTTTGGATACATAATGCAATTTATACCTGCTTTAGCAAACTTCCCATTTAAGGGCTCCTACCTGAGACAAAAAGGTTTTTCAGCTTCAAAATAGTATGGAGAAATTATCAAAGGAAGAGGGACTTAGGCTTCCAACCTAAGAGACAGGAAAGCTCTCTTTTCATTGTATTTGCCTTTACTTAAATGGGGAAATCCTGTTTCTCCCATGTGGAAGATCAAATCTCAGTTCTGCACCCTGGTGAGCAGGTTAAACGTAGACAGACTTGTGTAGGCAATAGCAGCCTAATTAACAGCCTAATTTGTCTCTGAGTGAAACATGAACTTCCTTTCTTCTGTATGTTACTAAGTGAACATTGAAGCAGTCCCACCCCCTAATTACTGCTGGTTCCCAATTAATGGAAGATTAACAATCTCCATATGAAATGACACGGAAACATGCTCCTCTCAATGCCCCAGCACGAAGAGGACAATCAACTAACATCATTAGTTAAACCAAGTTAGTCGGCATTCACGCACGTGTCTGGGCCAAAGCGAACCAACCCCACGGCTGCTCGCCTCCCGAGAGGGAGATCAGAAAGCCCTTTCTGGGTCTCCTCATTGCATTGCATCTTATGCTGGAGGAAAGCAAGGGTAACTCTCTCAACTTCTTTGGAGTTCTCCCAGATTTACATCACACAAATTTGGATCTCAGTACTCATTTTCTGGATTAAATGAAACATCACTTCTGATATTTGTTCATTCCTTTCATTAGAAGAGGATAGCTTTGTTGTGTAATTAACATGCCAGTAATTAAGGATTCCAAGATGATATACTAATTTCTCTCTCACACACACACTTTCAAAGTGTTACCAGCAGTAACTGCATTAACATCTTTTATTTTTCTGTTCCCTTTGGGAGTTTATTAGGCTTTCATTTAGTCTTTCTGTCATTTCACAAACATACACACATTTTCTTTGCTTCTCTGAAAATTTGCTGCGGACTTGAAAACTTTAACTTGTCCCCCCCTTGAATCACAGGGGAATGTTCGGTGCCCTTCAGTTTTTGAAACTTTTTAAAACAGAAAGTGAAAACTTGCAAGTGACACTCTTCCCTTCCCTCCCTACCTCCCCAGCCTTCCAGCACCCTCCCATTCCCCCGTGCAGGTCTAGATAATTCTTGTGATAACGGAATCATTGATGCAGAGACACCAAGACGTCTGAAACTGAGATGGATTTAGGACTGTGGATTACTGCCACAGAGCTCTAAGAAAGTCTTAAAGTCATACTAAGGACAGTTTATTGCTTGCTGAGCATTTCTTTTTAGTGACCTAAGCTCAAGCTATAGAAGATTATAAAACGACTGATGTAGTTGTGGGGTTTTTTTGTTTGTTTGTTTTCCAATGTGATAAAATGCATAAAACAGGATTAGTTAAGAGACAGCAAAGACTGGTTCATTTTATTTTTTATTCCTTTTCTTTCTATCATTTCATTGACTTTTTAAAATATTTTGTTTCAAGAAAAGAGATTGAGAACTGTGCCTGAACCACAGCCTGGGGATTTTTGCATTCAACTTTAGAGTAGTAGTCTCCTAATCTTGGTGCCTAGGCAGCAAAAGTACTGCAATTGTTGTAAGTCACAAGCATTTTTCTCTCTTCAATGACTTCAGCTTTCTCTCTTCAGGTGTACCAGATGCCTAGGAAATCTGGGCTCAGGATCCAACCCTGGCAAATCCTTGGTTTTAAGAGGTTGGGCAGTTGTGCACCCTGCTCTCAGCTTGTGAAGCTGTAGCCTCACTGTTTCTTTCACTTTCTCTGTATGTTAATTACTTAAAAATAGCTCTAGTTTATAAGCTTGAAATATTAATATATATTGCTGCTCTCTTGACTTTGTTTTTCAGGGGGTTCAGCTGAAAAGAGTGAGGCAGAAACATGATTCAAACATTCAATCATATTCCTAAATCAGGTATTAACCTTGACCTGCAACTTCAGCTTGTCCAAAGACAAGACAGACCCAGTTCATGCCTGAGACTGAAAATAATTGCTACCCATTAATCACCATACCATGACAAGAGTACTCATTCTTTTTTTCCTATCTGTTCACTTCCTTCTGCATTTTATCTTTCATCTGCATTTATTTGCTTGTCTCTTTTTTTCTGGGAAAACAAATTTGTTGAAATCTGCAACCATAGTGGTAAAATCAGAGTGTTTGGTTGCAAGCCAACTTTAAGATGCTTAAAAGAGAAAAAAGAGCTGAGGAAAATAAAAATCCACCCTAGGTTTGTAACTCCACAATGTACATAGGCTTAAAAAGGAGTAAATCAGCAATTTTCCTCTTCTGTGACTTTGAATTGAGGCTGAGATCATAAAAGTCACCCTTGCATATGTTCTGGGTCAGAAGGAGGGAAGGAAGAGCATCCAAAGGCTGCTGCCACTGCCAGAGCAAACTCGGGACTGTTTCTGGGAAATAAGATTTTGGTGTATGGCTGGAAGGTCAAACCTGCTGCAGCTACAGCTTTAGCTCTTTGCCGAGAATGCCCACCCTGTACAATCTGGTGCATCATAGACTTATCCAAGCTATTTCCCTGTAGGAAGTGGTCCAGCTGTGTTAACACAGAACTGCAGGCAGCCTAATGTGTGTGATATGTTGTCTATGTGCTTGAGGTAGGAAATAACTCATGCCGTGGTAAACTTACGTTACACAAATATTTATGCAAACTATTTCAAGTGCTTGGGCAGTAATAAATTGCTATGGTTTGGTCTGTTAGAGCCTGATGAACAGCCCTTTGTTTTGTCAGGCTAGGTAGCTGCTGGTGATTCAAACAAGAAAAACAAACCCAAAGAAATCCTTGACGAAGCTACCCAGTGGAGATGAATCTTCCCATGTCCAGCTGCAATGGGAACTACATTCTAAATTGGTATTTGGTGTATCCTTTTTCACATGCAAATGTTTAATCTTCAGGAGTAGACTGATTTCCCCAGGAGGTGGGGGGGAGAGACTTGTGAAGTTAAAACATTATCTGAACCGAGCCACACAAGGTGTCTGTAACTACAGCAAGAGACCAATTCTGGGTCATGGGGAAACCCAAAAGCTGGTGCAGAAATACCTCAAAAGGAACATATACAGGATTGTTATACAGGATTAAGTTATTAGTCCTGTAATTTTCCTGTCATACAGTTTATGCTGGTTATGCAGGAGTAAGACTCTCTATGGGCTCCAGTCAACTGAAATAAATACAGCATGTAGGACAGGTGAGCTCTCTGCTGAAGTACTGAAAGGGGAGGGAGAAAGTCCATGAAGAGAGTGTATGGGATTTTTAGTCCAAAAGGAAAAGATAACCCATTGCCTTTGCAGCAGCCTTATTTTGTTTACTTTTATGCAAAGTGCAGCATGTCCTCCATTAATCTGATAGACATGGAATATTTCCATGGAAACAGCAGGACTCCAATTCATTTAAGCCCTGATGCCTGATTTCCTTGTCAAGCGGAAATCAATGTGTTGGTAACAGGAGAAACGTTCAGAGTACTGCTTAGAGACATTGCCTGTGCAGAGGTCTTTGGAGCAGTGCAGCGCTCTGCTGTATCCCATCACTGTTCACCTCAGCATGATCCTCCACTCCAGACTTCTTTCCTTTTTTCCTTCCATTTAGGCAGTTTTGTCCTCGGTTCCACTGCTCACTTTCTCTGCCTAACCTCACAAGCAATGATTATCCTCCCTGTCTGTGGGGTTACACACAGTGCCTGGGTAAGTGCTCCAGCCCTCTGCTCTCCAGCTAGAATCCAGGGCGTTCATACAGCTGAGAAGTGAGGTTTATTTATAAACTCAAAAAAA
>VXAV01006106.1:191089-209200 GCA_013399715.1 Alectura lathami | reverse complement strand
GTTGCAGCTTACTAGTTATTCCTTTTTCTTTTTACTAGGCTTTACAGACATTCATATATTTTTAAGTGTTGCCATCAGATGAAGGCATGAGCAATTCAGATTATTATGGCAGAAAGGGAGCTGTTTTACTGGGGAAGGATGTGCAGAAGGAGAGAAATGTTTTGGGAGGCTAAAGGACATACCCTAAAGTAATTCAGCACACATGGGCATAGGACCCTGGAGTCTTGAATTCCCAGTCCTGGGCTTTAATGGTTGTGTATCCTCTACAGCCTTAAACTTGACGCAAATCCTAGGCTGTAGATAAAGGTTTCAGACTGAACCATAAATTACTGTCAATGCTTCCCCTTTGGCTGGGATAATGGCAGAAGTACATACACCCTAATCTCCCTAAAGGAGTTTTGGAACAGACACAATTTAAAGCCTTGTTCATCTTCTCTGCATATATATCTTATATCTTTCTTTAGCTGCTGGCTAGTAGAACCTCTGCATATCATGGGAAAACACAGATGTGCTTCTTCTTGCATATCTAAAACAATGGAGGAGCCAGGACAATTTATCTTTCAACGTAGTTGCAAAGCAAAAAAAATCAGGCTGCTAGTTTATTCCTGTCAACCTCACTTCAGCATTACAAATTACACTTGCTGCCTGGCCTGTCAATCAGGAGCTGTAATACATATAGGAAGGTGCTTTCTCTTGATGAACAAACATTTCCAGGATGAGAGGAAGCGGGAGGAACCTGACCAGCCTTAGAATCAGTCTGGGAAGACTTCACTTGACAAGGCAGCCGTTGCCTCAAGATACTGCCGTGCCAAGGGCAATGATCAGCAGAAGAACAAATGTTGGAAAAAACTCCATGGAGACCACTGCTAGGGTGATCTTTGCATGCCCTCTGCAGTCCCCATGCGCCCTCTCCGCTGTGTGCAGCTCTTGGAGTCTGTTCCCAGCAGTAGGATTTCCAGTGCTGAGGAATATTTCCCAGCCTCTGAGTATTTTTCTGCCACTTGACATACCTCTATTGCATGAAGTTGTACAAGAGGGATCACTGCCCTTTTCCCATAAAATCTGAACTATCCATTATTAATTATGAGTATCTTTTTTATGATTATTTTAATGCAGATTTTAAGTTAGTTTGAGTGAGGGGATCCAACCAAGAGCAGGCTTCTCTGGTCTGGGGACTGTGTTGGGAGGCAGAGACAGGTCTATACCTAGGGAGCTTTGCTCCCTAGGTGTGTGTTGAGGGAAACTCGCAGGTTTTAGTGGTAACAAAAGGTAATAATTTCTCTTAAATTTGCCAGGATCAAAATACAGCTGAAAACAAGCACTGAATTGTCAAGGGGTGGGTCTCTCCAGACCAGCAACTGCAGTGTAGAGCTGACACAAATACTGTCTTTAGCACCAGCATTTTGCAAGCTTTGCACTTCCAAGTCATTTTTGAGCTGGGGCTTTTATAGGATAGAATAGAAGATATCCATCCATTGAGCCATGTTCTAAAATATTAAAACATCTCTAAATTCAATATCTGATTGGATGGATTTCTGTTTCCCCTGTGATAACACAGGATTGCCTTTTATATGGAGGGGCAAGATATGCTAAGAAATGCTGTTGAATTCAGAAGAATCCCATTTGAATTTACCAAGAAACAAGTGAGTAGAAGTTCTGAGGAAGGGGAATAAGCTACATCATGCCTTTTCAAAATTAAAGGTGTGCAAGTAAATCTTTGTTTCTGCTCCCTAGCCACAGAAAATTATGTCTGCTGCTATCACATACCCACTACACCTAAAGAAATTTCTGCTTCTTCTGCGCTTCCCAGGTAACCACAAAAGGTGGGCAGGTATGCTACAATACACAGAATCATCAGACCTGTCATCAGGTTAATCGGAAGGGAAATTATCGATACTACCTAAACAGAATATAATTTGTGTTGTTGTCTTTCGGGGATCTTTATCTTTAAAGGGTTGTTCTAGCAGTACTTTTAATAAAATAGGACTTCTGACACGTGCTAACTCTCAATGTGTGTGTGTGCACATGTGTGAAAGTGCTGATAGTCCAACAACTTTCCCATGAATGGCAGCAAACTAATAGATTCTGAGTACCTAAGGCACCTTTACATTAAATAGCAATTTTCCAGAATTACACATGCTTGAAATTTCAGATTGGGAATATGGTGTGATTAAAACGTATATTACCACACTGTGCATTTCCACTTTGATTTTGCATGTAACGTGCGGTGTCCTCCTGACATGCACCCAGCTATTTTTATGTAACCTGCGTTCTCAAAGCAGAGAGGTTGGCTATGACCCGATTGTCTGCAGTTTGGACAGAATATCTTAGTGGACACCATAATGACCTTCGATCTGGGAGGGGCTGGCATCTCAGCAGTCTGGCACTTAGATGGAATAAGACATTTTGGCCAGTGCTGATAATGCACTGATACACTTATGGCTGGTAGCTGACTGCTGTTTTCTAGTGCGTTAGATAAAGCTCATAAGGTTGTTGATTTATTTGTAATGGTTTAATTAACCTGATAATTAGATTGTTTTTGTTTATATCAAATTAAAATAAATTGGGTTAATATTTATTTTATGTTACACTTCTGCTTAATTATTTGATTTAGCAATTAAAGTGTGTAAAATTGGAAAACTGGAAGACATCAGAATGGATTTTTTTTCTCTCTGGAAATTAGGATCTTGTCTCTGAGGAATTCTGGAGTAGATATGATCAAGCGTGTGTCCCATTGACAGTGGGTAAATAGAATCGTTGATTATTCTAATGCTCACCTACAGAGGAAAAAGAGTCTGGGTTTGTGAAGATGTTTTGATGCCCAACACTGCATAATGACATTTAGTTTTATTTTTTTAAACTATGTACACTTGCCTGCATCCTTAGGCACATTTAGGGTGCAACACCTTTAAAACTCCAGACCAAACAGCTTCTAATAATGACAGAAAGCCTTGGACATGGAAACAGTTTGGAGAGAAATGTGTTTCCCAGTTAGAGGAAACATTTATCACATTTAATATTCATCACAATTTCATTGACATTTTTAATTTTTAAAAGACAAAAACAAATGTCCAACTTCCCCAAATGAAAAAGATTAGGAAACTGTCTCTTTTTTTTTTTTTTCCCTAAAAAACATACAAACAAACAAAAACAGGTGATGATAAGTATAGGGTTACATATAGATGTGTACATGTATATATAAGGACTCCTAGATATAGCTGCATGTAGACATATGTATAAAAAAGACATAAGGATGTGTTTCATGGGCTGCACAAGGTAGAGCAGAAAATCCACAGTAGAAGTGAAGGAAGAATGCTCATACAACTCTTATCATAACACCTGACACACCTCACCTACGGGTGTGCTGTCCTTCACCATCCTTCAGCAGTCAAATGCCACTGTTGTCCAGGGCTGTGGTGACGCAAGGCACTGGAGGACCACAATGGGATGCCACAGACCGACTTGGCATCAGTGCCAAGAGCAGAGCTTGGTTTCCCAGTTTCTGGTTTTGTCTCCTGACAAGGCTGTTTCATGTTCCCAAAGCTGGATAAGTGATATTCCACGACAAAGTGAAAATACCCTGCAAGTGGTAAATAGATATTGTATGACCCTGCAGGTACATGCCCAGCTTGCTTTTCAGCTCTGCTCTTAGCAGAAACGGTCTGCCAGACAGCTAAAAAGAAATATTACATAGTAGCTATGGAAAGCCTATTTTGAACTCTCCAGAGACCTTCATCCTGGAATTGTATTTGTCCAGAGTAAGAACAGAAATACCCACCCAGGTGAGCAATCAATATTTCTGTCAGTGCCTCCACTCCACGCACAGAAGCAGGGAATTGGCTCTGGAGAGATACAAGAGGACATTTCATCTCCAGCTCTCTCCTCCCTTCTTGATTGCCTCAGAGGGGACTCATCCTTTGGCTTGTTTTAGAAAAAATGGTGAGATAAAGGGGGGGACTTGCACATGTGGTTGGCCAGTGAGATTTGTGGCTTAGAAGGAGTCTGAGCACATTGGGATGAAGCCTGGGCATGAGTGTAGCCCAAACTATATGGCTAGCAGCAAGATGAACCACAGGATTTTGAACTTGAAAAGTGGGCCCATGAGAACCTAATGAGGTGTTGCACTTGGGTCACGGCAATCCCAGGTGTGTGTACAGACTGGGAGAAGAACACCTTGAAAGCAGCCCTGAGGAGAACAACTGGGGATTCTGGTGGACGAGAGGCTTGACACGAGCCAGCAGTGTGTGCTTGCAGCCCAAAAGGCCAACGATATCCTGGGCTGCATCAAAAGAGGGGTGGCCAGCAGGGGAGGGAAGGGATTGTCCTTTACTGCTGTGCCTTATGAGACCCCATCTGGAGTACTGTATCCTGGCCTGGGGCACAAGAAAGATGTGGAGCTGTTAGAGCAGGTCCAGAGGAGGGCCACTAAATGACCAGAGGACTGGAGCATCTCTCTCCAGGGAAGAAATACTGAGGGAGCTGGGCTTGTTCAGCATGCAGAAGAGAAGGCTCCAGGGAGACCTCGTTGCAGCCTTCCAGTACCTAAAGGGAGATGATATACAGAAGGGAGACCAGCTTTTTGCACAGTCTGACTGTGATAGGACAAGGGGGAATGGTTTTAAACTAAGAGAGAGTAGATTTCAATTAGATGTTAGGAGGAAACGTTTTACCCAGAGGGTGGTGAGGCACTGGCCCAGGCTGCCCACAGAAGCTGTGGATGGCCCATCCCTGGAGGTGCTCAAGGCCAGGTTGGATGGGCCCTGGACAACCTGGTCTAGTGGGTAGCAACCCTGCCCATGGCAGGAGGGCTGTAATTAAATGATGTTTAATGTTCCTTCCAACCCTAGGCATTCTGTCATTCTGTGATTCTATGATCTCCATCTCAGGTCTGTCTGAATGCAAGGGAGCAAGGAGAACAAAATCAAACAGGAAGAAAAAGCAACTACTCTATTTCTGAGAAATCACCTGAATTACAAGAGCTGCACCTCTTCTTTCACGCTGGGATGGATTTGCCACAGCAGAGGGTTGGAACTGGGTGATCTTAAATGCCCCTTCCAACACAAACTTTTCTGTGATTTTGCAATTCTATGATTTGGGCTTCTGGGGAGATGCAGAGTTCCTGGATGCAGACTGAACTTCACCCAGCAAACACAGGGTGCCTCTGGCATGCAGCTGAGATTCTGAACACTCCCCAGGGGATGGCCAGCGGATGAGTTACACACACAGCATCACTCACAGAAAATATTCAAGGAATAATGTATGACTGTGAGAATTACTCGATTGGTTCTCAGACAGCCTGAGAATATGGAAGAGTGGAGAAATTTTGGCAAATGAGTTATTCATCATAAAACATATTTTCCCTTTCTCCCTCCCCCCAACACACAACAGAGTTTATTCAGATGATGGTTATTGCATGTGCAAGAGAGATGGACGCTTTAAAGCTTTTCATCAACACAGGGCTGCCTGGTTGAGTCATCGCAATGATGAATGCTTGAAGCCTGCATGAAAGTGCAGTGCAATTACTGCTGAGTAACAGCAGCAGGTGGAGCATCTCAGCTCCAGCTGGGCTGTAAGAGGTGATGTTGAATCAATCAGTGTGGTGCAGACCTTGGTTGGGGGTGGGGGGGTGGTGTATGCTATGGGTGAGATTTGGGGTGGTTTTTTTTGTTTGTTTTTAAATACATCCTGAGTAGCCTATAAACTCAGAGAAGAGAGGACTTAAATTGGTTAAGAGTGTTATGGATGGCTGGAGTTAAGTTTATTGTTGACTAAAGCTGCACCTGAAGGGAAATATATCTGAACTCTTTGGAGCAAAGTGGCAACTATACCTGACTAAAAAAAAAGAGGTTATAAAACTCTGATAGGGCAAGGGGAAGAAGTGAAAAAGAGTTGAGATGCGTGCAAGAATAATAATTTAAAAAATTTCTTCAAGTGCAGTCTGCTGATCTTTCCAAGAGCTTGAGGTCTTCTAGGAAGGCTGTTGGTGGCATGAATTTTTTTAGAGTTAAGTAATAGAGAAAGTGAAAGACTAGACCCAGAGCGGTATAGGCAGTCTTTGTTTGAATCAGGGCAGTATCAGGTGGTGTATGCAATTTTCTGCTCTTCTTAGGGAGAAGGGCCTATTCTCTGAAAGCATACCACTGCCTGCAATAAAAAAGGCTTTGTTTTCAAAGTTCATTATTTGGGATTGTCCAGCTATTAACCACTTGGAGATATCTGGAAAGAAAGAAAATAAAAACACAGTAATTTGGGGGCATGGAGAGAAGGACTTGTTACAAGCGGTTTTATGAACCCTTGAGCTGACCACTGAGTTCAGCCAGGGTTGCACATGACCAAACTAGCAACCGAAGCCCATCCTAGTCAGGCTGGTGTGTTGAGGTGGTCTGCGCTCCCTTCACACCCTGCACAAGAGGTGGACAGTAGGAACAGAGAGGGACTAGGACCACTGTGCTGAAAGAACACTTGAGTTGCTCTGGCTTCCGTGTGTTCTCGTGGAGGAACTGCATGGATCTGCTTTCCTGGTAGCTCATGTACCGTGTGTTGGAAGGCGGGTGACAGAGCACTGGAACAGGCTGCCCAGAGAGGTTGTGGAGTCTCCTTCTCTGGAGACATTCAAAACCCGCCTGGATGCGTTCCTGTGCGATCTGCTCTAGGTGTTCTTGCTTCGGCTGGGGGATTGGACTAGAGGATCTTTTGAGGTCCCTTCCAATCTCTAACATTCTGTGATTCTCTGATTCTGTGACTAGTCAGGAGATGGACAGCAAGCACGTTGAAGTCAGGTACTAGGATAAACGATACAAATATATCTGAGGAAGGAACAGGGAAGGAGAGAGACAATGAAGGAACTTGATGGCAAGGCTTATCAATCTTCTCCTTGAAAATGACAGGTGGTGCCTATGAAACCTACTTAAAGTTCCCGTGTGTCACAGGGAATGTTTTTGCAGAATCTTGAAAGAAATTGGACAATTATATATTTAAAAGAGATTCTATTTCTGGTCACCTGTGTTTTAGATGTCTGAGCTGTGTGCGTTAGATGATATGTCAGACAGGAACAGCAAATGGATTATTTATTTCCCTGCAGAGAAGAGGCTTGGCCAAAAGCAAAAAGTGCTGCAACTGTGCTAAAGAAGAATCAAGTCCCACTTGTTGCTTTACATGGTAGTGGGCTGCTTTAGGGAGGGCAGTCCTGGGCTCAAAGCACTGCTTTTGGAGCCTGGAGTGCTGAGTTATGCCACAGGCTATGACTGACTTAGGAAAAGTTGCTTCAATGACCTGCAATACTGCTTTTCTGTATGTAAAAGAGGGGAAGTGGTAACTAATTGCTTCAGAAGGTTATTCCGAGGCTAATGCTTGCAAATTACTTCAGTACCTTATGAAAAAAGTTACTATGTAAGTCTATATTATCATAACCTCAGTCTTTTGCAGAGCTTAATACTGGATAAGTGTAGGGAACTCACCAGCAAGAATTGGAATGTTGAAATTTAGGCAGGGCCTACTGAAAGATCAGGCTTTATCTTCCTTGCTTTTTTTTTTTTTTTTAATAAAATTCCTTATTTTGTTTATTTTGTCAATAGGGAAAAATAGGAGCTGGAGGAATGAAGGAAGTTCCTTCTTCCTCCCCACTTCACTGCCCTCTTCGCTTCCTCTCCTCTGCCTCTCAGTCTGCCGTCCAAGGGAAGATGAGTACTCACCTGTTTTAGAGTGTACGTTCTTACTCTGGGGAAGGTGCATAAGAATAGACAGAAGTACAGGAGCTCTCTAAAGTAATTTCAAGCAGGGCGTGAAAATGCTTATTGTGGTGTAGCGAGGGCATGTGGAGGGAAGCAATTATTAATCACTGAATTTCCCCTTTCTTTCTAGCGCATAAATAAGCCAGACATGCATTTGTAAGTGGAAAAGTGAGAACAGGCCAGATGGATAAACTGGAGTTGAAATGGTTCACAGCATGCTTGGCTCTGGCTGACTGGGAAGACTCCTTAGTCCTTGTGTTGATACTGAGTGAATACAAGACGGAAATTGAGCTTTCTTCCTAGAAAAATATGCTTAATATATAAAAATTCATTATAATGATAAGCTTTGAATTGCATGTTCTTATTTAAAGGCAACATTGACCTTAAATCACTGTCCTTTACCTCCAATCTGGCTGGAAGGAAAAAATCTCAGTTTGCCTATCTGCCATTACAAAGGAGACAAGAGCCCTGCAGTTGCAGAAGGAACCTGAGAGCATCACAGTCCAGCACTCATGTGACATTGATCCTTAACTACTGCCTTCCTGGGAACAATGAGACCAAAAAGACATTGATCTTCAGTGCTGTCCTTAGTGTGCAGTGAAAAGAAAAAAAAAATAAAAAAGTCTACTGCAAGTTTATGTGTGTTTTGTTCCTGTATAATACCCATGGTGGGAATGGAAAGAAGAGGATTAACAGTGGCTATCCTCTCTTCAATCTAATCTATTATTGACTGAGAAACATCACACAGGGACGTCTTGGAGGAATTAACACAAATCCTTTTAAAACTCTTCAATGTCTTCTCCTTCCCCTTCCCCCCTCCCCAGACCCTTCTTTCTGTGCCCCCTGGTGCTGAATTTGTAGCTGAGGACGTGGACAAGGAGGATCACGGGAAATCAATTAAGATGCAGACTTTTACCATTTGAGATGCATTATCATGGTCCCACTGACACATCCTGAAACAAGCTCAATCTATCACATCGCAAATGAATTCAAAGTGGAAGATTAAAGAGACAGAGAGGCACACAGTTGCACCATAGAATTCAATTTAAAAAAAAAAAAAAGGGGGGGAAGAAAAAAGCATGAAAACAGGAACAACAGGGAAAAAGCAGACTCATCTGCAGCCAGACTTTACCTTCCATCCTACAGTTGTTCCAGTGAAGTCAAACTGGAGGGAGAGTCTGGAGTAGTCCAGACCATGGGATTTTATCAACTGAAATGGGATGAAAGATGTGTACAACTGCTTCTGTGTTTTAGTTTGCCTCCTCAGAATAATGTTTCAGGACCAAATGGATTGAATAAGATGTACTTATCTATTCCCTGTGGTCGCTCCAGACCAGCAAAACAACTCACTGACAACTAGGCCAGGGTGAGCACAAGGGAACTGCTAACATTCCATGGCTGCTGACTTCTGAAGTACAAGCTGTCTACTCTCTTTCAATGTGGGCGTGCGCTTGTCAGGACTCCTCTCTCTGCCTTCAGACAAGGCAAGTCCACCCCAGCATGAAAGAAGAGGTGCAGCTCTTGTAACTCAGGTGATTTCCCAGAATTAGACTGTTGCTTTTTCTTCTTGTTTGATTTTGTTCTCCTTGCTCCCTTGCACTCAGACAGATCTGAGATGGAGATCATAGAGTCATAGAATGGTAGGATGCCTAGGGTTGGAAGGGACATTAAAGATCACCTAATTCCAGCCCTCCTGCCATGGGCAGGGTTGCAACCCACTGTATCAGGCTGCCCAGCGCCCATCCAACCTGGCCTCTAAATCTCCAATTTAGAGATAAGGATATGGTGCGGGACCATGTTAAAAGCCTTGAAGAAGTCAAGGTAGACAAGATCCATTGCCCTTCCTGTGTCCACCGATACCATCACGCTATCATAAAAGGTCACCAGATTGGTAAGACAAGGTCTACCCTTGGTGAAGCCATGCTGACTCTCCTGGATCACCTCTTCATCTCACATGTGCCCTAGCATAGCAATGAAACCACAGCCAATTTCTTGGGGCTGACCACAGTCAGCTTTTCCTAAGTCTGGCAAAGGATTTGATTCTGAACCTGGAAAATTATTGTCTGCTAAAATCTGTCAGTCATGTCTAGTTTCCACTGTAAGGAGCATAAGGAACAGTGGTGTGTCTGCTGAGGAACTGCACTAATTACACAACTGCCAGAAACATACGTGTCCTCTTTCTTTAAAATTAAATTGTCATGTAAACCCCACCATTGGGAGCCTCCATGTGTCACAGCCTAGAGCGGTTGAAGCACCAGGGGGATCAGCGACTGCTGCATTCAGTCGCTTCCATCTGTTTGCTTGCAGAGAGCTGGTTAAGGAGCCCTTCTAGCAGAGACAGGAGACAGACGCACGTAGAAGGTAATGAGGACATGTTGTGGTTTCTTTATCAGCCGTGGTTCGATTTGAGATTTATTTTAATGCTAGGATTAATTTGATGTTTGTGAAAGGGACAGGCTGTCAGCCCTGACAAAAGCCTGCTTGACAGCCAGGAGGCGTGGAGCGAGTTTTATGTACACAGCATTTGCCTACACCCCTTCCTCCTGGAGTGCAGCACTGCCTGCCCTGTCCTCTGCCCCACCGCAGAACATCCAGCACCAATCCTAACCGCCCTATGGGGAAATGGATGCTTCTGTGCTGTGCTTTACCCACACCCATGTGGAACAGTCAGGGTTTCCTTCATGCACCCCACAGCTTCCCGGGACAAGACCTTCTGAAAGAAAGTGCTGAGGTAAAACATCTAGATATGTGAAGTCTGAACTATGAAGTTATTTTTGTTTCCTGTCTCTGCAGGAAGTAAATATTTCTACACTGTGCAGAGCAAAACATTATTGTTGAATTTTTTTTATAAGGAATTTCTCATATAATTCTGGTTCAGAAAGACTGAAATGCTTCATCAGACAGCTCTAGCTTAACCATTTTGGAGTGTATTTAAATAGCTTGCAACCTTCCAAAGTAAACGCTGTGCTCAAAATTAGCCTGAAATATTGTACTTCATATAATCCACTTCAGAAAGCTCACTCATTACCACAAGAAATGGCAGATTCTCAAAGCCTCTGGGGGCATATGCAAAATCTTAAACAATGCACATCCTGTAGTGACAAACAGCCATTTATAGACACTCCAATCGAAATGTCAGTTCTTATTCGTCACTAGCATCCCTTCAAGGACTGATGCCTAATTTTGCTGCCTTTACTTGTGGAGAGGGCAGAAAAGGCTCTCACAGTGACTACCCTATCAATAGTGACTTATGGATTGGGAACCTGTTGGGAGATACCGAGTTGCCTCCCTTCCCTCTGTCCACCCCTCACTTTCTGCTTCAGCCCCAGAAGATTAAAGAGGGCAGTATGGTATTTTTCCCCAATTTTCCATTGAAGTTTAAGAAATGTTGCAGAAAAATATGAAGGCTTTCATCCACCATGTATTTATAAAATAGTTGTCAAGCCATGTTTTGCTTAATTGTCTCTATGGTCAACCAAACCTCTCCTCAGTTAAAATATAACATTAACTTTTTCAGTGAAGTAGCTACTGATGTTGAGATATGGGCTGTGAATCTTGATGAGATGGGAGGAAAAGAGGAAATATTTTTACTCTGCCTCAGCAAAACAGCACATCTGGAGAGGAAATCCTACTGCAAAAATCCAGGCATAATCCAGCTATTCTCATCTGCCATGATGCTTCTGAAAAATAAAGGGGCAGCAAATGAGTTCCTTTAAAATGAGAGCAATTCATAAGCTGGGCCAGATGCAGCCCTGATGTGGAGGCACTGACTGTGTAGCACTGTGATAGCTCTCCTGTCTCGTGATCAGGAGCACACATATCTCATCAGGTAGTGCTAATGAGGAAATAGAAGGCTACATCCCCAGTGTAGCCTTCTTCCCACAGTGAATCTATTCCAGGAATACTGATGACACTCAACAACACTGAAAGAAGCTGCTTCTGCCCAAAACAGAGAGAAAAAAAAAAAAAAACATATAGACGTAAAAAACACATTAAAGGAAAAATGGCAGTCTTGAAATATGTCAGACCCTTACCATGCTTGCAAACAAGGGCATCTTGACCGCAGAGCTCTTCTTGCCTGTGATGGAAACAGCAGAGAAATGAAGTTTGGGTTTCTACCTGCTGCTCAGTCCATTTCCATTTTAAAACCAGCACCCTGGCACTTTGCTTCAGTTTCTCAAACAGGCCTTCACACACCTGAAATCTTTCCATCATCCCAGAAGAGAGAAGAAGTAGAGTTCAGGGTACATATTTGTGTTAATCCAAGCCCAAGCATGCAGATTGATAGTTAAATAGACACACAGCTGCACATTACATAAAGCTGAAAACACATGGGCAGAAGAGATACTGATGTATTCCCTTACTGTCACCCCATTTCCTTATACTTTTGTCTCCAGCTAGTCATCTATCACGTTCTGATGAAAGTGGACATGTAAGAATGATCTCGTTCCTATCAAAGCTTGTTTTATTATCTCCCAGTTTAAAAATATCCCATGCTGGCTCAATCTCTCACTCCGTTTTCCTCAGTGTATAACATTTCCAATATTGAAAACCTGACTGCCTTTGTAAATTCAGAGACCAGCCTTAAAAACATAATAATAATAGTGGAAATTCAAAACATTACAGAGATATGAGGTAGGATTTTCAAAGAAAAAAGAAATAAACACTCAGAAGTAGGCCATTGGTTTTGGAAAAGCTGGGAATAATGCCAGCTGCATGTAGAAAGCACACACGTGTGTGGAAGTATCATACTGAGATGTTCAGTACTTCAGCTGTTTTGAAAGGCCTGCTTCTAATTTAATTTTGAAAGGAAAATGCTTCAGACTAACTGGCTTCTATAAAAAATTGGAGCCACTGAGATGGGATAATTACTTTTCCTTCACAGATTTTAGAAGTCACATGTCCTGCAGGGATGCCTGGAAGATCTGCTGTGACAGACAGGTAAATAACTGTGAAGAGCTGCCCTCATGCCCCCTCCTCATCTTCTTGTTCTAACTTGCTGTGTGTCTTCCTGCTCTTTCTTCTGCCTTTTCACTTTCACACCTAAGTCCTTTACTGCCTGGCCAAAGACTCCTCCTTTAGAGTCAGCTTGACCCTCCTTGCTGCTGGACAAGTCCAAGTAGCCATAGTAACCTAAAAATAGCTATGAAGGCTCGATTTCAGATAGGATCACTTAGAAAAAAATAAAATAAAATAAACCCTGGTTTAAAGCTATAAACCCATCTGAAAACATGAGAGTGCTAGGAGAGTTTAGCAGTGGTCACCTCTCCATCTCCAGCTCTATGAGGTGCCACGCTATCACAGTTTAGATACATTTTTTTGCTGATAGAGGAGTCATGGAGAGCATCTCACAAAGCTCGATGCCTCTCGCTGATCAGAAAAGTCATCCATCCTGTTTCCATCTGGCAGCACAGCTTTCTTTTTATGATAAAGATCTACCCATCCCCACCTCCTCCTACAAAGTTATCACCTCCCTGCAGTGCTTGATGCACCCCTTGCAATATAACATTACTTTCCAGCCTCCAAAACATTGAGGTTTTGCAGGTTGCTGTTGTCAAGAAAAGGAACAGTTGTATGACGGAGACCCGTGCTTTTGAATATGCTCTGATAGCTCCAGCAGGACATATCACAGTCCTGCTGCTTTAGAGGCACGAGGAAGCAGTCAGAGTTCATCTGCTCACTGCATCACTGCCCTTCAGCTGTGCACCTTCTCACAACCTGTCCTGCGCTCCCTCCCTCTTTCCTTTCACCTCTTCTGTAGAAAACTTTTGCCCCATTAGATACATTTTCCATACAAAGAGATTGTTCTTGGTCACTTCTGAACTCTTCTTCTCAACTTAAGCTGTTCCTCCTAATGATGTGCATGCACCTGTCCTCTCAGCATAGCACCTCTAACAAGAAATTTCAAATTCCTGAACTGCTTTGCATTTTCCGCTGCTGTGGATGGCAATGTGCGCTTGCCTTTCTGGTTTGGAGATTGCAGTCGTTGTCAAAGCTCTCACAAGAAGGTTTAGGGATTCTCTGAAGCAAATAATTAACCATCTGGACAAAATTTTGGTAGATATAACACCCAAACAGTGATAATATTTTCCATTTTAAATTGCCAAAGGATTTTGTCACCCTAAATACATTTCTAATCCCTGTGTCTTTCATGATCCTAAATTGAGTACAAGGTACTTTTGTGTAGGGAATTAATGAAACAAAAGTGCCAGCAATTGTATTCTGCTCAAGACCTAGAAAGAACAATACGCACTTAATGGAACTTTTTAAGTTTGCACACAGGCATGTTTTAGAAATTAAAAAAAAATAATAATGATCAAAAGAAAAAGAAACAAAACACCATTATTGAAGATGTCTTTAGTAAAAAATCTATATGTTCGATTTTCAAAATGAAGATTGAATATCTTTGTAAAGAAACAGGTATTTTATTGCCTGTGAGGTGTCTCACATTTTTCCATCTGGAAAACAAACAAACAAATAAACAAGAACATGAAAATTGCAATCTCGTGAGGTATTTATTTTTTTAATGGGGAAATTTATTTAAAAAGAAAAATCCTCATTTTGGTAAAAAAAAAAAAGAACGTTTTTCATTGGAAAAATCTTCACAATGAAATCCGGCTAATCCCATTTACATCTTAAAACAAGAAATGTGAGTATAAATCTGTTCTTAGTTACAGCAGACTTCTCAGGACACATCAATTCTCAGGGCCAAGTTTAACCCTATTATACATCATGGAGTTTAATGATGTGAACTAAAAATAAATGTGGAAATCTTTATTTTCTGTTTTTTTAGCAGAGAGGCAAATGGTATGAATTCATTCCTACCTGTCAGCTAAAGATACAGAATGGCAGAAAATTTTGAATGTTACTTTTACCTATACTTCTTAACAAGGAGGCAAACACTTCATTTTTAATCATCTTTTCCCCCACAGTGCTATCTTTTTTCCTATTTTAGAAGGAACTCTCACTTCCCGGTGCAGCCCCTCTGTCCATGGAGCTGCAGGACACTTAATTCAGACCAAGAGTTCAAACAAGGCACAGTTACCAGCTAGAGGAATGTGAGGTTCCCACTGAGCCAGTGCATTTAGATACGAAAATATTAAACCTCTGCCGATTCAGTGCTTCAGACTGTGTGGCTTCTTCAACATTTGCAAGCCTGAGAGTGTGAAAACATCTTTTCAGAGTTCTTGCAAATAACCTCTAGACCTTTTCCCAAGTATTTGCCCAGCTTTCCTGTTACTGCATGATCTACACATACATACTACTACTACAATCCCTACAGATTGTACAGCCCCTCACTCAGAGGAGGTCAAACAGCACACAGCACCTCCCTTATCAACCCTCAGGCACCAGTGCTGATGCACCAACAGAAGCTGCGATAACTTTTGTGTGCAGTGAGTCCCCAGTTTAAATTGTGGTGTGATCAGCATGACAGTTGTCACAAGAGACAGGATTCCCCATGGTGACATACTGATGGTCATGGGCAGAGTTTTGTGTTTCAGTCCCATGACGTACACAGGATAAACAGCTTTTCTGTGCAGAGATTTGGCTCCCTCCTACCTTCACGTGGACGGGCTTTGAAGTGCGTTCTGCCCTGCCACACTAGCAGCTGCCCATTGCTGCCTATGGTTAAGGTACTGCTCAGCCTCTGAACCCGCCAGTATGGACAGCACTGTTGAAAATGTAGGGTGCTTCTACTGAACAGCAACATCTGCCAACTGCAGTGCTTCCTTACAAACACCACTTTTTCTCATTATGTGTATTAAACTAATTTTGCTTTGCTTCCTCACACTCATACAAAAATTGGTCACATGAGTTATGTACAATTCAGTTCCCAATGTCTGTAGAATATATCTTTTGAAATGTTTAAACTAAGATATTTGGTCATAGGAAGAGACTCTCGTCACTGAACTGTTGACAAACAACTGATTTCTCCAGGATATATCTGTTAAATAGGGATTTGGCTCACAGACTGTAAATTAAATTATTTTCTTGGCAGCAGGAGGTCTGGATTCATGGTTTTACCCTGGGCATGGGAGTGAACTGTGGTGCAAAACTTGCAGACAAACTGAGAATATCACATGTGACTTGAAAGGAAGTGAAAAACATTATTTAAAGCAATCTACAGGGTAAATGATCTATGCTGAACTCCTACTCAGCCTGAAGTGACTTTGTGTGACTTATGCATAAAATGACTTTAAAAGAGAAAAAGGTTAAAAATGCCTGACTGCCGGGCAGCTTTGGAGATAAAAGATTTTGGTCAGCATTATGGGTTGCAAAGCACATGGGAAAAAGAGAAGCAATCCATGCAGGTAGTAAGCAACCAATACAGGACAGTCGTTTACAGCATTCTGGATGGGAGCTTTTGCTCTGCTGCAATTATAAAGCACCATAAGCCTTACCAATATCTTGCTGTAAACAAGTTCATACTGTGCCTGTGGTCCCCTGGGCAAGGCTCAGACGCATATGAGGGGTTTGGCCATCCAGACATGTTCCCAGCAGTTACAAGGGATTTATTAGAGCATTCATGTGGCTGACTTATTTCTATGTCTATGTAATTTGAGTTCATACACATTATGGTTACACAACTGCAACATGCACTTGGTTTTGACAAGTCCCTTGGAGTCTCAAGTACTGTGGTGATACCCCTGTAGCTGGTCTAGTTTGCTTTCCCCTCACTCTTGCTGTATTTTCCAATTCAAAAGTCAACAGCCCACAGTGTGTTACATGCAACTAGGATTCATGCTGTTGTATACCACTAACAAACACAGATATTTGGCTCCTGTGGTGCCCAAGGGATTCCTTCTCATGCTCTTTGATGGAAAGAAACAGTATCTCCATACAACTCATTCCCCAGAGGAAGGCAACCAGCTCGGAAAGTGCATCAAGAGCCATGGTAGGCTTACAGTGCCTGGGCAACGAGTCCCATTTGCAGTCCATGAGGAAGCCCACTCCCACAAAGCACTAAAAAGCTTCACTTGACGAAAAGGCCCTACAAGGCAGTTTAGAAATAGTTTGGCTGTCATCAAAATGAGCAGCATCTCTACATGTTGGTCTGCAAAGCCTTAAGAAAACTGATCATAGAGAATTCAGTGCTGGCTCTGGACAGTGGTCATAGGATTTTTGAGACCAGCTTCTGCCTGGAAGGGGTGGTTCAGATTTATTAGGTATTTTTCTTTTTTTTTTTTTCCCTGGAAGGATGACTTTACCAGCTTAGCTTGTTGAACTTGCCAGCCTTTCAAATTACATGGTGTTTTCAACAGTTCTCTTAACAAAGAATATTTTAGCTGCTATTTCTAAAACATATTCAGAAATTACTCAGTAAGCTTCCATATATTGCAGAAGGATTCAGCTGAATCTTACAAAATCAACTGGTATCAAAACCATGTTTTTTCATATTTTTCCAGTATCTGTACCTTTAACATAAAAATAATAATATCAGGAAAAAAAGCTGTTATTTTTCTCCAAAGTAGTTAATGTAAACATACAGAATGAGTGGACATTGACTTAGATTAGGCACTCTAAAGTATTTATATGTTTTACATCAGCATGAAGCTCCTGATTTTTCAGGCATGCAATTCTTAGTCATATTTCCATTTTGCCAGAGGCTGAATTTTACTTCCAGTGAGTTTTACCAATTATCTACCATAGTCCTAAAATATATCCTTAACTATTCAATTGAAAGCCAGTTTGGACTGGAAATACAAACAGCCTTTCCCTTAATTTAAAAAGCTGAGATTAAATCCACTAATCTGAGAAGAACTAAACAGTGTTTGATATCTTCATCTGCACTCCACACGCACAGATAACTGATCATCAGAAAACCTCATCAAATTGTCCAAGACGTGCAATTTCAAAACACAAGGAACAGAGAAACATGGCTTAGCTGGTGATGAAAGGTCAACAAGTAAAAGGAAGGCTGCTCCTGAGATGAACACAGAAATTACTTGTTGTGTTTTGTGTCATCCAAAAATATCTCTGGGGCTCTGGGAGGAAGGATGTAGAGGCCCGTCTAAGTACTGTGTGTGCCCAAACACAGCAAGAACACAGACTCTCAGATTGCTATGATTCTTGCACTCTGTAGCCCTGTTTTGGGTAAAATTGATATCTTGAGGCTGCTTATCTCACTTGCCTCTGGTCTGCAGTGGAAGGTGCCACATCCTTCTTCGTATGTGGCCAAACAGGGATGGTTAGGACAACTGCAGGGCTGCTCGTGCAATTTCTTTGCCTCTGTTGTTTCCTTTCAGGAGATGTGTAACATCACATCTGTGAAGTGGTACTATTTTGTGATCCAACTGAGTTTCACTTTTCTCTTTTCCTCTGCTAGCCCTCAGCTTTATCATTGGTGTCTAATTACACAGGTTTTCTTGTCTTCAGTCTT